>VMKM01000391.1:125000-366578 GCA_008360985.2 Macquaria ambigua | reverse complement strand
GTCATCCAGGTTTTTATGTCCTTCAGGCATGCTTGAAGTTTAGCTAATTGATTAGTTTCATCTGGCTGGATAAATATAATTGGGTATCATCTGCATAACAATGAAAATTTATGGAGTGCTTCCTAATAATATTGCCCAAAGGAAGCATATACAAGGTAAACAGAATTGGTCCAAGCACAGAACCTTGTGGAACTCCGTGACTAACTTTGGCGTGCATAGAGGATTCATCATTAACATGTACAAACTGATATCGATCTGATAAATAGGATTTAAACCAGCTTAGTGCGGTGCCTTTAATGCCAATTAAATGTTCTAGTCTTCTAGTGTAATAGAATGTGATGGTCAATGGTATCAAATGCGGCACTAAGATCTAGTAAGATAAGTACAGAGACAAGTCCTTTGTCAGATGCAATTAGAAGGTCATTTGTAACTTTCACTAGTGCTGTCTCTGTGCTATGATGCACTCTAAATCCTGACTGAAAATCCTCAAACAGCTTATTGTTGTGTAGAAAGTCACACAACTGATTAGCGACTGCTTTCTCAAGGATCTTAGAGAGAAAAGGAGGGTTAGATATAGGTCTATAATTTGACAGAACCCCTGGATCAAGAGTGGGCTTTTTAAGAAGAGGTTTAATTACAGCTACTTTAAAGGACTGTGGCACATAGCCTTTTAATAAGGACAGATTGATCATATCTAGTAAAGAAATGCTAACTAAGGGTAAAACTTCTTTAAGCAGCCTAGTTGGGGCGGGGTCTAAGAGACACGTTGATGGCTTAGATGAGGAAATCATGGAAGTTAGCTGATTAAGGTTGATGGGAGAAAAGCAGTCTAAATGTACATCAGGTTTTACAGTTGTTTCTATGGTTCCTGTGTTTGAAGATAAGTCAGTACAAACTGAGGGCAGGAGGTGCTGAATTTTGTCTCTAATAGTTAGAATTTTATCATTAGAGAAGCTCATGAAGTCGTTACTACTGAGGTCTATAGGAATACATGGCTCAACAGAGCTGTGACTCTCTGTCAGCCTGGCTACAGTGCTTAACAGAAACCTGGGGTTGTTCTTATTTTCCTCTAATAATGATGAGTAGTAGGCTGCTCTGGCATTACGGAGGGCCTTCCTATAAATTTTAAGACTATCTTGCCAGGCTAAACGTGATTCTTCCAGATTGGTGGAACGCCATTTCCTTTCAAGTTTTCGCGATGATCAATTTGGGAGGGACTAAAGTTAGCATAGGAGTCAACTGTTACATTGAGACATGGAACTGAATTAAATGCTGATGGTATCACTTCCTTAAATTTAGCAACAGCACCATCAGATAGACATCTAGTGTAGGAATGTTTGCCTAATGGCGTGTAGTCCAGTAATAGGAATTCAAAAGTTATTAAATAATGGTCTGATAAAAAAGGATTCTGTGGCAAGACTATTAGATGTTCAATTTCAATGCCATAGACAAGAACAAGGTCGAGGGTGTGGTTAAAACAGTGAGTGGGTTTATGTACACTCTGACAGAAACCAATCAAATCTAATAATGAGATAAATGCAGCACTAAGGCTATCATTTCCTACATCTACATGAATATTAATATCACCTACAATAATTATTTTATCTGTTTTAAGGACTAAACCTGATAAGAACTCTGAGAATTCAGATAAAAATTCAGAATACGGTCCAGGAGCTCGGTACACAATAACAACTAGAATTGGCTGTAGTGTTCTCCAGGTTGGGTGTGAAAGACTAAGAACAAGGCTTTCGAACGAGTTATAATTTAATTTAGGTTTAGGTTTGATTAATAGGCTTGAGTCGAAGATGGCTGCAACTCCACCTCCTCGGCCTGTGCCTCGAGGAATGTGAGTATTAATGTGACTGGGGGGAGTGGATTCATTTAGGCTAACATATTCATCCTGACACAGCCAGGTTTCAGTAAGACAGAATAAATCAATATTATGATCTGATATTAGATCGTTCACTAGAACAGCTTTAGATGAGAGAGATCTAATGTTTAGGTTAGTCCACATTTAATTCTCCTATTTTGTTGTACTGTTGCAGTGGTGGTTTTAGTTTTTATTAGGTTTTTATGTGTAACTCCTCTTCTGTTTACTTTTGATTTAAATAATTTAAGTGGTGGGGGGGCAGATAACCTCTCTGTGGAGTTTAGGGTGGGTAACTGCTCTAATGGAAGCGCAGAGAAGCGTGTAGGACTGCAGCTCTGCCTCCTGGTCTGGACCACAGACTGTATTAAGTCTGTGGTCTGAACTCTGAGCTGTCATGGCTTTGGGCCACTAATAAATTCGGCCAGATTTCTAGATATGAGAGCGGCTCCATCCAAAGTGGGATGAATGCCATCTCTCCTAATCAGACCAGGTCTTCTCCAGAAAGTCCGCCAATTATCTACAAAGCCCACATCATTACCTGGACACCACCTCAACAACCAGCGGTTGAATGATGACATGAAGCTATACATGTCATCGCTAGTAAGATTAGGTAGGGGCCCAGAGAAAACTACGGAGTCCGACATCCTACACAAGGATGATGAAAGATTACAATCAAAATCCTAATGACGGTCGGTGGATGTGTGTTTTGGCAGGCAAAGGACTGAGTTTTAAGGTGGGTGTAATACATGAACAATTCGAGATTACAAAAGCTGAAATATGGCTGCATGTTTTGGGAAATGACTGGCACTAATGGAAGGTGCAAGCAGACAGTAGTTATTTATCTTGAACATCCATTTAACCCCTACTAGTGCTGTGGAGACATGTTTTTAAGAGTAGCTCCCTGTTTTATTTTTATAATCATGGATGTGCATCTACATGCACATGCACAAGCCTGCCAGGTTGGTTTCACTCTATTCCACTGGTTGACAGTGAGTGACAGTAACATGCTAATAAACAAAGCAATGCGCATACTGCTAGCAAGTAAACATGGATGTTGTAGAAAATGCCCCAAAGTTATAAGTTAGTGTTATTAAGTACCATGGCCTTTATGGTGTTTCTATGTCTAATGTACTGTTAGGTATCTAATTATTCAGTGCCGATAGCTCTATCAGGTGAGCCAATTTACTTGCTGGTGGTATATCGTAACCGATGTCACACCGTCAAAAGCAGTGTGCTTCAGTGGGCTAGTCGAGTGATGGACTAAGGCTGTTTAGTGCAATTACTTTCATTACAAGTGATCTGACTCCAGCACCCAAGAGTCTCCACTGCCCAGCGCCCCAGAGTCTCCGCTGCCCAGCTCTACAGACTGCTCTACACCTGATCCTGTTTCCTGGTTGGCGGTCCGGCCGACTTCTGTTTCTGGTTTCCTGTCGGTGGCCCGACCAGCTTCTGACCCTATTCCCCCGTTGGCGGTCCAGCCGACTTCTGTTTCTGGTTCCCAGTCGGCGGCCCAGCCAACTTCTGCTCCTGTTTCCCTGTTGGAGGTCCGGCCAACTTCTGATCCTGTTTCCCTGTTGGAGGTCCGGCCAACTTCTGATCCTGTTTCCCTGTTGGAGGTCCGGCCAACTTCTGTTTCTGGTTCCCTGTCGGCGGTCCGGTCAACACCAGTTCCTGTTCCTGTGCCCATCAAGCTGCCACCGCAGCCTCAGCCTCCAGTGCCCATCGAGCTGCCGCCGCAGCCTCAGCCTCCAGTGCCCATCGAGCTGCCGCCGCAGCCTCAGCCTCCAGTGCCCATCGAGCTGCCGCTGCAGCCTCAGCCTCCAGTGCCCATCCAGTGTCCGTCGAGCTGCCGCTGCAGCCTCAGCCTCCAGTGCCCGTCCAGCTGCCGCCGCAGCCTCCAGTGCCTGTTCCCGTTGAGCTGCCGCCGCAGCCTATTGTTCCTGTGCCCATCCAGCTGCCGCTGCAGCCTCCTGTCCCTGCCCATCCTCCAGAGCGGCTGCTTCGTCGTCGCCGGCATCCTGTCTGTCCTCCAGAGTGGCTGCTTCGTCGTCGCCGGCATCCTGTCCGTCCTCCAGAGCGGCTCCTTCGTCGTCGCCGGCATCCTGTCAGTCCTCCAGAGCAGCTCCCCGTGTCTGGTCACCCTCCGAGCCATCCGCCTGAGAGGTCCTGTCCGGCCTCTGCCCTGCCTCCAGGCCGTCCGCCTGAGAGGTCCTGTCCAGCCCCGGGTCTGGTTTTTCTGGATGCAAGCGTTGTTTGTTATTTAAATAAACCATTCATCTGCTGGAGCCTCCCCCACTGTCTGCATTTGGGTCCTCTCCCTGCTGCCTAGATGGAAAACCCTGACACCTTCGGAGTCCTGGCACCAGGACTCATGTTTCAGCCACTCTGGAAGATCAGTTAAGGTGTGGGTTTGTGTGCCCTGATGGAAAATGCAGCGGCGAAACTCTGCTCTCTGCTCAGGTGGCAGCTTGTTCTTGCCCTGAAGCGATTTGGAAGGCAGTGGCTGTTTCCATGACATGCCTAGATGCTGCTGTGGGGGTCCAGTGAACACCATAAGCTGCAGGATACTTGAATCAGGGAGGTGGATAATGGGCAGTGTCATCCCATGGCCTCACGGCAAGATGGGCATCACGTGCTGAGTGTTGAACTTGTGGCTGACCCACAAACAGCTTAGTTGTTGGGGGTGGACCTGCCTCTTCTTTAACGCATGGAAGCTCATGTGTTCTCTTAATAAGAGGATGTAGCATTGGTGGGTCACCAGGCAGCAACACTACCCTTACCGGGTCTGGCCATAGTGGTGGTGCAGGCCAGTCGTCCTCTTCCTTGGTGACAGGTTCACCAAGCCAATGGCATCGGGAACCCCGACAACCACTTCTCCTGTGGCCTCCACGAGTGCCCGAGAAAATGGCCAGCTGGGTGCCCTCAAAAGGGGAAGCAGCCTGGGGGCCAGCAGGCTGAAGATTCACAGTCCCAAGCCTAAGTGACTGGAGTGCAGGCCGAGGTGAAGCTGACTGGGGGCTGGCAGGCTGGCCAGACCAGTCCCCTGAATACCCCAGGAACCTGAAAAAGGCATACATTGGGGTACCTGGCTCCGGAGGCACAAACTGGCGGTGGCGACAGTCTGCTTGGTCCAAGTCTGGTGGGTTCATTCTGTCAGGGTTTGCCATCTAGGCAGCAGGGAGAGGACCAAAATGCAGACAGTCTGGGAGGCTCCAGCAGATGAAAGGTTTATTTAAATAACAAACAACACTTACATGCAAGCAACACGGACACCAGGAACTCTGGGAAACAGGGAAACCGACAGACAGGGAGCGACAACTAAAAACAACAATGAACCCACGAGGAACAAAGGAAAGGGACTGGTATATATAGAGGAGGAGACAACGAGGGACGCAGAAACAGGTGCGTAACAAGACACAGGTGAAAACAATCAAAATAGGCGGGAAAAGAACAAAGACAGGAAGTAAAAAATACACAAGTGACAAGACCAGGGAACTTCAAAATAAAACAGGAAACAATACACAGTCCACACAAGAGTCCTAGGGATCAATACAGAAGGACAGTTAGCTGTGAGAGGGGCTAGGGAGAAGCCGGTGTCCAGACCTGAGGGACGGCAGGGTAAGCAATCCATCAATGTCTTCTGAAAGTTGTCAAAGTTTGCCTTCACCATGGTGACCGAACAATCAACACCTACGCCATCCTGGATGACGCTTCAGAGAGAACTATGCTGTTACCAGAGGCTGCAGAGAAATTAAGTTAAGGGACCCCAGAGGACCTACCACTCTGAATAATTAGACAGGATGTGCAGACCCTCTGCGGTGCATCAGTGTCATTCTCCATTTCTTCTCTTTCAAAGCCAAAGACCAAGTTCAGGATTACAGGTGCATTCACCTCTGCTCGCATTGGACTAGTGGACCATACCTACCCCATGGAGCACCTCTGGAGGAGTTACAAGCACCTGATTGGCCTTCCCATAGGGACCCTCACAAACGTTAAGCCCTTGCTTCTTATTGGGAGTGACAGGTTGGGACCTCCCAGAGGGCTTGCTGCCATTCGCACAAGGCTGGGCTGGACGCTGCAGGGCCTAGTGTATGCTGCCAAGGCTAGTGTAGTCCGACACCTTACCCAACCACATCAGTCATAGCGCCCCAGGTGAGTGAGCTGATGAAACACCCCATTGGGAAGGTGGTCAAGACTCATCCCAGCCCCGACGGGCACATCACGTCTGCTGACGTGAAGGTGAAGGAGAGACTCTATACCCGGCCAGTTGCCAGGCTGGTTGTCCTCCCTGCAATTCCCTCTGGAGACGATGGGGACAGTTCAACTCCTGCAACCGCATCCCAACCTTAGACCTTTGCTGCCTTTAGTGATGTGCAAATGTATTACATGCATATGGGGACAGCTGTAGAAAAGGCCCCAAAGTTATAAATTAGTGTTATTAAGTACCATGGCCTTTACAGTGCCCTGTGAAAGTATTCACCCCCCTTGACGTTTTTCCAATTTTGTTGTATTACTACCTGTAATTTAAATGGATTTTATATTTTGTTTTATGTCACTGACTTACACAAAATTGTCCAAATTGGTGAAGTGAAATGAAAAAATAATAAAATTCTAAAAAATAAAACACTGAAAAGTGGCATTTGCATATGTATTCACCCCCTTTGCTATGAAGCACCTTAATAAGAACTGGTGCTACAAATTACTTTCAGAAGTCACATAATTAGTAAAATAAAGTCCACCTATGTGCAATCTAAGTGTCACATGATCTTAGTGTAAATATACCTTTTCTGAAAGGCCCCAGAGTCTGCAACACCATTAAGCAAGGGGCACCACCAAACAAGTGCCACCATGAAGACCAAGGATCTCTCCAAATAGGTCAGGGACAAAGTTCTGGAGAAATACAGATTAGAAAACTTTGAACATCCCACGGAGCACCATTAAAACCATTTTTAAAAAAATGGAAAGAATATGGCACCACCACAAACGGCCGCCCATCAAAACTCACAGACCAGGCAAGGAGGGCATTAATAAGAGAGGTAACAAAGACACCCAAGGTAACCCTGAAGGAACTAGAAAACTCGACAGCAGAGATTGGGAGTGTCTGTCCATAGGTCCACTTTAAGCCGTACACTCCACAGAGCTGGGCTTTATGGAGGGGTGGCCAGAAAGAAGCCATTGCTTAAAGAAAAAAATAAGGCATGTTTGGAGTTTGCTAAAAGGCATCTGGGAGACTCCCCAAACATGTGGAAGAAGGTACTCTGGTACTCAGATGACACTAAAATGGAACTTTTTGGCCATCAAGGAAAACGCCATGTCTGGCACCAAGCCAACACCTGTCATCCCCCCGAGAACACCATCCCCACAGTGAAGCATGGTGATGGCAGCATCATGCTGTGGGGATGTTTTTCATCGGTAGGGACTGGAAAACTGGTCAGAATTAAAGGAATGATGGATGGCGTTAAATACAGGGAAATTCTTGAAGAAAACCTATTTCAGTCTTCCATAGGTTTTAGAATGGGACGGAGGTTCGCCTTTCAGCACGACAATGACCCTAAGCATACTGCTAAAGCAACACTTGAGTGGTTCAAGGGAAAAAGTCTTAGAATGGCCTAGTCAAAGCCCAGACCTCAACCCGATAGAAAATCTGTGGTACAACTTATAGATTGCTGTACACCAGCAGAACCTATTCAACCAGGCACTGCATAGTGTTTCTATGTCTAATGTACTGTTAGGTATCAGTTTATTCAGTGCTGATAGCCCTATCAGGTGAGCCAATTTACCTGCTGGTGGTATATTGTAACTGACGTCACACTGTCAAAAGCAGTGTGCTTCAGTGGGCTAGTCGAGTGATGGACTAAGGCGGTGCAGTGCAATAACTTTCATTAGAAGTGTTCTGGCCGACACACCGGGGTGAACCTAGTGACAAACATAGAGCTAGTGCCCAGACTGAGCATATTCATAATAGCTTCAATACGTATGTAAAATATGCAGCCTTTTTAAAATGCATCTTTGCAAATGTTTTATTGAGGACAAAAATGCCCTTTTTGTAAAAGTCAAAATGGAATCTGACCAGGTCAGATCTTATAACATTTCAATAACACAGCCAACACAACTTGAGTGTTATAAGCAGCATGTTAGCATGAAGAAACGATAGTCCATGACCTTTTACTGAACAGTAAACTAAACAGGTCAACAGAGCCACTGTATGTAAATCTCTCAGGGACAGAAACTAGAATTCACTTGGTGTAAAATGCAGCTACATCGAGCAGCTGTAACGTTAGGCAGCAGAACAGAGCTGCTCGGCTGACTGCTACCTAGCTGTTATCTCTAGCAAATCAATATATTGCAACATAATACGTCCCTTTGCAACCTAAGGCCAACAACGTGAGAATGACAGAAGATGTGAACACTACTGATGACCTGTGCAGGTTTACACTGAGTTCTGCTTCTGGAGGAATGTTCACCTTGTTTTACGATAAATCTATTGTTATAGTAATGCTGCTACAACACTTAGTCACTCACAGGTCAAAATAAGCATGGCTAGTAGCAAAAAGAAACAGGTGGACTTGGGGTTAAGATATGTGAATATATATTTTTATTCATTATTATTCAATCAAGCTTGCAAGCAGTTATTCATGTAAGTGCAAATTTGTGATGATGTCATTGGACATCTTTCATTTCTCATTAGGACAGCACAAAAGCTCACTGATTCAAATTAAGCACAAGATGCATTTCTGGTTTTGCTTGTAGATAAAAGGTTGCATCAATCTGCCTCATCTCCTCTTGACTTCCTGTTGGAAAAGAAGGGGATATGGTAACAATATTGAATGAATATGCATACATCTGCACACACACACACACACAGACACACACACACACACACAGGCGTGCACATACATTAAGACATTTGAAGTCCTTGTCTGTTGACAGTGTGATTCCTGTCCTGATAGTCTGGTGGTTAAGACACCAGTCACACAACAGCAACATTCCTGGTTCAATGTGGTACCCTTCACTCGCTTTTTGTATAATTACTTTTACTAATTTTCATGCTTTACACCACAGGGTTTTGCTTACAATCTCTTACTAACTAAAGGAAGCAATTTCATAATGCCTCACATCACAAATGAACATATGCTGTATATCATAGGTTGATATCTAAAAGGAAACATAGATGCACATAAATGTACATTTGCACTTCTTATGTTTCCTGTCTGCATCTGTCACTATCTTATAAACAAACTAAAAAATACTACTGCTACTACAAAAGTAAAGAGATGGAAACGTCCGTCTGAAGACAGAATGTACAGCTAGGTTCAACTCAATATTATACTTACTCAACATTAGTTAGAAAATAAACATCCACTTACCTTTATGTCTAGAGGACATGGTTTCTTTGCACAGGTTCCAGGTTGGGTCTGGAAGCAGTTGATTCTGAAATGAATTCAAAAAGACAGCAAAGTCTGTAAAAGCTGCTTGAGTTCTTTATGGCACTGCTACAATGTACATAGGTTTTGATCATTCTAGGACTGTGCATTTTGTCAGTAGGAAGATAATATAGAATATAGATAGATAATATAGATATAGAAACAAGTAGAAAGTGATTTAGTTGGGGAGGTAGTAAAGTAGTAAAAAGGTACGTACTACAGTGATAAAGGCGGTTCACACGAAGGATGTCATTAGGACTCATCTGCATGGCCCTGCCGATGGGTACATTGCAGTCAGGGATGGGAACGATGGTTGGCTCCCTGTTCCTAGAGAAGGCAAACCTATGGTGCAAATACACAGTAGTGATGAGAGGTTTAAACTGTATACCTCCAACACCATTTTATCTAAAGTGCTCAGATCATGTTCAACAAGAAGCACTGGTTAATTCCTGCAGAGCTGGAGGACCACTGAAAGCTCATGTATGGACAGTCTACAAGCTTAAAGCTGCATTAGGAATCTTTTGGCCACTTGGGGGCAGAAACAGCTGCTTATTTCCACATCCAGCAGTTACAGAGCAACATAATCATTCATGTGGAGTGGTGTTTGTGTCACCTGATGAATCTAAGTCTAATATTCCCTCTCTGTTAGCTCTGTTTTTGGTCTCCACCAACTCCTTAGGGAAATATCTGGCTGTCCACTGGTGAGTTGCTAACTTTTGCTGTGTCTCAAATTGCGTACTTCCGTACTTACACTTAATATTTTGAGTGCATAAGTGTGTCCACAGTGACAAGTATGGCAAAATGCAGTGTACTGTAAGTACCCAGATGATGTACACAAAACGGTCAGAATGTAGAGTGTGGAACCCTGCACACTTTGAAGTCAAGTGAGCAAACAAGCTGGCAGATATTTCGGCATACAGCAGTCGCGGTAAAATGTCAATGTTGCCCGGTTGCGATCAGCCATTAAAAAGAAGAAGAAGACGCAGTCAAAGGTTGCTATCGTCATTTCCGGTAAGCGCACAACAGCAGTATTCGATTTGAGACAACACTACCCTGTCAAAATTAACGCACTACACAAGTCAGTACATAGTGTACACAGTATACTGCATGTAAGTGTACTAATGGAAGTACGCGATTTGAGACACAGCATTTGTCTGCTTGTTCAACAGCAAACAGCAGACAGACACAGTTAGAGACTAGCTGGTGAACAAAGTGGAGCATTTAGCAGCTGTTTGCTAACATGTTTGCCACAACTACTTTATAAGGTGATAATATGGCACGTGTTTACAGCTTATTGCACTGCTTCCATGTGGCAAAAAATATCAATCAATCAATTAATTTAAAAAAATGATTTAGCATAAGTTTTTAAAAGGGCAGTGGAGTAGCAATAACAGATTCTCTGCAAAAACTAGGCTAAAAAGTTCATCTAAAGCTAATATTCAACAATCTGAGTTAGACAAATCGAGGGAGGGGATCGTCCAAAGTTATAGTCCTTCAAGTACAAAATCCCCTCTTTATGTTTTCATGGACAGTGTCCTTGCTGAGCTGCTGTGGAGGGATAGTAACAAAGAGAAGGGATTTTGGAGTAAAGAATGTGTAACTTTGGAAGATACCCACTCAATTTATCTAACTCCGACTGCTCTAACCTCTTACTGGCTTCAGCTGAGTTTTAGAATACATTTTTGCATGTTGTCTCTTTCATTGGAATTGCATTAGAAAAGGATCTCTTCATGGCCAGTAACTACAGCGTCCAGTAACTCTTAAACATACATTGTTTGAAGACAGACTTGAAAAAATGTGAACCTGTCCTTCAAAAATGCTTTGTTGTATCATATATATTTCATGGATTGATATTGTTGCAGTACATTATTATTATTAAGTTCAGTGAGGGAACTGAGATGCTACCTTCCATAGTGCATGACAGAGTTGTAGTCATAGGGAGTGCCAAGGTTCCTTGTTTGGATCTTCCTGAAATTGTGCTCCTGTCCTGCAGAGGATCACACAGCTCTATCAAATATTCTCTCTGTTTTATTACAGTTTGAATAGTTACATCTGCTGGAAACTACCTATGTCATTATTTCTGATAAGAAGCTCTTACTAGAGGTCTTGATAAACACATCATTCACATCCAGAGCTACTATATACCTGCTGAAATGATGTGATAAAGTTAAGTCAAGTCATATTCTTATTTATCTATTAAAAGTGATAAAGGTCAGTTGTATTCATTGTTAATACCCAATTTTGGTTGTTTACATCTTTTACAAAAGCACTATTAAAGTTACATTTATATTCTACATAATTCATTATGTTTCAAATTGTTGGACAGACTGTGTAAGGCGACCCACCAGGAATGACGTTCTGCAACAGGATGCGAACATGCTCGTCCCTGTCAGACCGGGTCTGTTCATGGTCGAAGCCCAGGGCGTGGAGCAGCTCGTGTTGGATGACATTGTGGTAAACACAGCCCGGACGTTCCAGAGACACTATCTGGCCACGACCACGACGCCCAATATATGAGTAACACCTGAAAGAGAGCCGTAAATAAAACTCAGCTTTAGCAGCCCCCACATAGCTTCCCTTGACCTGACACACGCCATGTTTGATGGTGTAAGACCCTAGGTGTAAATATGGTCTATGAGTGCATTCATGCATGCGTGTGTGGTATGTGCATTGTGTTCTCCATACCCTGTGCGACACTGGATGTCTATAAAGTCCTCCTGACGGTTCAGGGGGGTGAAGCGGATGCAGGTGGACTCAGCAAATGAACGCAGAGCTTGGATGATGACATGTTGCTCTCTTTGGGCTTGACAGCAGAAAAACATCAGTTTAGTGGGTTTTATTACTGTCAACTTTTCATTCACTGCCATCATATTACAAGGGGACTTTAAGCAGCAAAACGCTACCATTACTACTACAAGTACTACTGCTATTGCTACTACTGTTAACACTGCCACTACTTCTACTATACTGCTACTACTACCACTACAACTACTGCTACTACTAGGCTACTATTCACTGCTACCACTAGCCTAGTACTACTGCTACTAAAAATATGTCTAAAGTGTGCATGTGATATTGGTGATTTATGAGCACTATGTGAGTTATATTGTATATATTACAGAGCCAAAGTAAAAGTCCTGCCTTCAAAAACAGATGTTTGGTTTGTTGAGACTTACAGTACTGGTTGGAGATGCGGTAGGGTACATAGACGTTGCCATCGGTGGCTTTAGGCCACAGGCAGCCTCGTGATGTGCAGGGATCAGCGTTCTGTAGACCTGTTGGCATTGCTATGTCTCCAAACATCACTAGAGGCTCATCTAAGTTCTTTCCTGCAAAATGACACGAAGATGATCGTTAATTGTGCTGCATTTCTGCTGTGTTAAGGGCCGGTCAATACAAGATCTCCTTCCACATGATGGTTCTGTTTGGTATGAAGTTTCTCTGCTGTTTACTTTCTGGTATGCACTGTAACACCAGCATTATGTATTATTTTTAATGTTTTAATGAATATTTAAGGTTAGAGATGAACATACCAACATTAGTGTTGGCCTTCTCTAACAGCGTGGAGACACTTAAATCATCATCCTCAGTGGTGTTGCCTGTGGAATAGAAACAGTTTGTTCACGTATCAGGTACATGATGTAAGACTATATATTTACAGGACTGGACTCTCTGAAAAGTATCCATGTCTTACCAGAGTACTCATGACTCTTTTCAAAAGAAGCCTGTAATAACACACAGAGTAAAAAAAGTTGGTTAAATACAGTTGAATGGATCTTATCTGAATTAAAGATGTGAAAATGTGCTTCTATGTAAGTTCAGCACAGATTTCACTTTCACAGGTCCTATAGAGATAGCATCCAGGGGAAAACTCGGTGCACGGTGGAAACTTTTCAAATTATGAATGTACATCTTTCAAGGTAGAGAAAGCAAAATGCTTGTATTCCTGCATTGGATTTGAATGTGATGCAATCTAAAAACTACAAACATTAAAATGAAACACAAAATCACATTTTGCTTTTTGCAATTTTCCAAATTATCTTTGTTTAGAAACAGTTTTCCTTACAATTGCCTCACAATTAAAAAAAAAGTTATTTAGGTGTCAGAATTGATCACATTGATTGCATTTCATTTCAAATTGTGTCATAGTATTTGTTATGTATGTATTTAATTAGTGTCTGTCTGTCCATATACATTTACATGTGAAGTGTCTGCTGATGCTTACCGGTATAATAAAACTGTGGATGGAGCAGAAGAGGACACTGAGCACTGCAGCTTGGAGGATCATGGCTGGTTACAGGACAGCAGCAGCAGGCCAAGAAAATGCCTTGGGAAACAGAAGTGTCCGAACATATATAGGTGGGAAAGCCAACTAACTGTCACCCTAATATGGCATACCGCTTACCAAAGGCTTATTGACAAATTCTTATTACTTAAAACAGACTGTGGTTTGTGTAAGATATGTGGGCTTTATTTTCTGCTGTTTGTCCCCAGGCAGGAGCAGGCTTCACATTTTAACAAGCAATGATATGTAAGAAAAAATATTAAGTTGATCAATTAATAGGCCTAAAACATTAGAAAAGGTTTTATATTCCAGATCTCAGTTAAGGTTGAAAACCAAAAAATCTTTCACAAAAAAGGGATGAAGTCATGTTTGTTATGGCTGCAACACGACACTAAATAGAAATTCGTCTTTATTAGATGCTGATGAATAATTGATGATATGCTACTGATGCCACACCTGTCATATAATGTTTAACTGAAACTATATTCAACCCATTTTGAGCAAGTGGGTAGAAAATGATACTCAAAACATTTAAAATATTTTCATTAATAGGATGGTGCATAAAAACCATGGGTTTGAGTATTTCACTCAGTGAAAACATTATAGTACTTTAATGAGTGATATAGAATCTATACAGATTATGATAACAGAGTGGAAGGGAACTAAAAGTGGAAAACTGGATGTTAAGGGGTTATAGAAAAAATGACATCAGAATCAGAATCGGGTTTACTGACAAGTAGGTTTACACATACAAGGAATTTGCTTATTTAAGTGCATAACAAAAAAGATAATGCAAGTACTGCAAGAAGCATAAATATAAGATAGAAAATTGACAACAAGATATGAAAAAATATGATTAAAAAAAGTACAACATGACTGGAGCTGGGGTTTGTATATATATATATATATATATATATATATATATATATACTGTATATCTGGTCAGCCAAGTGTTGTAACACTTCACTAACATAGGCCTGAGGTGGGACGTAAACACCGACCAGAATAAACAAGGAGAACTCCCGCAGTGAATAAAAGGGTTTACAGTGTATGAAAAAGGTCTCCAAGTGAGGACTGCATATACTGTATATACACATATATATATGTATCTGCAAGATGGCACCGCGGAGAGCAGCCTGTTTTTGTTTATTTCTTTAGTTTTCTGCTCTCCCTCTCTGGTCACATTCACCAGGGAGGAACTCTTCAACATTAGACTATATACTAGTCAAACTTTTTCCCCGGTTTTCATCGAACTGGAAAGTTTCACAGAGCTATTAGTCACAGGAGCAGCAGCTAGAACTGAGACAGCGGGGATTTCGCACAGCGCTCCGTCAATAAATCTGGCAAATGTCCGCTCTCTGGCCAACAAGATGGACAAACTGCTACTCCTCAACAGAACAAATACAGACTTTTATAGATCTGCCGCTCTGTGCTTCACCAAAACCTGGCTTGGTGAACACATCCCGGATAGCACACTCCTCCAAGCAGACCGCGTAACGGAACTATTGGGGAAAATGAGGGGAGGCAGAATCGGCTTTTACATAAACGAAGGTTGGTGTACAGATGTCACAGTTTTAAGGAAATTGTGCAGTCCTCACTTGGAGACCTTTTTCATAAACTGTAAACCCTTTTATTCACCTCAGGAGTTCTCCTCGTTTATTCTGGTCAGTGTTTACATCCCACATCAGGCCTCAGACCTCAGATTTTAACAGAGCAAACCTCAGCCATGAACTTCCAAAATATAGACAGCACATTAAGTGTCCCACCAGGGGTACAAACATTCTTAACCATTGCTACACCACATTAAAGGATGCCTATCGCTCTGTTCCCTGTGCTGCTTTGGGACTCTCTGATCACTGTCTGGTTCATCTTCTCCCAACCTACAGGCAGAAACTAAAATCTGCGGAGCCTGTGGTCAAGACCGTGAGAAGATGGACCAACGAGGCAAAATTGGAATTACAATTGACTGCACTGATTGGAGTGTTTTTGAGGCTGCAGCTACAGACCTGGATGAACTCTTAGACATCTTACATCAGTTTTTGTGAGGAAATACGTGTGCCAACTAAAACCTTCTGTGCATACAACAACAATAAACCCTGGTTTACAGTAAAACTCAGGCAGCTTTGTCAGGCCAAGGAGGAGGCCTACAGAAGTGGGGACAGGATCCTGTACAACCAGGCCAGAAACACACTGATGAAGGAGATCAGAGTAGCAAAGAGAAGCTACACTGAAAAGCTGAAAAACAGGTTTTCAGCCAACGACCCGGCGTCAGTGTGGAGAGGCCTGAAGGACATCACCGACTACAGGAGATCATCCCCCCACACTGTGGAGAATCACCAACTGGCTGACGACCTGAATGTGTTCTACTGTAGATTTGACAAGCCCACACTCACACCCCTCACCAGCTTGGACTGACCCCCCTCCGGGCAAACAGGTCGGTGGATGATGCAGTCAACATGGGACTACATCCTACAACACCTTGACTCTCCAGGGACTTACGCATGGACCCTTTTTGTGGACTTCAGCTCGGCGTTCAACACCATCATCCCAGGCATCCTTCACACCAAACTCACCCAGCTCTCTGTGCCAGCCCCCACCTGTCAGTGGATCACAAACTTCCTGACAGACAGGAGGCAGCAGCAGGTGAGGCTGGGGAACATCACATCCAGCACTCAGACAATCAGCACTGGTGCACACCAGGGGTGTGTGCTCTTCCCACTGCTCTCCTCCATCTACACCAATGACTGCACCTCAGGAGACCCATCTGTTCAACGGTCATCCTGGAGCTCAACATGCTCAAAACTGTGGAGATGACAGTGGACGTCAGGAGGAGCCCCACAACAGTAACCCCCCCCATCACCATACTGAACAGCACTGTGTCTGCTATGGAAACTTTCAGGTTTCTGGGATCCACAATTTCCCAGGACCAAAAGTGGGCATCCAACATCGACTCAATCAACAAGAGGGCCCAGCAGAGGATGTACTTCCTGCGCCAGCTCAGGAAGTTCATCAACCTGCCTCAGGAGCTGCTGGTCCAGTTCTACACTGCTATCATCCAGTCTGTTCTCTGCACATCCATCACTGTCTGGTTTGGATCAGTCACCAAACAGGACAGGAACAGACTACAATGGACAGTCAGGACTGCAGAAAGAATCACTGGTGTCAATCTGCTCTCCATTCAGGACTTATACATCTCCAGAGTCAGGAATTAGGCAGGAACCATCACTCCAGATCCATCACACACTGGACACAACTTGTTCCAACTTCTCCCCTCTGGTAGACGCTACAGAACACTGTACGCCAAAACAACCAGACACAAGAACAGTTTCTACCCACAGGCCATCACTCTGATGAACAGTTAACATCAGTCACATAGTGTCTGGAACAATCCCTGTCACAAATCTACGGACTCTGTGCATACTGTATATAATGTAATATCCACCAACCCCATGTATATACCTGTTACATTAATCATATTTATATTCATATTTATTTCAGCACTCTTTGCACTCTGCACTATTGTCATGCCATAGAGTGTCAGCCATAGACTGTATATAAAAATGGATGACATGACAGCTCCCCAAAAGTGAAGCCAAAACATCTTGATCACCCCCTGGTGGCTGGCTGCAGTATAGGTCATAAACCCCACCCCCTCCATGTTAGCGGATGGGACATGAAAAGTTAAGTACATTTCAAATACATTTTTTTCAAAGATGGTTTCGGTCATTTTCGGTAGTTTTTATCGTGCTGACATATGTTCAAGTGTTCATTTTTCTGATAAGTTTGGTTTTAATTAGTTATTTATTGCAATAAAAGGGGGTGAAACATCCTGATTGACAACTGTGAGGGTGCTGTGATTGGTTCAGGCGGGTGTATAGGCGGCAACTTGAGCTGCAGATCACAACTGCGCAGACTCTGGCTCCAAATGACGTCACCAGTGCAAGATGGCAGTGCCCGTATCCGTGGTATTTTGGCTTCATTTGTATACAGTGGGAGGAAGTGGAGACTTATCGTCCATCTTTATATACAGTCTATGGTGTCAGATTGACTGGCGTTCTGTCCAAGGTATACGCGCCTCTTGCCCAATGTCAGCTGGGATCAGCTCCACCCTCTGAGGATAGGTATATATAGATAATGGATGGAAAATGGATATACGTAATGGCTTTATTAATGGTTAATAAGTCATTTACTGATACTTTACTGATCAGTTATAAGCCATTGCTTGGTTTCCAGGTCGAGGAAAATGGTAAATGGTAAATGGACTTCACTTATATAGCGCTTTTCAACCTTAATAGTTCCCAAAGCGCTTTACAGATTGGTGTCATTCACCCATACATTTACACACCAATGGTGATGGAGCTGTCAGTGATGCCAGTCCATGATGATTCAACATGTATCACACAAAGCAGCTGTATGTCCAACAGTACAAATGGTAACATTAAAGTGAATTACATCTTCATTCTTGTTTATGTTGCATTACGTTTGCACATTTACACAACCCCTCTGTGTGGTTAAAACCAGAGGTACAGAGTTGCAAACGCCTCTTTTGTGTTTATATGGCTTCTCCAAATTGTGGGCACAGTTGCAATATGTTTGGTTTATACACAGTCTTGCAAAAACAGGAACACCTAGAAAAGGCAATTTCTAAAGAAACTGCAGTGTGAATGCTGTATGTTGAAAGGCTGATGCTAAACTGGATAGCTGGCTCTAAATGTTGAATCATGCTGAAAATGTATGACTAGATGTGAGTTGGAAAAGTATAGAAAAGGAGTATGAAGAGTTAGAAAAGTGGGAAATGGTCTAATTAGTATGAATGGGACTGAAATGTTGAATAAATCTCATAATGTAAGAAAGATGTGGAACACTTTAAGGTTTGAATGGAGTTTGTAGTTTAAAGTATCAATAAGTAGATAAACCTTGAAAATGCTTGAAAAAGTATGAGGATGTCTGAGTCCTGAAGAAGAATAAATTACAGAGCATTGGTGAAAATGCAGAAATCTGAAATGAATTACTTATTTAGAAATTCCAGCCTGTTCATGGCCCCCCAGTAAGCTCCTGTTACCATCTGGTGTCTTTTACTTTGAACATCCAGCCTTGTCTGTGGACACCCAGTAAGCTTCTGTTGTCATCTGTGGGCTTTTATTTTGAAAATCCAGCCTTGTCCGAGCCCTGCATTAAGCTCCTGTTACCATCTGGGGCTTTTATTTTGAAAATCTAACATTGTGGCCACCCGATAAGTTCCTTTTACCATCTGGGAGGATTTATTTTGAAAATCTGGCTTCCACCAGAGTGCCCATTGTGGGTGCCTGTTACCTTGTTGGGATGTGTATAGACTTGTGTGTCCACAAAGATAGAAAAAACTGTTTGTTTGTGTGTGTGTGCCTGCTGGGACACACATGTATGCATACATGTGTTTCCCATATACTGTATGGTTTAAAGGTCCATGATTTGAGTGCTGCTCAATCAGCAGTGTGTCCTCAGCTGCAGTCAAAGGTTGCCATGGGAAGAGGCAGTAGGCTTCACTGAAGACACTCAATATGTTTACATACTCTTTAAAATGTAGGAGCTGTCACAAGTTAAAAACTCCTATCATCTCTGTATTTGAGGTTACAGACACACACACACACCCACACACACACTGGTTGCAATGGTGATTGTGGCACCCTGAGGGAGTGGAGGGGGGAGGGGAGAATAGGAAGTGAATATTCGCCTCGCTTTACTCGCTTGAGTTTGAGTTTTGTACCTGTTATGGAAGTCTAATACACGTCGGAAAACTAAACGCCGTCGTTGTGTCTGGGTTCATAACATCATCCGGAGGCGCACACAGCTCGGTGAATTTCACCGCCTTCTCCAGGAACTGCGTCTGGATGACCACCACTTCCAGTGCTACTTGAGGCTGACCAGAGCCCTGTTAGCTAGGGTCAGTGCCAGGATTTCTCGGATGGACACCAACTACAGGCGTTCCGTCTCAGCTGCGTAGTGCCTGTCCATCTGTCTCTGTGAATGGCAGTTTCATAATTGGTGTGTCAAAATCAATAAATATTCACTGTATTTAGCAAGTCACACGTTGGCTGATTTAATATTAATCACTACAGTGGTAGTGATTTAATTGCAATAAACGTATCAAAAGGATGCCGAAATAACTACATCATGATGCCAAATTGTAAAAAATCTGAAATGATGCTTTGTCAGGTTCGTCCACAAGACAACAAGCAAACAACTTGTAAAATGTTTGTTTTCTCAGTGGAGTTCGGATCCATCAGGGCCATACTATGGTAACATTTAGTTATGTTGATTTCTAGTCCGTATTAAGTTTACTACAGGTGGCAGTGTTGATCAGGGTGGTAGACATAGTATATAGACACAGGTGTACACAGCTTCTAATCAGGCATGGGGACAGGGAGAGTGATGTGGAGGAAAAATCAAGAAGATGGGCCAGATGTCTTCAGGATCTTCACCACACGTTAAAAACTAACAGTCACTAATAAAGAAAAACACTGAGTCCAGATGAGTTCAGATGTGAGCAGAGTTTACTGTTCAAGCAAGCAGTACAGCAAACACGAGTCCTTCCATGGAACAACTGAACATGCAACGCACAAATCCTGCCTTTTATACTCTCTAGTTACCCCTCCTTCTGGGGTTTCGCAACTTAAGTACCTCGTCCTGCTGTTTCTGTCAGACACCATTGGTTTTTTCTTTTTGCTTATTCTCCTGTGATCGAGAAATAATGGTGCCCTCCCCCCCCGAAATAATGACGTAATTTTCTAGGTGCTTCATGTTCCAAGAAGTCTAATCTACCTGATTTATGGTAAATAATCATGTCAGCTACTGGTGTGTTAATGTGTCAACTACTAGGTTTTTTTCAAACAAGGACTTGGTTTTTCCTTGACCCATAATCAATGGTATCTGCCCATAGTGCTGAGTCTATTTTTTAAAAAACATGCTGCTACAATGCCTTAAATGTACATGTTGTTATAGTACTTTTTTTAAAATGCTTTGAACGTTTTCCATTTCCTTTGGTGCTCTTGCTTGTCTTAGAGCACATTAGGTGCTCTTGCTTTTCTTGGAGCACATAAGGTAATGACTCAACCATATATCCTGCTGCTAATCATGCTCTGATGTCCATCTGTTTTGCTATGCTGCTGCGGCTCATTAACCTTGTCTGAGACGTGTTATACGGTTATACACTTTATCAGACTTCCAGTGACATCAAATTGTTCATTATTATTATCATCATTTCCAGTGTTAAGATATGTAATATAATATTTATTCCCCACAAGAGCTCACGGTTTTTACCGCTACGCTGCACGCTACACGCTGCATGCTGCACACTACGTCAGTCACTACAGAAAGGCAAGATAATCAGCTCATAGTAATGGTTCATTTGCTATGTAAAGGTGCATTGGCTGTATGTAAGTTTTCATTAAATGGGAACCTCGCCCGACAGTAAATATGGCCTGGACCTCTCCTCATTGAAGCGCCAGGAGGCCATTTGTGGAATCACACAAAGACAAAATGAAATCACCACAATGCTTGTTCAACAGCAAATGCCAGCTTCTTTACCACAAAGAGACATCATTGCAGTACATTTCCTTTGTTAGGACTTTTGAACATTGTATTCAAGAGAGAACCAGCAGTTATCAAGACTGTTTGTATTTTTTGGAACAATACACCAGGGGACAGCCCAGAGAGCTGGTGCGAAGCTGCTTACATATGAACCCACAACAAGGATATCAAAGAGCAAAAGGTCTT
The DNA here is from genome assembly GCA_008360985.2 of Macquaria ambigua. Lineage (NCBI taxonomy): Eukaryota > Metazoa > Chordata > Actinopteri > Centrarchiformes > Percichthyidae > Macquaria > Macquaria ambigua. The sequence goes on along the minus strand of VMKM01000391.1, from coordinate 345,247 downwards.
TTGAAAGAACATTTTGGTGATGAATACAGAATAGCAACAGCCTATATGGACAAAGCATTTGGATGGCATGTTATTAAAGCAGAGGATGTTCAGGCGCTGCATGAATTTGCGCTGTTCCTAAGAGGGTGCTGCAACGCTACGGCAGAGATACAGTATATGGAGAAGTTAAACATTCCATCAAACATGAGGCATGTCATAATGAAGTGGCCATATAAGCTGCGGGAAAGATGGAGGTCTACAGCCTGCAAGATACAAGAACGACGAGGCTACAGGGCCACGTTCCCAGATATGGTGAACTTTCTGGAGAACCAAGTCAAGATCTTGTCTCATCCACTTTTTGGTGACATTTCAGATGTACAACCAAGCACCGTGATAAAGGCTGTAAATAGGAGCAAACCACTACCCAGGAGCAACATCAAAGGAAGCAGTTTTGCAACAACCATTGCAGTTACCAGCCATGCTGTAACTCCTAAGCCCACGGAAGATGACACATCAGCCCATAACATCTAATAAGTCATGCTCTGAATCCTGCCTTTACTGTTAAGAATTACATCCATTATTCAAGTGTTCAAGGCTGAATAAAATTTCTCAAATGGAGAAAATTGAATTCCTGAGAGGAAAAGGAATCTGTTTTGGATGCTTAAAGGCTGGCCACATGAGCAAGGAATGCAGAAGTCATCTGACCTGTGACGAATGCAATCTAAAACACCCGACTATTCTGCACATACACAATAAAGACAAAGTGAACAAACCACAGGAAACACCAATCAGTAGTGCACTTGTCTCACTTCAGGCATGTGGTTGTACTGGGGCTGGAGACCAAGACTGTACTCTTTCCATTGTTCCAGTGCAGTTGAAATCCAAGAAAGGAGATAAGGTGCTGCAGACCTATGCCTTCTTAGACCCTGGAAGTACAGCAACTTTTTGTACCAACAGTTTCATGAAGAGGCCGAATCTACAAGGTACAAAGACCAACATTCTGTTAAGCACTATGGGCCAAGAAAGGATTGTTAAAAGCCAAGTCCTTACAGGACTGGAGGTGTCTAAATTGGATGATAACCAGTTTGTGGAGCTCCCAGAGACGTTTACAGTGTAAATTTCTCTTGGAGATCAATAAAGTATCTATCTATCTATCTATCTATCTATCTATCTATCTATCTATCTATCTATCTATCTATCTATCTATCTATCTATCTATCTAATCCCTGTCTCAGAGAGCAACATCCCTACACAGCGAGATATTGAAAAGTGGGAATATCTGAAAGGTATCAGGATTCCAGAAATGGACGCTGATGTGGAAATTTTGATTGGGACTAATGTGCCAAAACTCATGGAACCCTGGGAAATAATCAACAGCCAAGGCGATGGACCCTACGCCGTGAGGACCCTATTGGGGTGGGTCATCAACGGTCCTTTGAGGGGCAATAGTGGTTGCTGCCAGAGAAGCTGCTCAACCATATATGCAAATAGGATATCCATCGTCAAACTGGAGGAGCTGTTGGTGTCTCAGTATAACCAAGAGTTCAATGAACAGTCACTGGAGGACAAGCAGGAGATGTCAAGGGAGGACCTAAGGTTCATGGAGATCTTGGAGAAGTACACTTGCATGCAGGAAGGTCATTACTGCATGGACTCACCCTTTAAAGTGGATGACATCACCATGCCAGACAATCAATGCATAGCTGAACTGCACCTTCAAAGCCTCAAAAGAAAGTTTGAAAGGAATAAGACCTACCAGGAGGAGTACAAAGCATTTCTTACTGGGATGATTGACAGTGGATATGCAGAAGTGGTGCCTCAAGACCAGTTGGACCACAAAGATGGCAGTGTGTGGTATCTCCCTCATCACAGGGTGTACCACTCAAAGAAGAAAATCCTGAGAGTGGTTTTCGACTATGGAGCAAGATTTTTAGAGGAACCTCCTTGAACTGTCAACTTTTGCAAGATCCTGACCTTACCAACTCTCTCTTTGGTGTCTTAACAAGATTTAGACAGGAGAACGTTGCTCTGATGACTGATGTCAAGGCTATGTTCCACCAAGTAAAGGTGTCAGAAAAGCATGTGGATTTCCTTCGTTTTCTGTGGTGGCCCATGGGGGACATGTCACAGAGTCCAGTGGAACACAGAATGAGGGTTCACATCTTTGGAGCAGTTTCATCACTGAGCTGTGCCAACTACACTTTGAGGAGGACTGCAATGGACAATAAAGATGACTTCAAAGTGGAAGTGACTAACACCATTTACAACTTCTATGTGGATGATTGCCTGAAATCTTTACCCACAGAGGAAGAAGCAATGCAGTTGGTTGTGGACCTTACTGACATATGCTCAAAGGGGGGACTTCAGCTGTTAAAGTGGACAAGCAACAGTCGGGCTGTACTGTTATCTATCCCTGAGGCAAAGCGGTCAAAGACAACCAGGCAGCTGCACTTGGAACAAGACAACCAGCCCGTGGAGATGGCACTTGGATTGAATTGGTGCGCTGAAAGTGACACTTTCCAATTCAAGCGTGCAGTGGAAAGGCGACCACACACCAGACGTAGGATTCTTTCAATCGTCAGTTCCATCTACGACCCATTAGGATTCTTGTCACCATTCACCTTGCTGCTAAAGCTGCTTTTGCAAGAAATGTGTCGGAAAAACATGTCCTGGGATGACCCTATACCCCAGACATTCTCACAACAATGGACAAAATGGCTGCTGGACCTGGAGAAGGAGGCGGAATTTAAGGTGGACCACTGCATCAAGCCAAAGGACTTCAGAGGACCCATACATGCACAGCTGCATCACTTTGCAGATGCCAGCGAGCATGGTTATGGCACAGTATCCTACCTGAGGCTGGAGAACCAGAATAAGAAGGTACATCTTGCATTCATGTCGGGAAAAGCCAGAGTCGCGCCATTAAAAGAGACAACAATTCCTTGCCTTGACCTTACTGCTGCTGTGCTGGCCGTTAAAGTCGACAGAATGCTGAGGAAGGAACTACCACTTCAGTTGGAAAAGTCGTGCTTCTGGACTGACAGACTGTGCTGAGGTATATTAACAATGAGACCAAACGATTTCACATCTTTGTGGCAAACAGAGTGGCTTCTATAAGGTAAACAATGAACGTCATTCAGTGGAAGTACATCAGCTCCAAGAACAATCCTGCTGACGAAGCCTCCAGAGGTCTGACTGCAGATAACTTCCTAGGATGTAGGAGATGGATTGAGTGCCCAGATCTTCTGAGAAAGCCAGAGGTGGATTGGCCAAGACCCTTCGATCCACAGCCCATTAGCTCAGACAACCCAGAAGTCAAAAGGGATCTAATGGCAAACGTCATCATCACACATTACGAAGGTGCAACTACCAAACTCATTAACTACTTTTCTGAGTGGACTAAACCTAAGACCTCAGTCGCATGGTTCCTTAGGCTCAAAGCTATTCTTCTGGAGCTAAGGAGAAAGAGGAAGGAAATTGTTGCTGCTTTAACTGTTGCTGGCTCACCCACACAATCAGAAAGGGTGGAGGGGGAGATGAAAAAGGTCAGAGATGCAGTTGTTAGCCAATCACTAACTGTAAGTGACTTTTCCAGAGCATAATCTGCCATTATCTGCTTCAGTCAGCGAGCAACATTCAGGGAAGAAATCTCCTTGTTGGAAAGTGGTGCATCTGGTGTAAGGAAAACTAGTGATATCTACAGATTGGATCCTGTGTTGAAGGATGATTTGTTGAGAGTGGGTGGAAGACTCAGTCGGGCAGCCTTACCTGATGAGCTGAAACATCCTGTAATACTCTCCAAGGGACAACATGTATCCAATCTTATTCTGAAATACATTCACCAACAGCTTGGACATGCCGGGAGGAATCATATGCTCTCAACTTTGCGATGGAAATATTGGATCACAAGTGCCAACTCTGCCTGCCGAAAGATAATATCTGACTGTTTGGTCTGTCGACGGTATCGAGGTCAGCCAAGTGAACAGAAAATGGCCGACACGCCAAAAGAAAGAATTAGTCCAGACTTGCCTCCTTTCACCAACATGGGAGCGGACTACTTTGGCCCCATTGGGATCAAGAGAGGGCGTGCTATGGTCAAAAGGTATGGAGTCATTTTTACCTGCATGGCTAGCAGAGCCGTACACTTGGAGATTCTCTGAATACTGACTATTGTATTAATGCCATAAGAAGGTTCATGTGTCGCAGAGGTCCAGTGTGTCGTTTGAGATCAGACAAAAGCACAAATTTTGTTGGAGCAGAGTGAGAGAGAAGCCTTAGCTGCCATAGACCACAGCAAGATTCAAAAGGCTCTCCTGCAAAAAGGCATTGATTGGATTTTCAACCCCCCTGCAGCATCTCATCATGGCGGTGTCTGGGAGCGACTCATCAGAATGGTCAGAAAGGTCTTGTTTTCTGTTCTACAACAGCAATCTTTAGACGATGAAAGCCTTCACACCATCCTATTACAGAGACTAGAACATTTAATTGGCATTAAAGGCACCGCACTAAGCTGGTTTAAATCCTATTTATCAGGTCGATATCAGTTTGTACATGTTAACGATGAATCCTCTATGCACGCCAAAGTTAGTCACGGAGTTCCACAAGGTTCTGTGCTTGGACCAATTCTATTCACCTTATATATGCTTCCTTTAGGCAATATAATTAGGAAGCACTCCATAAATTTTCATTGTTATGCAGATGATACCCAATTATATTTATCGATCAAGCCAGATGAAACTAATCAATTAGCTAAACTTCAAGCATGCCTGACGGACATAAAAACCTGGATGAACTGCAATTTTCTGATGTTAAACTCAGACAAAACCAAAGTTATTTTACTTGGCCCCGAACACCTTCAAAACACATTATCTAAAGATATAGTTTCTCTAGATGGCATTGCCCTGGCCTCCAGCGACACCGTAAGGAATCTTGGAGTTATCTTTGATCAGGATATGTCCTTTAACTCAAGAACTGCCTTTTTTCATTAACGTAACATTGCAAAAATCAGGCACATCCTGTCTCAAAAAGATGCAGAAAAACTAGTCCATGCATTTGTTACATCTAGGCTGGATTATTGCAACTCTCTATTATCAGGCTGCCCCAATAAGTCCCTTAAGACTCTTTCTTTAATGTAATTGTTCCTATTTGCACAATTAGGGGCCGGTGTGTAGGAGCCATTATGTCTGTGTATTTAGTTATGTTGATTTGTAGTCTGTATTAAGTTTACCACGGGTGGCAGTGTTGATCAGGGTGGTAGACATAGTATATAGACACAAGTGTACACAGCTTCTAATCAGGCATGGGGATGGGGAGAGCTCACGGTTTTTACCGCTACGCTACGCTGCACTGTCAGTCACTACAGAAAGGCAAGATAATCAGCTCATAGCAATGGTTCATTTGCAATGTAAAAGTACTTTGGCTGTATGTAAATCTTCATTAAATGGGAACCTCACCCAACAGTAAATGGCCTGGACCTCTCCTCATTGAAGCGTGTTAAAACAAGTTCTCCGGCACCCAGCCGAGTGGCTAATTGCTGGTCAGGATAGTCGCTACACTATCAACACTGAAAATAACGTCATCTAAATCAGGCATAAATACGGCAGTGACGTCATTGGTTATAGACATAGATATCTACATATTGTGTAACTTAAACTCTCTGTAGGAGCCATTTTTGTTGTTTTAAGAACTACAAGGCGTTGCAGTTTGAGTTAAAATGACGCAATCACCGCACGTCCGCCTCATTTTAGAAACAGACACAGGTGTGTAAAGATGGACGCAGAGAAGAAATTGTTTTCAACCGCTTGCTAGCAAGCCATACGTAAAAAGGACTAGATTTTGTTTGAGTTTTTTTCTTCGCAGTGAAGGATGTACAGGTGTGCCATTGAGGTCCATCCAGAAGGTGCGGAGAAGTGTGTGAAGGTGACCTGTGTTCTCCATACCTTCCTGTGGAGGACAACCCAACAACTGCAGTGAGGGAGAGCATCCCGGTTGGTGAAGTAGAGCCACTGCCAGGTCTGGGAAGAGGTGCTGCCAACAACTCAGCAAGAGAGGCCATCAGGGTTAGGGAGACCTTCACATCCTACTTCTCTGCAGAGGGAACTGTCCCATGGCAAGACACCGCGTAGTGCACAAGCACACCCAAAATGGCTCTTTTAAGAGCCACCCATACATTACTATTGAGCAAACTTCCTGCAATATATCAGCACCAAAATTATTATACCTGTGTTTGTGCATGCAAGGTCATTAATTCATATATATACATATATATATATATATATATATATATATAGAGAGAGAGAGAGAGAGAGAGAGCCTGGTTCGTTCCCTGCAAATATTGTTGCCCCAATAACCTACTCTACTGGTTGCAAATTGAGCACCACAGTTTATGAATCTGAAATTTTCCTTATGCTGGAGCGACAGTCGTGACAGGGAAGCAGGCTTCTGAGGAAAAGCTCGTCCTCTGAGGAGGGAGGTGGAGCAGGTGGAGCAGGCCTCTTCAACGACAGAATTATTCTATTTTTGTCAACATTTTACTGCTGATTATTATTTTGTTAACTTTTTACTATAATCTATTTATTTTTTATTGTTATTTTTATTGCTTGTATTATGATTTATTATGCCCTTTGGTTGTTTTGTTGTGCATTAGTCTCTATCAGACAGGGAAAGGATAAGAAGAGGAGAAACTGATCACTGGATCAACCAGAACACCGGTCTCTGGAACAGAGTAGTTGTAACACATGACAAACTATACATCTGGGAGCTGCCCTTGGAGGAGTCAGAGCAGGGCAGTGATGCGGTGGATGAACCTACATGTGTTCCCATTTCAGCGCTCTCTTTAGTAAGTACACAGTAAAGTTGACAAAGTTGTGCATCGCTCCTGGCTACAATATTTTGGTTAAACACATGGTGTGCTTCACAGGGCAGACTCTGTCCAATCAGAACTACTCGTAAGCGGGACATCTGTCCTGCTAACAGATCCAATGTGGAACTACACAGAAGGATGATGAAAGATTATCTACAATCAAAATCCTAATGACGGTCGGTGGATGTGTGTTTTGGCAGGCAAAGAACTGAGTTTTAAGGTGGGTGTAATACATGAACAATTTGAGATTACAAAAGCTAAAATATGGCTGCATGCTTTGGGAAATGACTGGCACTAATGGAAGATGTAAGCAGACAGTAGTTATTTAACTTGAACATCCATTTAACCCCTACTAGTGCTGTGGAGACATGTTTTTAAGAGTGGCTCCCTGTTTTATTTTTATAATCATGGATGTGCATCTACATACACATGTGCAAGCCTGCCAGGTTGGTTTCACTCTATTCCACTGGTTGACAGTGGGTGACAGTAACATGCTAATAAACAAAGCAATGCGCATACTGGTAGCAAGTAAACATGGATGTTGTAGAAAATGCCCCAAAGTTATAAGTTAGTGTTATTAAGTACCATGGCCTTTATGGTGTTTCTCTGTCTAATGTAAGGTTAGGTATCTAATTATTCAGTGTTGATAGCTCTATCAGGTGAGCCAATTTACCGGCTGGTGGTATATCGTAACTGATGTCACACCGTCAAAAGCAGTGTGCTTCAGTGGGCTAGTTGAGTGATGGACTAAGGCTGTTCAGTGCAATAACTTTCATTACAAGTGATCTGTGCGTGAATGAAAAGAGAGCATTTGGCCTTAAGTGGTGTTCTGGCCGACACACCAGGGTGAACTTAGTGACAAACATAGAGCTAGCGCCCAGACTGAGCATATTCATATTAGCTTCACTACATTGATGGTCCTTCGAGCCGGATGTCACTGGGTTTACGTCAGAGATGGAACCATTTCCAGAATATGAAGCTCTTGGTGCACGCCCCAGATGACGCATTCGCCCCCCTGCACGCTATGCAGATTATGAGGTGGATCATCTAGGCTACATCAATCAGAGAGACAGAGAGGAAGTAGAGATTACTCACCAGGAGGGTAAGGCCAGGATGACCTCACTCACCTCCCCTTATGACCCACCACGTCGCCTGCAGAGGCAGGATGCTATTCTTCAAGAAATGGACTTGTGCTATGGAGCCAAGACCCAACAGCACATAAAGGAGAATCAGCTAGCCCCCCAGCTGTTTTCAGAGAGAGAGAGCTTAGGGAATGGTTACAAGATTATTCTACTCCCTATCTACAGGGCTGCACCCCAGACATCCACATAAGGATGGTAGAGCGGAGCTAGAGGACATTCGATATGAGAGGCACCTCATTCAGCAGACACAGTGGCACATGTCTTCAGATTTAGTTGAACATTGCGAACAGACATGAGACAGTTAGTGGATGCTGTCCGTAAACTACAGACCCCATCTTCTCTTCATACTGGCAAGCCAGACCCAATTGTGATGCAGCAACCAGTTCAAAGTGAACCTGTCACCAAGGAAGAGGACAACTGGCCTGCCCCACCACCATGGCCAGAGCGGGTAAGGGAAGTGTTGCTGCCTGGTGACCCACCAATGCTACATCCTCTTATTAAGAGAACAGATGAGCTTCAATGCCTTAAAGAAGAGGCAGGTCCACCCCCAACAACTAAGCTGTTTGTGGGTCAGCCACAAGTTCAACACTCAGCACGTGATGCCCATCCTGCCATGAGGCCATGGGATGACACTGCCCATTATCCACCTCCCTGGTTCAAGCCTGTCTACACTGCAGCCACACAGTGTTCCTCCAGCTGAGCCCAAGTATCCTGCAGCTTATGGTGTTCACTGGAGTGACCTTGGCAGTAACCCAGCACCCCCACAGCAGCATCTAGGCATGTCATGGAAACAGCCACTGCCTTCCAAATCGCTTCAGGGCAAGAACAAGCTGCCACCTGAGCAGAGAGCAGAGTTTCGCCGCTGCATGTTCCATCAGGGCACACAAACCCACACCTTAACTGATCTTCCAGAGTGGCTGAAACATGAGTCCTGGTGCCAGGACTCCGAAGGTGTCAGGATTTTCCATCTAGGCAGCAGGGAGAGGACCCAAATGCAGACAGTCGAGGAGGCTCCAGCAGATGAAAGGTTTATTTAAATAACAAACAACGCTTACATGCAGGCAACACGGACACCAGAAAAACCAGACCCAGGGTTGGACAGGACCTCTCAGGCGGACGGCCTGGAAGCAGGGCAGAGGCCGGACAGGACCCTTCAGGTGGACGGCCCAGAGGCAGGGCAGAGGCCGGACAAGACCCCTCAGGCGGATGGCCCGGAGGGCGACCAGACACGGGGAGCCGCTCTGGAGGACTGACAGGATGCCAGCGACGAGGAAGGAGCCGCTCTGGAGGATGGGCAGAGGCCGCACAGGACCTCTCAGGCGGACGGCCTTGAGGCAGGGCAGAGGCCGGACAAGACCCCTCAGGCGGATGGCCCGGAGGGCGACCAGACACGGGGAGCCGCTCTGGAGGACTGACAGGATGCTGGTGATGATGAAGGAGCCGCTCTGGAGGACGATCAGGATGCCAGCGACGAGGAAGGAGCCGCTCTGGAGGATGGGCAGAGGCTGCACAGGACCTCTCAGGCGGACGGCCTTGAGGCAGGGCAGAGGCTGGATAGGACCCTTCAGGCGGACGGCCCGGAGGCAGGGCAGAGACCGGACAGGACCCCTCAGGCGGACGGCGGGAGCTGGATGGGCACTGGAGGCTGAGGCTGCAGCGGCAGCTCGATGGGCACTGGAGGCTGAGGCTGAGGCTGAGGCTGCGGCGGCAGCACTGGAGGCTGAGGCTGAGGCGGCAGCTCAACGGGTACAGGAACAGGAACTGGTGTTGACCGGACCTCCAATTCGGGAACAGGAACTGATGTCGGCTGGTTCGCCAACTGGGTCCGGGAAGCAGGTGTTGGCTGGACCACTGACTCGGGAACTGGATCAGGTGTTGGCCGGACCACCGACTCAGGAACAGGGGCAGGCATTGGCTGGACCGCTGACTTGGGAACAGGACCTGACGTCGGCCGGTTAGCCAACCGGGTCCGTTGGGGAGCAGGAGTCGGCTGGACTGCCGACTCGGGAACCAGAGCTGGTGTTCGCTAGTCTATGAGTTATAGTCTATTATAAACAAGCTATTATCTTCATTATCAATTCAATCCAACAGACACCAACATAGTTACTTGACAATATAATCAAAGCACATGATTACAGAAAAATATAAAGCCAGCAAGTCAGTGATGATTCAATATGTATCACACAAAGCAGTTGTAGGTTCAACAGCACAAACATTACATTGAATTACATCTTCATTCTTGTTTATGTTGCATTACGTTTGCACATTTACACAACCCCTCTGTGTGAGAGAGATATAGGTACCACTTCATGTCAATCTGACAGCTCGTGACCTTTGTGACCTCAACCTTTTGACGACCCCTCCCCCGCCAGATTTTTTTATTTTATTTGGGCCCCTCCCTTTGCTCCTCCTCTCGTCCGTCCCCCCTTCTTAGCCCCTATATTAACCCTTGTTTAACTGTTTAGTTTAAAACAGATTCGGTCTTGTTGGAGTGAAGGAGAGACAGAAACAAACAAACATGGAAGACTCTGAAACATCTAAGACAGGACCCGCTCTGGCGCTCATTAGTGAGACGCCCATCACAATCTATCAAGAATTAACCTCACTAACGGATGCTCCGAAGAAACGCATCGTCTATTTGAGTAGAACTCAGGTGCCTCCACCCGAGTCTCTGCAAGAAGAATGGTCTTTAGAACCCTACGGTCTACGCGGGGTCTGGGGCTATGTGTTCAAGTACTAAACTGGTGATCTTTGTTTTTATCAGCTGGATGAAGGTGAGCCTGTGACCACCATAGCAACGCTGACTTCCAACGACTGGGGAGTGCTGAAACTGGTGATGCATCATCTCCAAGGGAGTAAGGAGACAACGGATGAAGAGCAAACCCTCGCTACACCGGCTAAACGAGTAAGATTGGAATCTTTCGATGTGGAGGACGAAGAAGCACAGAGGAAAATTATTACCTGCGCTGTATGGCAGACGAAAACTTCACCCTCTGGTCGATGGTTCTTCCGCGTCAGCCTCCGCAAGTCCGGGGAAAAGGAAGCTGTAGAGCATTTCGTCTTGGAGTGTTTTAATTCTGATTGTGGGGTATTTCGGACATTGTTAGACCTGCCAGTCACTGCTTGGTCTGAAAAGATGGAAGAAGAAGCTCTCTTTCGCAGCTGTCGCAACTGGAGGGACGCTCTAGTCACAAAGAAAGCTATGATCTTTTAGACCACACCTCCACCACGGCTCTACAACCTTAACCACACCTCCACAACCCTAACTACGGAATATAAGGAGTACCCATTGGGGACACAGTCAAACCTCGACCGACGGAAACAACCTGACACAATCAGACATCGAGCAACAGGAGAAAAAGATGGAGAGCACCGGATGGAACCTGAGTCAGACCAGTCTAACAACCTTTTGGGAGCGAGAACCTTCGCCGGACCCCCGTCCGTCGCTTGACTCTTCCGACGATGAAGGGCTGACTTGTGATTGTCCCAAGCCCGTTCGTCTGAGGATGGTAGAGAAGCCTCCGACAGAGCCTTCTCTGAACCCACCCTCTCTGAATGAGCATGACTCACCCGACGGTTCCCCCGACGGTTCCTCTGACTCAGACGAAATGGACATTGGATTTGAGGAGTCCCAGGCGCCTGACTCTCCCTCACCCCCGCCAACGCCTCCACCCTCTCACTCATCTCCTCCGAGAGCAGCGAGCCCCGAGAAAGATGAAGTCGATGGATGGGTGTCCTCCGTGTTCATCAACGCTGTAAAAACCGCCGTGCTCCATCTGCTCAACATTACTCTGGGTAACTACCGGAACGACGCCTGCCACGGCTGTCTGACCAACCACCCCAGCCAGAGACAACACGAGTGTTTGGAAATACTCGAGAATGATTTCTACTCGACCAACTTTTACCGGCTGATGCAAAGACTCTGGACCCCCCGATTCATTCCTACCATTCAGTGTCTGTTACGCATGCGCAACATCCAAGCGGACGAGGTCAGAGTCAAAACAGTCGACACTTTTACATGAACTGAAATCAACAGGGAAGATCTACGAAGCTATCCACGACATGTACGACAACCTGATCGGGGAGCATGTGGTGAAAATAGGTCAGCTTCGAGTGATGAAGGACTGTTGGGACAAAGATCAATAAAATGGGTAATTACTGGATAAAACTTGTTAGCTGTGTGGAGGATTGTGATGTTGTTTGTCAGTCAATAGATCTTTTGGAAAGGGCCATTAAAAACAGAGTTTTTAAACACAACAATACGGACGGTTTTGTCAGAGATGCAGAAATCGAACGACTTTTTTTGATAAAGTACGAGCCCATGCTTCATCCTGGGAACTGATTGTACAGCACACCATCTGTATAAGTGAAACTTGTTTGTCAGACACTTTTGGAAAAATTGTGACAGAATGGAGTAAAGATATGGTTGATATAAAAGTTTCCCATTTGTTCACCCTGTATGCCTTGTTTGTTGACGTGGTGTGTTTTTACCTGCAAAGCAATGTGTATCTTGTGTTACGCTTATGGTTGGTAATAAAAAACAAATGAATACCCTTTACGATGTATTGTTTTTTAATTTGTAAACGATGGATTAATAAAGAACTGAATAAAGAAGCACCCTCACGCCTGTGTTTTTCAGTAAAACCTCAGATACTGCTGAAGGCAAGACGACAAACAGGATGGCGGAGAAACGTTTCATGAAAAAAGTGTATTACAACTCCGCACATCCAGGCAGCTTCGGAGGCGTAGAACGTCTCCGCGCGGCTGTGCGAGATGAAACGGGCAAGAAAGTCAAACTTGAAAACGTCAAAGATTTTTTATCGGAGCAGGATGCCTATACTCTGCATAAACCTGCCAGAACACATTTTACCCGAAACAGAGTGTTTGTCCCTAGACCTTTAAACCAATTTCAAGCCGACCTTTGTGACATGCAAGCCTTGACTGAACATAACGATGGGTTTAATTATTTATTGACTGTCATAGATGTATTTTCAAAGAAAGGCTTACGTACGTGTCTTGAAGAAAACCGCCGCTGAGGTGGTTAGGGCCTTTGAGTCCGTCTTAAAAGACAGTCAGACTCCGGAAAAGCTGCAAACGGACGCCGGTAAAGAGTTTTTTAACAAGAGTTTTGAGGCTCTGATGAAGAAACACGGTATCGTACATTTTGCCACAGCCAGCGATCTAAAGGCTTCTGTGATTGAAAGATTTAATTGCACGCTAAAAACTAGAATGTGGAGCTATTTTACGGCTAAAAACACCCGACGATACCTCAACGTCTTACAAGACATGGTGAAAAGCTATAACCACAGCTATCACAAGAGTATAAAAATGACGCCTATGCAGGTGACGTCGGAGAACGCCTTTCAAGTGTTTCAAAACCTGTACGGTACTTTCCCCATCCGTCACAAGGACAAATTAAAGATGAATTTCAAGAAGGGAGATCTCGTCAGAATATCAAAGTTGAGAGGAGTGTTTGACAAAAAATATGAATTTGAGTTTGAATTTGATATTTATGAATATGAGTTTTATGGACGAAGTGTTTACGATATCCGACTGCATTCCCCGGTTTCCCCCCATATACAAACTCAAAGATTACGACGGAGAACCTATCGAGGGATCATTTTATGAGGCAGAGCTGCAAAAAGTAAAATTGGCTAAAGACAAGCTGTATCAGGTGGAGAAAATTCTGAGACGACGTACTGTCGGGAGTGAAAAACAGGTTTTAGTACACTGGAAAAACTGGCCTGAAAAATTCAACAGCTGGGTCAAGGCCTCTCAAGTGAAAAACGTATAAAACCTACTTTCTTTTCTCATTTGTTTCATTACACCATGGATCAAATGTCAGGCGAGGGGTTTTATGTAATGCTACCCTCCCAACGCCAGCCTCGATGTATTTAAAAACAATACAAGTTCTAGTTTTAGGGTGGATTTAGCGCAATATATTAATTTAGAGGGCCCATGGCAGGTAGCCTTGACTGAGATTTCATACCCGCACAGCTGGTTTAACATTCCCCAAGATGAGGCCTACTTTGAATGGAGGAGAAAACCTAACCCAGAGAATCAAGAGTCCGAGGTCCGCCGCCAAAGGTTTAGGGGAGGTTATTACACGGACCTGCCTCAGCTCGAGAAAGAGGCGGAAGCTTTTCTTAAAAAAATTGGAACCTTTACCTACGGGAAAACTATCGTGAAACTGCATTTTAGGCCCATAAAAGCTTTGCCTTAGGGATCAATCATGGCACAGGTGTCTTTGAGATCGGATCCTCATCGTTTTGTGAGTTATTATGAAAATCAAGTCTGTGGCACTCTGCCCGGTTTTTACGGAGCACCCGTCATGTACGGCCGAGGTATAGGCTCTATATTTTCAAAATTGTTTCGTTTTGTATCCCCTCTGGTGAAAAGAGGTTTTGCCATTGCTAAACCTCATCTGAAATCGGCCGCCTCCAACATTGCCTCCGACGTGATAAGCCAGACGATGGGGAAATTTGCCAAGAACCAGAGTCAAGAAGGATCAGGCGGTATAATGGTTTTGTCGCGGAGACTGAGGAAGAGACTGCCGGGAGGTCGCGTTACGGAGGGAAGTAAAAAACTTAGAAACTCAAAAAAGAGAAAATCAGTCGGAAGAAACCTACCTAAAGGAAGGAGCTCAGCCTGGAGCGGCGACATATTTTAGAAAAGAGAAACCATGGCTCTGTTACATCATAAATCCGTTGAGTGTACTATGGGGGAGCTGGATTTATTTTCAGCCCCCATGATGCAGCTTTCTATCGAAGATAAGGTCTACGTGGAAGTTTTACCTTTATCCGCCATTACCGATAGAGTTCTTTATCCCCGGAGACGGTGAAAAGTATTTGGATCTGAACGACACATTGTTGCACCTCCGCCTGAAAATTACCAACGCGGACGGTACCGACCTGCAGGACGGAGAGCCGGTGGCACTCATCAACTATCCTCTGAATACCATTTTAAGCCAATGCGACGTTACTCTGGGAGATAGGTTGATTTCACAGTCTAGCGCCACACACCCTTACAGGGCTATGATCGAAACTCTGCTCAACTATTCAACTGATACGTTAAAAGGACAATTCAGCGTGGGCCTATTTTACAAAGACACGTCCGGGGCTATAGACTCTATAGTGATCAATAACGGGCCTAACAGAGGTCTAAATGAGAGAGGTCGGTTTACAGGCGGTTCTAGGGAGGTTCAACTGCTGGGTCCTCTCCACGGGGACATATTTTTCTGTGAGAGGCTTCTTTTGAACTCTGTAGACTTGAGAATTAAACTGACCCGCGCCAGCAATGACTTTTGCCTCATGGGACCAGGCAACTCGACTTTCCGTTTGAGAATACTAGGCACTTCTCTCTTTATGAAAAAAGTGGCCGTTGCCCTCGCCGTTCGTTTAGGTCACGCGTCTGCTTTAATGAAGGGTAACGCCCTATACCCTCTATCGCGCATTAATGTAAAAACCTACTCCATCCCTCAGAATTCTAGAATATGTAACCAGGAGAACCTCTTTCTGGGTACCATGCCAAAGTACGTGGTTGTAGGGATGGTTAACCACGAAGCCTTCACGGGGAGAAGAGACCTGTCGCCCTTCAATTTTGCCCATAATGACGTGGAATATCTGGCCCTGTGTCAGGACGGCAGACAGGTTCCGGCCAAGGCTTTCCAACCCAAATTTAACCAGGGGACTTCTGTCAGAGAGTTTTACAACATGTTTATCGCTACGGGGAGACATCTTAAGATTTACCTCTAAGCATCAACCGCGAGGAATTTCAGAACAGATACTCTTTATTTGTTTTTAATCTCAACCCTGGCGAAGACATCGAAGCCTTGTCACCCGTGTCCAACGGAACTTTAAGACTGGAAATGAGATTCAGAGTTCCCTTACCGCATACCGTCACTCTTATCGTTTACGCCTGTTACGATTCCATTCTGGAGATCAACTCTAAAAGACAGGTACTGGTGGATTCTTATTAAAAACAAGAAGAATTAATAATCAGGTCTTTTGCGGCATCTGCTGGGTGATGTTTTTTGCGGTGTGTGGGCTTCTGACCAGTTACCTTTACTGAGTCGTTCGTTTAGACTCCCCGCTTACTTTATTGTAAACACGCATAAAGGAAACGAACCTGGGGAGCACTGGCTATCTTTAACTCTGGAGGAGGACGGTAACGCAACCTTTTTTGACTCTTTTGGACTACCCTCGGATTTTCCCCATTACCCCTCGAGCATCTTACAGTTTTTGGAAAACCATAACGGGACTCGCCGCGTATTCTACCACAACCGTCAGCTTCAACATCCTCTGTCCACCGTGTGCGGTCAACACTGCGTATATTACCTCTGCCACCGGGCATGCGGATTATCTTTTGAACGAGTATTGTCTTTGTATCAAGATGATGTGTTAAAAAATGACCTTAAGGCATCCAACTTTGTGAAAAAATATCAACATTGTATCAGAAATCAAAGCTCCAAATCTTTTAACCACGGGGCTTGTTCTTTACAAATGTTTAAAGAGTGTTACAACTTGTGAGATGCATGTACTTTCTGTACTCTGTAGACTTTGTTTTTTTAAAAAGTTGTCTGTAGCCCTTAATGTTTTCTGCTTTTTGCTTTTAAATAATAACACACTCATAAAAGAAAAATGTCTGTAGACTCTGAATGTGAGTAATAAACAATTTATTGAGAAAAGACAAAAAAAAAAACATTGACTCGACTCATATATACGTTATGTATACATTTATGGGGGAAGGTTGATCCAAGATTTTCTTGTTTTACACAATCTGGGCTTTCTTTCTTCTTTCTGCTATGTAATCCAGTGTGGGGATAATGTTATTTTCTTTTTTACGGTCCGTGCTTTGGGAAAGACTTCTTCATCCTCTTCTTCTTCTTCCACCGGCGTAATCCAGCGGGGGGATAACGTTATTTTCCTTTTTACGGTCCGGTCTTTGGGAGAGACGACTTCTTCAGGTTCAATCAGGGCTCCGTCTGTTTTGAGATGACGGTATTGATCGTGAGCTTGTGGGTTATTTACACAGGATAAGGGGATGTTGAGTTCCATCAAAGTACTTAAGAAACTCGTCCAGCCTTTAGGCGGCGGCGTTCTGGATTTTTTATAAGAGAGCAAAAGATTTTTAAATAAATCAATCATATGAGACCCTTTCACAATCTTGCCCTTGTAAACAAATTCTCCTTTCCGAGTCCATCCATCGCCGCTCTTGGCTAATTTCTTCATGATGTACCTGGCGTTCTTGTGGTCTCGCACTGGAAGGTTATTCAATACCTCGTTCACCGCGTCATCCGAGTCAGCCTGTTGTTTTTCAGCAACAGCGTCGTCCAGGGCCTGAACCTCGGCCTGAGCCTCTGGGTTCTCGGTCGACGGGTCTTGAGGTAGAGTCAATGTAATCCGTCGTTCTTCTTTTTCCCCTTGCTTGATCAAGGTGAGATATCTCTGCAGCAGGGCGTTGTATTTTTTAATTTTTTCGTACGAGCTCAACCCCGGCTCGTTTAATATCGCTCTCATTCTTGCATCCAAATCATCTTCGGCCGTTTGTCTAATAGACGACTCCGAATGAGTCAGACGGCTTAACTGGTGGGGTGAGACGAGAAACATTTTCTGCGCTGTCCTCAGAGACATTTTAATTTCTTCTAATGATTCCTCCTAGAAGCTCTCCACTCATAGGAATGGCGGCTGTAAGCAGGGGTAAAATAAAACCTCCCGACTGTTTCTTCAGAGTCTGGTGTTTGCGCTTTAGGCTGGTTTTGTTATCCGCCAACAGTCTGATAACTTTCTTTTGTTTTTTTTCTTTCTTGTATTGAGTCGGAGACAGAGGGATGTTTCCTTTCAAAAGATTTAAGGCAATCTCACACAGAGCCTGGAGAAAGTCAGGGGAGCAATGGGTGAGAATGTCTTTACGTTTCTGAGGCTTGGCGTGGTACAGAGCTTTTAGTAAGGGAGCGTTTCTTTTTAACCGTGTCGACATGATGGCTTACTTTGTTTTGGGGATATAAACGACCGGCCACTGATGAGGAAGCACACCCGACCTCAGTCTGTATTGTTCTGGGCAGGCGGGCGTGAGGTCAATGATTAAATATCCGTGGGCATCTTTGGTGGTGTCTTCGAAACTTTCCAAGAAAAAGGACTTTTGTGAGGGAAAGATTTGATGAGCTAATATGTTCATCTGTAATTTATCGCGAGGGTTTTTAAACATCACCAGATAATTGCTGTTCAAACTAATGGTACGGCTGTGTTTACCCTGGTGAAATACATTTTGCGTCAGCATCATGACGCTCATATTTTTATGATGTCTGTACTGCGTAAAAATTTTAACCACTTCAGGATGATCGGAGGCTTGAAAAATAACATCAAGAACGATCAAATGAGTTTGTTCAGGAGGAAACAGATTTTCATCTTCAAAAGAATCAGGCAGTCCCTTGACAAATTTAAAATCTTTTTATTCATCTTCTGCAGTTCAGCGTACATGGGTTGAAAAGAAGTATAAATCCACACAATGTTTTCCGGTTTTGAATTCATCACGTTTACAGTTTTCCAGTACACTTTTGACAAAATACGTTTTCCCACATCCGCTGGGTCCCACAATCAAACATGAAAAAGGCATACGCAGTCTAGGATCAAAATCAATCTCTTCCATAGCAGCAAGGTGTGACATTTCTTTTTCTCAAAATGTTCTAATAGCCAAAAGGCAAAGTTTTTCCGTCGGCAAACAGACGTCTCTTATCGTACACCACTCTAAACTTTTTTAGAAATGACGAGTTTTTCAACAGAAACCCCCTTTTATCACGAGTGATGTTGTGCTGAGGGGTCTCAATCACACCCTCTTCAGAGTTGTTTAAGTAACCCTCCACCAGCTCTCTGACGCTATCAAAGTTGACCCGTTCACAGCATTCCTGGGTCTGTGTAATACCCTTCACACGCAGCACTACTTTCTTTTCTTTGACTGTTTGGTAGGCGTAACTCTTGGGACCGGCAGCCACAAATTCCTGAATGCTGTCACCCCCCAGCTCATCCGTCAACTGACCCAAGTAGTTACCCATTTCCAGGGGAGTCTCTCCATCTTTCACCACGTACACCAAGCTGTCTGTGTCTGTATACAAAACATTCTCTTGCACCCGCTCCAGATAACTGTACAGCTTTAAGCGAGCGTAAGCGGTGGTGAATGCGGCTATGAAGACATTATTCGCCTTGTTGGGGGGCACGACACAGCGCTCACTGTAGGTCCATTGAATCATAGCAGTTTTGTCATTGAGGAAGCTAAAGTAATTGACTCTGTATTTCCCTGAAAACATAAAGCTGAAAAATTCTTCAGGCTCACTGACAAGGGTGGTCTGAGTCAGGTTACTTCTCTGTGCAAACTTCCCCCAGAAGCTGTTGAGACACAGTTTGGACACTTGTCTCTTTGCAGGGTTTGCCTCAATTTTGTCGGCGTCTAATTGAATACCTTGATTATCTCTATAGTCTCTGATGTACTTTTCCCTGCTCTCCCGATCCGTTGCCTCGGACGGGTACCCCGAAGCTTCCTGCTTACCTTTCAGAAAGGTGTGTATATAGTTGACAAAAATGGAATCGCTCTGTCTGTCAAAGTGCCACACCTCCGTGATTTTAGCAACTCTATACCCCAACTCTAGAGCCTTGTTAAATTCAGCCGTGACCCAAACCCCCGTCAAAGCTCTGGCCTCGTCGTTGTGACTGCAAGGACCCTGCTGATTATTGATTTCTGCGCAGGTGCGGCAGAGGGTAAACACCAATTTACCGTGAGACGTTTTGTGGGGCAACACGGGGAAAAAGAGTGCTCGTGGCGGGTACACCACAGCTCTGATCAGACCAAAGTAGTTTTGAGGTTCGTCAAAGTCTTTGTAGATGATGGTAGGGTGACCTAGTGGGTAAGGAAAGCTACAGTTGACAAACGGATACAGGGAAGTAACATCTACGTAGTGTACTCGTTCATTTTCACCCGCCGTGTACCTCAACCTGACGGCACTCGTCCTACCACCAAAAAGAGCTTGGCGTGGGGAGAGGGGCTCCGGAGGCTCGAAACCCCTGAGAAAATCTCTCACCCCTGGATGGGATTTTTTCATCTCCCTCCATTCGTGCTCTCTGATGACGACCGTACGGATACCGTGAACTGCCCTTAACGTCTGTAATTTGTCCTCACTGACCATGTGCAGCTCCTCAAAGGAAGCGTCAGTCAAAGGGCAGGTTTCGTGAGGCTGAAAACAAGATGGACAACCGTGATAAAAGCACCCCAGAAACTCCCAAGCGTACTTTACACCCTCGATCTCGGCGTAGCCGTCTATATGGTACTTGCCCATCTGTTTTTCTCCCCTGTTTAGAGCATGCTGGATAAAGATGTTTTGGCTGTGCGCTACCCACTCCAACCACTGGATGGAGGCATTGGAGAAGGTTTTGCATTGGCCCCTATAGTCGTCGGGTGAAGGTATCGCTAGGGTTTTAGAAGGCAGAAAATTGGTTAGGAAAACCTTCATGCAAGCAGAGGCGATGGTGATACAGCTGAGAGGGTCTACACCTGTTTCTCGAAGAAACTCATTTCTGAATTTGGTGCAGCCGGTTAAGAGAATGTCAACGTCATTTTTACATTTGGCCTCTTTCTCAAAGTCAAAAGGTTCCCCGGCTAGCTTCTCTGTACCAAGCGTAAAACTCTTCCTGCTCTTCTTCGGGGACCCATGCGCTCTACGCCATAATCTTGCGGCGGAGGGTAGGGCCCTGTGTAGTTTAAACGCTCCTCTGAGCTGAACCCATGAGGAAAATACCCCTTGGTTTGATTACTGAAGCCCAGCGCCTTAGGCATGGCACTAAGACGCATGGTGAGGAACGACAGGGAGTCTATGTATTTTATCTCATAATCGGGGTCTTAGAAGCAGATGATTTTGCTTCATGATTTTGCTTCATCTGCTTGCATGTTCTACCTGATTGTAAAAAGCCCCTAAATCTATGTCTTTATCCATATTAATATGTCACACTTTACTTTCCAACAACAAAAATGTCACACCTTACTTTCCAACAACAAAAATGTCACACTTTACCTTCCAACAACAAAAAAATGATACACCTTACTATGCAACAACTTCACAAAAAAAAAAAAGAAATGATACACCTTACTGTGCAACAACTTCACAACAACAAAGATTTAAAGTATTTTCTTGCATAGGGCTAGAAAGGAGGAAGAGATGGTTTGTCCTACGCTTATGAGATCTCTGATGAGAGCCAGCCTCTGCGTATCGTAGGAAGGGGTTCTTTCGCTCTCCCGACGTTGAGGGTGAGCTTGTAAGCCGAGATGCAATGCCTGTGTAGTGAGAGAGAATATTAAGTTAAACTTCTGTCTGTGCCTGTGTGTGTGTGTGAAACGATAAGATTTTGTTTAAAATTGTGTTGTTGAAACTTTTTTACATATAAATCAAAAACAAACCAAATGCCAGTCACCCATAGTATTTAGAAATGTTACTTGATTTAAGTAATCCCCTTTGAATATGTTACAAAGCAATAAAATAAATGCCCTAGTTATTACCGGCCTCTGCATCGCCCACTTGTATTACAAGCATTAGACCTCCGGTGTTAGGGGGCGCTGCTGCAGCTACCCCCTCCTTAACTTGTATGATACACGTCACCGGAACTACTCTCTTCTCACCCTCTCTCCTTTGACTTGGATAACAGGAAGTCGAGTTTCATTTCAATCCTGCAGGCGGGCTGTCAACATCGGGTTATTATTGAGATTTTTTAAAAAAGTTTTAGCGACTTACCGGATTCAGCTCGCCCGGCGATGGGCTCCTTCGCTGGGCCTTCCGTCTGGAAATCGGCTGCTGTTTGGTCCAAACCCCCTCCCTTGGACGGAGGTGGAGGAACGGGTTTCTTTCTCTTCGATACCCCTTGAGCAGGCTGCTTTCCCCGGCCTCCCGTACAGATGTTCCCCGCTGCCTGATCCAAACTCGCTCCCTCGGCCGGAGGTGGAGGAACGCACTGCTTTTTTCTCTTCGATGCACCTCGAGCAGACTGCCTTCCCCGACGTTCTGTTTGGAAATCGTCCATCTCCTGATCCGAACCCGCTCCCTCGGTCAGAGGTGGAGGAAGACACAGCTTCTTTCTCTTCGACTTGCTCAGAGATGGCTGCGCTTGGACGGGTGCTGTTGGATGTTTTACCACGCTGACGGAGTTCGGACCCTTCACAATTTGATCTCCGTCAGTCTCCTCTTGGGCGGCTTCTGGCTGGAACTGGTGTTCCTCGGCATCGTAGAAATCTGTAAGTAAGCAGTTTCAAAATATTGAAATATACGCTGGGGATGTTGCAATTTACAAAGAGAAAATCGTAGCCTACTTACTATAAGATCACTGCGTGAAGGTTAAACCTTCCAGCTCGTCTGAAGTAACTGTTGAAAATTAACAGGAAAATTAAAAAAAAAACTGATTTAACAGATATATGTATGTATAAGATAGGCTTCACTTACAAGGTAACGGGTCTGCGGTCCTTGGAGCGGCGTGAATATCGATCGTGATTTCTATAAAATAGGTTTTTATTGTTTAGACCTAATATTTTCTTCTTGATGAAAATACTGACAAAATAATAGGATAAATATTATTACCGCTGCCCATCTTGCGTCTTCAGTCTTCAGTCTTGAGTGAGTCTCCTGAGGGGTTTTCAGGCCCGTATTTTATACCGTAGCACTCTCATAACAAACACGGCGTTGCAATAAACGAACGAGCATATGTCTTTTTATCTTGTCATGCCATTTTGTCTTTTTGACCCTGTTGTTTATCAGCATGTCAGTATGTCACAGGAACTTCTGTGGGAAAAAAAACAGACCTGCTTCTTCTCACAGCCCCGTGTTATGTTGTTGTCTTAACTTTCCAAGAGTCATTTGAGACCTGTAACACCTTAACTCTGATTCTCTCATTGAAATTTTATTTATTTATTTTTTTTAATTACAGTGCAGAACAAATATATAGACCCCAGTCTTTTGTGAGGGATTTACTAAAGACCTTACTGTTGTGCTCTCACATGAAACACGTTTCACTTTAACCCTTGTTGCATTAGACTAGGTTTTCTTTTGACACAGTAACTCTGGTGTCTGCCTTAACTGTGTTAGCTTTCACAGCCATGTGTTTCGTTGATATCTTGACTTTCCAATTACACAACAGTCATCTGGGACTCATCAGCACTATACATGACCCCCTGTTCCACGGCTCTGCTGTTTTCACAGATGATATTCTTTTCATAGTCTTGGGTTGGGGGGGGGGGGGGTCGTCAGAGTCGTCAGAAGGTCGACGTCACAAAGGTCACGAGCTATATCTCTCTTGTTTGGTTAAAACCAGAGGTGCAGAGTTGCAAAAGCCTCTTTTGTGTTTGTATGACTTCTCCAAATTGTGGGCACAGTTGCAATATGTTTGGTTTATACACAGTCTTGCAAAAACAGGAACAACTAGAAAGGGAAATTTCTGAAGAAACTGCAGTGTGAATGCTGTGTGTTGAAAGGCTGATGCTAAACTGGATAGCTGGCCTTAAATATTGAATAATACTGAAAATGTATGAATAATGTGGAATATTTGAATGTTTGTTGAAAAGCTGATGCTAAACTGGACTGCTGACTTTAATTTGAAGACGCAGTTGAAGGACTATGAATGGGTTGAGAAGTGGGAAAGGGATAAAGGATGCAAAGTATATGAATGGGATTTAAAAGCTGAATAAAAGTCATAATGTAAGAAAGATGTGGAACGTGTTATGGTTTGGATGGAGTTTCTAGCTGAATGTATGAATGACTAGATGTGAGTTGGAAAAGTATAGAAAAGGGGTATGACGTGTTAGAAAAGTAGGACATGGTCTAATTAGTATGAATGGGACTGAAAAGTTGAATAAATCTCATAATGTAAGAAAGATGTGGTCACTTAAAGGTTTGAATGGAGTTTGTATGCTTCAAATGCTTGAGAAAGTATGAGGATGTCTGAGTCCTGTGTGTGTATATGTGTGTTAACATTTGAATGGTTTCTGTAGCTTAAAATATGCAGAAATAAAAACGTACAGAAGAATAAATTACAGAGCATTGCTGAAAATGCACAAATCTGAAATGAATTACTTATTTAGAAATTCCAGTCTTGTTCATGGCCCCCTAGTAAGCTCCTGTTAGCATCTGGGGCTTTTATTTTGAAAATACCAACTTGTCTGTGGGCACTTGGTAAGCTCCTGTTACCATCTGTGGGATTTTATTTTGAAAATCCAAGATCCTGGCCTGGAAGTATCAAATCTGGAAGGAGATGACTTTATTGCACTGCCAGCAGTATACACCCAAGATGAGATACCTGTTTCGAAGGAGCAAATTCCCACATCAGAAGCCTTGAAGGAATGGGATTACCTAAAAAAGATGGAATTGACCCATATTGATGCGAAAATTGGACTTCTGATCGGAGCTAATGCGCCTAAGACCATGGAACTATGGAAACTAATTAACAGTAAAAATAACGGGCCTTATACTGTTAAAACCAGACTAGGATGGGTCATCAATGGACTTTTGAATAACTGCAGTGGCAATGAAGGTCAACTTCTACAGATTCACAGTCATTGGATTTCAGTGGTGAATTTGGATGAACTTGAAACAGAACTTCAATCATGACTTCCCTGAGAATGTATATGAAGAAAAGGCTGAAATGTCCATGGAAGACAAACAATTCATGCACATCATGTCTACATCTGCCAAAATAAAAGACCTAAGTGAATTTGCTTGGCTCAAGATCTCACTGGACAACCTCTTACCATGGGATGCAACTGAGCTGTTCAAATACCAAGTGTTGGTCGATCACCTGCAACTAGAAGAGGCCAAGTTGCTTACCTCAACTCTCCAACACCCTTCTCGGACACAATGGTTGCCCTGAATGACAAGTTCGGCCAAGCAGATCAGATAACGCTGAGGCGTATGGCTACTATGATGGACTCACCGGACGTTAGAAGGGGAGATACTGCTGCATTTAAGAAGTGTGCGCTCCAGATACAGTCACTTGTGGGAATGCTGAGAACACTAGGTCTTGAGGGAGAAGTGGAATTACAGTGTGGCTCACATGTTGCTTGTCTGCTAAGCAAGCTGCCACCTGAGCAGAGAGCAGAGTTTCGCCGCTGCATGTTCCATCAGGGCATACAAACCCACACCTTAACTGAACTGGCAGAAATAGTGGCAGAAATACGAGTCCTGGTGCTAGGACTCCAAAGGACAGTTAGCTGTGAGAGGGGCCGGACCTGAGGGAAGGCAGGGTAAGTGATCCATCACTGTCTTCTGAAAGTTGTCAAAGTTCGCCTTCACCATGGTAACCGAACAATCAACACCTACGCCATCCTGGATGACAGCTCAGAGAGAACTATGCTGTTACTGGAGGTAACAATTACGCCAATCGGAGGTCACGAAAATTAATGTTGAGTTGGTGTGTACATTGCAAAGACAATGTCGGACTCCGTAGTTTTCTCTGGGCCCCTACTAAATCTTACTAGCGATGACATTCAATTCAATTCAGTTTTATTTATATAGCGCCATATCGTAACAAAGTTATCTCAGGGCACTTTTTCGAGTAGAGCAGGTCTAGACCGACTCTTTATATTTACAGAGACCCAACAATTCCCACCATGAGCAAGCACTATGCGACAGTGGCAAGGAAAAACTCCCTTTTAACAGGTAGAAACCTTGAGCAGAACCAGGCACCAGCAGCACAGTACAGTTCCACACAGAGATGCAAAGCAATAGTTGTGGTAATGGTATTGATGATAACACCAACAGAAATAATACTAAAAGCAATATTATAATAGCAATACTAATAATAAGAACAATAACAGCAATAGCAGCAGTGGGTGCAGAGCAGGAGCACGGGGGCAGCATGTGCAACCATAGATCCAGACTCTACAGCTCCGGCGGCAGAAACACCTGCAGAAAGCAACAGAAGGAGAGAGAGAGAGAGAGAGAGAAAGAAAGCACACAACTACGGGAAGAAGTAATAAGCATTGATGGGATATGAGGGCGTACAGATGGATAGGAAGAGGAGGAGAGGAGAGAGGAGCTCAGTGCATCATGGGAAGTCTCCCAGCAGTCTAGGCCTATATCAGCATAACTAAGGGGTGGCTCAGGGGTCACCTTAGTCAGCCCTACTATAAGCTTTATCAAAGAGGAAACTCTTTAGCCTACTCTTAAATGTGAAGAGGTTGTCCGCCTCCCATACACAAACTGGGATCTGGTTCCACAGGAGAGGAGCTTGATAGCTGAAGGCTCTGGCTCCCATTCTACTTTTAGAGACTCTAGGAACCACAAGGAACCCTGCATTCTGGGAGCGCAGTTCTCTAGTGGGGTAATAGGGTACTATGAGCTCTTTAAGATATGATGGTGCCTGACCATTTAGGGCTTTGAAGGTGAGGAGAAGGATTTTGAATTCTATTCTGGATTTTACAGGGAGCCAGTGTAGAGAAGCTAGTATTGGAGAAATATGATCTCTTTTCCTGGTTCTTGTCAGTAAACGTGCCGCAGCATTCTGAATCAGCTGGAGAGTCTTAAGGGACTTATTGGGGCAGCCTGATAATAGAGAGTTGCAATAATCCAGCCTAGATGTAACAAATGCATGGACTCGTTTTTCTGCATCTTTTTGAGACAGAATGTGCCTGATTTTTGCAATGTTACGTAAGTGAAAAAAGGCAGTCCTTTAAGTTTGTTTTATGTGTGAGTTAAAGGACATATCCTGATCAAAGATAACTCCAAGATTCCTTACGGTGTCGCTGGAGGCCAGGGCAATGCCATCTAGAGAAACTATATCTTTAGATAATGTGTTTCGAAGGTGTTCGGGGCCAAGTACAATAACTTCGGTTTTGTCTGAGTTTAACATCAGAAAATTGCAGGTCATCCAGGTTTTTATGTCCTTAAGGCATGCTTGAAGTTTAGCTAATTGATTGGTTTCATCTGGCTTGATCGATAAATATAATTGGGTATCATCTGCA
Source organism: Macquaria ambigua (assembly GCA_008360985.2). NCBI lineage: Eukaryota > Metazoa > Chordata > Actinopteri > Centrarchiformes > Percichthyidae > Macquaria > Macquaria ambigua. Next base: position 318,283 of record VMKM01000391.1, on the reverse strand, counting down.
TAACAATGAAAATTTATGGAGTGCTTCCTAATAATATTGCCTAAAGGAAGCATATATAAGGTGAATAGAATTGGTCCAAGCACAGAACCTTGTGGAACTCCATGACTAACTTTGGCATGCATAGAGGATTCATCGTTAACATGTACAAACTGATATCGATCTGATAAATAGGATTTAAACCAGCTTAGTGTGGTGCCTTTAATGCCAATTAAATGTTCTAGTCTCTGTAATAGAATGTGATGGTCAATGGTATCGAATGCGGCACTAAGATCTAATAAGACAAGTACAGAGACAAGTCCTTTGTCGGATGCAATTAGAAGGTCATTTGTAACTTTCACCAGTGCTGTCTCTGTGCTATGATGCACTCTAAATCCTGACTGAAAATCCTCAAACAGCTTGTTGTTGTGTAGAAAGTCACACAACTGATTGGCGACTGCTTTCTCAAGGATCTTAGATCTTATCTACAAAGCCCACATCATTACCTGGACACCACCTCGACAACCAGCGGTTGAATGATGACATATGGCTATACATGTCATCGCTAGTAAGATTAGGTATGGGGCCCAGAGAAAACTACGGAGTCCGACATTGTCTTAATTTTCGTGACCTCCGATTGGCGCAATCGGGTGTCATTACCGCCGTCGTGAATAACAATCTTAGCATATTTACGCTTATCCTTAGCCAGCAGTTTTAAATAGGATTCAACGTCGCCCGCTCTGGCCCCTAGGATGCATTTGACTATGGTCGCTGGTGTCACTAATTTCACGTTTCGCAAAATGGAGCTGCCAGTAATCAGAGTTGGTTTCTCAGCGGGTGTGTCGCTGAGTGGAGAGAACCTGTTAGAAACGTGAATGGGTCGGTGGTGAACCGTGGGCTTTGGTTTAGGGCTATGCTTCTTTCGGACAGTCACCCAGCCTCCCTGGCTTCCCGGCTGCTCGGGAGTTGCCGGGAGACGGCTAGCAGAAGCTACTTTTGGTCGGCTCGCACCGGCTAGGGGCTGGCTAGCTACAGCTGACTGACTTTCCATGGTGCGGAGCCGCGATTCTAACTCACTGAGCCTCGCCTCCAACACAGTGAATAAACTACATTTGTTACACGTACCATTATCGCTAAAGGAGGCAGAGGAATAACTAAACATATGACACACCGAGCAAGAGAGAGCAGGAGAGGGAGACGCCATCGCTAACTTAGCTAAAGTAGCAAGCAACTAATTAGCGTGTAAACAACTGTGGGATTAGCGAAAAGTCGCTAACAGGAGAGGGATATGAGTGCATAAACAGAACTAGTACTAGTACTAGTACTATACTTAAATGTATAGCGGGTAATTAACCGCTATAGTAAAGAAAATATCAAAATTAACTGGGTTTAACTAGAACAGCAAAATTTGCTACCAGTAACACAGAAACACCGGCAACTGGAAATGAGACAATACGTTCACCTCAGCACGTCAGCACGTTCCTCTTCAGTGGCCTGGAGGTTAGAAATGTGGGTTTGTATAGCAGCATGACATCATTCAACCGCTGGTTGTCGAGGTGGTGCCCAGGTAATGATGTGGGCTTTGTAGATAATTGGCAGACTTTCTGTAGAAGGAGATGTTTATTAGTGGCCCAAAGCCATGACAGCTCAGGGTTGAGGCCAGGAGGCAGAGTTGCAGTCCTACACACTTCTCAGCGCTTCCACAGTTACCCACCCTAAACTCCACAGAGAGGGTGTCTGCCCCCCGACCACTTAAATTAATTAAAACAAAACAGAAGAGGAGTTATACATCTGAACCTAATAAAAAGTAAAAGCACCACTGCAACAGTACAACAAAATAGGAGAATTAAATGTGCACCCTTAAACATCAGATCTCTGTCATCCAAAGCTATACTAGTGAACGATCTAATATTAGATTATAATGTTGATTTATTTTGTCTTACTGAAACTTGGCTGTGTCATATGTTAGCCTAAATGAATCCACTCCCCCCAGTCACATTAATACTCACATTCCTCGAGGCTCAGGCCGAGGAGGTGGAGTTGCAGCCATCTTCGACTCAAGCCTATTAATCAAACCCAAACCTAAACTAAATTATAACTCGTTCGAAAGCCTTGTTCTTAGTCTTTCACACCTAACCTGGAAAACACTACAGCCAATTCTATTTGTTATAGTGTACCGAGCTCCTGGACCATATTCTGAATTTTTATCTGAATTCCCAGTTGTTCTTACCAGGTTTAGTTCTTAAAACAGATAAAATAATTATTGTAGGTGATTTTTATATTCATGTGGATGTAGAAAATGATAGCCTTAGTGCTGCATTTATCTCATTATTAGATTTGATTGGTTTCTGTCAGAGTGTACATAAACCCACTCACTGTTTTAACCACACCCTCGACCTTGTTCTTGTCTATGGCATTGAAATTGAACATCTAATAGTCTTGCCACAGAATCCTTTTTTATCAGACCATTATTTAATAACTTTTGAATTCCTATTACTGGACTACACGCCATTTGGCAAACATTCCCACACTAGATGTCTATCTGATAGTGCTGTAGCTACATTTAAGGAAGTGATTCCATTGGCACTTAATTCAATGCCATATCTCAATATAACAGATGACTCCTATGCTAACTTTAGTCCCTCCCAAATTGATCATCTTGTTGATAGTGCTGCAGGCTCACTGCAAATGACACTCGACTCTATTGCCCCTCTAAAAAAGAAGATAATAAAACAAAAAAGGTTAGCTCCATGATATAACCCCCAAACCCGCAAATGAAAGCAAACATCATGAAAACTTTAAAGGAAATGGCATTCCACCAATCTGGAAGAATCACGTTTAGTCTGGCAAGATAGTCTTAAAATTTATAGGAAGGCCCTCTGTAATGCCAGAGCAGCCTACTACTCATCATTAATAGAGGAAAATAAGAACAACCCCAGGTTTCTGTTCAGCACTGTAGCCAGGCTGACAGAGAGTCACAGCTCTGTTGAGCCATGTATTCCTATAGATCTCAGTAGTAATGACTTCATGAGCTTCTTTAATGATAAAGTTCTAACTATTAGAGACAAAATTCAGCACCTCCTGCTCTCAGCCGGTACTGACTTATCTTCAAACACAGGAATAGAAACAACTGTAAAACCTGATGTACATTTAGACTGCTTTTCTCTCATCAACCTTCATCTACTAACTTCAATGATTTCTTCATCTAAGCCATCAACGTGTCTCTCAGACCCCGTCTCAACTAAGCTGCTTAAAGAAGTTTAACCCTTAGCACTTCTTTACTAGATATGATCAATCTGACCTTATTAAAACGCTATGTGCCACAGTCCTTTAAAGTAGCTGTATTTAAACCTCTTCTTAAAAAACCCACTCTTGATCCAGGGGTTTTATCAAACCGATATCTAACCCTTCTTTTCTCTCTAAGATCCTTGAGAAAGCAGTTGCCAATCAGTTGTGTGACTTTCTACATAACAATAAGCTATTTGAGGATTTTCAGTCAGGATTTAGAGTGCATCATAGCTCAGAGAAGTTACAAATGCGTCAGACAAAGGACTTGTCTCTGTACTTGTCTTGTTAGATCTTAGTTCTGCATTCGATACCATTGACCATCACATTCTATTACAGAGACTAGAACATTTAATTGGCATTAAAGGCACAGCACTAAGCTGGTTTAAATCCTATTTATCAGATCAGACAGTTTGTACACATTAATGATGAATCTTCTATGCACGCCAGAGTTAGTCATGGAGTTCCACAAGGTTCTGTGCTTGGACCGATTCTATTCACCTTATATATGCTTCCTTTAGGCAATATTATTAGGAAGCACTCCATAAATTTCGATCAAGCCAGATGAAACCAATCAATTAGCTAAACTTCAAGCATGCCTTAAGGACATAAAAACCTGGATGACCTACAATTTTCTGATGTTAAACTCAGACAAAACTGAAGTTATTGTACTTGGCCCCGAACACATTATCTAAAGATATAGTTTCTCTAGATGGTTATTAGGTACTATGGCCTTTATGGTATTTCTATGTCTAATGTACTGTTGGGTATCTGTTTATTCAGTGCTGATAGTTCTATCAGGTGAGTCAATTTACGTGCTGGTGGTATATCATAACTGACGTCACACCGTCAAAAGCAGTGTGCTTCAGTGGGCTAGTCGAGTAATGGACTAAGGCTGTGCAGTGTACTTTCATTATAAGTGATTTGTGCTTGAATGAAAAGAGAGCATTTGGCCTTAAGTGGTGTTCTGGCCGACACACCGGGGTGAACCTAGTACATACCTAGACATAGAGCTAGTGCCCAGACTGAGCATATTCATATTAGCTTCACTACAGATGTAAAACTCCACAGCCAGGGCACATTTAAGGGAGATTACAGACTTCTGTCATTACTGTTTAAGTACAAAGAAATATTTACTTTTAGGAGCCGCATATTCCTACTGACGCGCAGAAAAACTGCTGTCACATTCCCACAAAACATCAGAAATTATAGTCTTATCTGGGGAAAAACAGATGAACAAAAATGGCGCCTAATAGCCCTCAGTTGTTCTGCATAAAGCAACCCAACTGAAGGCGCTTTCAGACATGCCCCTCATTTCTTAAATATGCTGCCAAACAGTTATTCGCATTTTGGACTAAACCCCCCAGTCACTTTTTGTAAAAGTCAAAATGGAATCTGACCAGGTCAGATCTTATAACATTTCCATAACACAGCCAACACAGCTTGAGACAGATATTACATTAAAGTAAAAACTACAGCAGCACAAGGTTAAAAACCCATGGAGAGACAGTACAAGCACATATATTTCTGCCTTCTAATAAACTGTAATAAATGTTACAGGTTCTGAAAAAGGCATTTGGTCAACTTGTTGCCATTTCTGCCTCAATGTTTTGTTAGTCTTCACAAGATACAAACGTTTCTCTGCGCTACATACTTTGTCTTTAAAACTACTTTGACTGTAAAACTACAAGAAGTTGGCTAAATGATTAGCGTTGACTTTAGCTACTACCACTAGTGTTAGCTTACAAGCTGTTTTAGTGGGTCAAAGGGCACTGGTCAGAAAATGACAGCATGAATACTGTACAGTCATTAATGTTACAGATGTGCTATTTAAGATACATAACGACAGTTAGCTAACAGTATCGTCTGCTGTAAAACAAACTGTACAAACAAGTAGCATGTTAGCACAAAGAAATGATAGCTCGTCCATGACCTTTTACTGTTATACAGGTCAACAGAACCACTGTGTGTGAATCTCTCTGGGATAGAAACTAGAAATCACTTTGTCTTTTGGGGAAATTGGTGTAAAATGCAGCTACATAGAGCAGCTATAACGTTAGGCAGCAGAACAGAGCTTCTCGGCTGACTGCTACCTAGCTGTTATCTCTAGCAAGTCAATGTATTGCAACCTAATGCGCCCCTTTGCAACCTAAGGCCAACAACATGAGAATGACAGAAAATGTGAACACTGCTGATCAGCTGCACAGGTTTACACTGAGTTCTGCTTCTGGAGGAATGTTCACCTTGTTTAACGATAAATCCTTTGTTATAGTAATGCTGCTACAACACTTCGTCACTCACAGGTCAAAATAAGCATGGCTAGTAGCAAACAGAAACAGGCGGACTTGAGGTTAAGATATGTGAATATATATTTTTATTCATTGTTATTCAATGAAGCATGCAAGCAGTTATTCATGTAAGTGCAAATGTGTGATGATGTCATTGGACATCTTTCATTTCTCATTAGGACAGCACAAAAGCTCACTGATTCAAATTAAGCACAAGATGCATTTCTGGTTTTGCTTGTAGATAAAAGGTTGCATCAATCTGCCTCATCTCCTCTTGACTTCCTGTTGGAAAAGAAGGGGATATGGCAACAATATTGAATGAATATGCATACATCTGCACACACACACACACACACACACACAGGCGTGCACATACATTAAGACATTTGAAGTCCTTGTCTGTTGACAGTGTGATTCCTGTCCTGATAGTCTGGTGGTTAAGACACCTATCACACAACAGCAACATTCCTGGTTCAATGTAGTACCCTTCTCTCGCTTTTGTATAATTACTTTTATTAATTTTCATGCTTTACACCACAGGGTTTTGCTTACAATCTCTTACTAACTAAAGGAAGCAATTTCATAATGCCTCACATCACAAATGAACATATGCTGTATATCATAGGTTGATATCTAAAAGGAAACATAGATGCACATAAATGTACATTTGCACTTCTTATGTTTCCTGTCTGCATCTGTCACTATCTTATAAACAAACTAAAAAATACTACTGCTACTACAAAAGTAAAGAGATGGAAACGTCTGTCTGAAGACAGAATGTACAGCTAGGTTCAACTCAATATTATACTTACTTTGATGACTGTGTCAACATTAGTTAGAAAATAAACATCCACTTACCTTTATGTCTAGAGGACATGGTTTCTTTGCACAGGTTCCAGGTTGGGTCTGGAAGCAGTTGATTCTGAAATGAATTCAAAAAGACAGCAAAGTCTGTAAAAGCTGCTTGAGTTCTTTATGGCACTGCTACAATGTTCATGAGCATACATAGGTTTTGATCATTCTAGGACTGTACATTTTGTCAGTAGGAAGATAATATAGAATATAGATAGATAATATAGATATAGAAACAAGTAGAAAGTGATTTAGTTGGGGAGGCAGTAAAGTAGTAAAAAGGTACGTACTACAGTGATAAAGGCGGTTCACACGAAGGATGTCATTAGGACTCATCTGCATGGCCCTGCCGATGGGTACATTGCAGTCAGGGATGGGAACGATGGTTGGCTCCCTGTTCCTAGAGAAGGCAAACCTATGGTGCAAATACACAGTAGTGATGAGAGGTTTAAACTGTAAACCTCCACCACCATTTTATCTAAAGTGCTCAGATCATGTTCAACAAGAAGCACTGGTTAATTCCTGCAGAGCTGGAGGACCACTGAAAGCTCATGTATGGACACTTTTGGCCACTTGGGGGCAGAAACAGCTGCTTATTTCCACATCCAGCAGTTACAGAGCAACATAATCATTCATGTGGAGTGGTGTTTGTGTCACCTGATGAATTTAAGTCTAATATTCCCTCTCTGTTAGCTCTGTTTTTGGTCACCACCAACTCCTTAGAGATATTTCTGGCTGTCCACTGGTGAGTTGCTAACTTTTGCTGTGTCTCAAATTGCATACTTCCGTACTTACACTTAATATTTTGAGTGCATAAGTGTGTCCACAGTGACAAGTATGGCAAAATGCAGTGTACTGTAAGTACCCAGATGATGTACACAAAACGGTCAGAATGTAGAGTGTGGAACCCTGCACACTTTGAAGTCTAGTGAGCAAACATGCTGGCAGATATTTCGGCATACAGCAGTCGCGGTAAAATGTCAATGTTGCCCGGTTGCGATCAGCCATTAAAAAGAAGAAGAAGACGCAGTCAAAGGTTGCTATCGTCATTTCCGGTAAGCGCACAACAGCAGTATTCGATTTGAGACAACACTACCCTGTCAAAATTAACGCACTACACAAGTCAGTACATAGTGTACACAGTATACTGCATGTAAGTGTACTAATGGAAGTACGCGATTTGAGACACAGCATTTGTCTGCTTGTTCAACAGCAAACAGCAGACAGACACAGTTAGAGACTAGCTGGTGAACAAAGTGGAGCATTTAGCAGCTGTTTGCTAACATGTTTGCCACAACTACTTTATAAGGTGATAATATGGCACGTGTTTACAGCTTATTGCACTGCTTCCATGTGGCAAAAAATATCAATCAATCAATTAATTTAAAAAAATGATTTAGCATAAGTTTTTTAAAAGGGCAGTGGAGTAGCAATAACAGATTCTCTGCAAAAACTAGGCTAAAATGTTTTTAGCAGGCACTTAAATGACAAGTTCATCTAAAGCTAATATTCAACAATCTGAGTTAGACAAATCGAGGGAGGGGATCGTCCAAAGTTATAGTCCTTCAAGTACAAAATCCCCTCTTTATGTTTTCATGGACAGTGTCCTTGCTGAGCTGCTGTGGAGGGATAGTAACAAAGAGAAGGGATTTTGGAGTAAAGAATGTGTAACTTTGGAAGATACCCACTCAATTTATCTAACTCCGACTGCTCTAACCTCTTACTGGCTTCAGCTGAGATTTAGAATACATTTTTGCATTTTGTCTCTTTCATTGGAATTGCATTAGAAAAGGATCTCTTCATGGCCAGTAACTACAGCGTCCAGTAACTCTTAAACATACATTGTTTGAAGACAGACTTGAAAAAATGTGAACCTGTCCTTTAAAAATGCTTTGTTGACAGCACTTACGGCGCAAGTCGGACAGTCCAAGTCGGAAGTTGGACAGTACAGCTGTTAGCGGTGTGTGTGCGGTCGGAGAGCTCCTCGTCCCTTGTCCACTGCCTGGCTAATCGGTTGCCCCACTCTGGCTGCCTCGGTTTACAATCTAGCTCAAATGTAATTTACCAGTTGCAGTTGAGCTAAAAGAAAACAGCGCCGGCTGCAGGAGGCGATTTAACCAATTGTCTCGCCCCAGCTGGCTGCAGTACTGGAGAGGCTAACCGCTCTGGCCAAGTAAGTGTGCAGGGGCGGGGGTGTCCTGTCGACTGCTCCGTCTCATTTTTAGCTGTTGTTTTAATCAATTTTATCCGGTTGTTTTAAAACATTTTAGTGCTCTTCCATTTTACTCTACGGACTGTAGACAGCTCGCTGCTGTTTGCTTGCCTCAGTTTTAATACTCCTTATTTTTATTTTTTATTTTAGTTTTTAACTTTTAATGCATTTTGAGTTTCATATTTGATGTTTCCTTTTACTTATTTCCATTGCCATTTTCAATTTAATCTTTACAATTTGAGCTTTCAGTTTGAGCATTTATATTTAAGCTTTTGCATTTTAAATTTAATGTTTTTCATTATCATTTTCCAATCCATTGCTTCCATTGCTTTTCCAATTTTCTATTTGGACTTTTAATTTGAATTGTGGCCTGATTATTCCTAGTAGTGTAGTAAAATTATAATCTTTTTAATTTTATCTCTTTTAATTTTCTATTTGGACTTGAATTATGACCAAGAATATCCTCCATAGAGAATAATCAAAACTGTTAAAAAACACAGTGGTGGTCAGACAGAGCCAGATCAACGACACAAGATATATTAATGTTAAGACCATATGATATAATTAAATCCAGGGTGTGTCCATGTTTGTGAGTCGGGTCATACATACATACCATACATTCCAATAATTCTGAAAACTCTTTGGGTCTGGTATCTGCCAGATTATATTATAATAAATTATAATTAAAATGCAGGTATCATAGCTCGTGTGAATGACAGATAGTAGTTCTGAGAATTCTGCAATTCTGCATTGCATTGAACAGTAGAGAATATGTTAAAATGTAAAAATATGGGAACACATTAGTTTAACAGCATTAAATTATTATATAGTGTGTATATATATATATATATATATATATATATATATATATATATATATATATATATATATATATATATATATAGATAACTATATGTTATTTTATAGTTTCTACATAATATATGATTGTATTAATTGGTTTGTTAGATACATATTCATTGTTCAGTTGAAACTCCTTGAAAAATGCATGTTTAAAAAAATGTTCAATTATTTCCATGCCTAAAGAGGAACAAAAACACATACACTCATTCTGATTGAGGTTGTCATAATTCATGCATGAAAGGGCTAATGTCCATTTTAACTTCCTATGTTTTGTCAATCGCTTGTAAAGTTCTTTGAATTGCATTTAATTTGTTTGAAAGGTGCTATATGAATAAACTTTGATTGATTGATTGATTGATTGATCATGTATATTACATGTCTTGATATTGTTGCAGTATATTATTATTAAGTTCACTGAGTGAAGACGTTACCTTTCATACTGCATGACAGAGTTGTAGTCATAGGGAGTGCCAAGATTCCTTGTTTGGATCTTCTCGAAGGCGTACTCCAATCCTGCAGAGGATCACACAGCTCTATCGAATATTGTCTCTGTTTTATTACAGTTTGAATAGTTACATCTGCTGGAAACTATGTATGTCATTATTTCTGTACATATGGTAGCTCATACTAGAGGTCTTGATCCTCCAGAGTGCCCTGAGATAACTTTGTTATGATATGGCGCTATATAAATAAAACTGAATTGAATTGAATTGATAAACACATTCACATCCAGAGCTACTAAATACCTGCTGAAATTATGTGATAAAGTCAAGTCATATTCTTATTTATCTATTTGTACTTTTTGTATATTTTTCACTTGTGTTCTTAAAAGTGATAAGGGTCAGTTGTATTCATTGTAATACCCAATTTTGGTTGTTTACATCTTTTACAAAAGCACTATTAAAGTTCCATCTATATTCTACATAATTCATTTTGTTTCAAATTGTTGGACAGACTGTGTAAGGCGACCCACCAGGAATGACGTTCTGCAACAGGATGCGAACATGCTCGTCCCTGTCAGACCGGGTCTGTTCATGGTCGAAGCCCAGGGCGTGGAGCAGCTCGTGTTGGATGACATTGTGGTAAACACAGCCCGGACGTTCCAGAGACACTATCTGGCCACGACCACGACGCCCAACATATGAGTAACACCTGAAAGAGAGCCATAAATAAAACTCAGCTTTAGCAGCCCCCACATAGCTTCCCTTGACCTGACACGCCATGTTTGATGGTGTAAGACCCTAGGTGTAAATATGGTCTATGAGTGCATTCATGCATGCGTGTGTGGTATGTGCATTGTGTTCTCCATACCCTGTGCGACACTGGATGTCTATAAAGTCCTCCTGACGGTTCAGGGGGGTGAAGCGGATGCAGGTGGACTCAGCAAATGAACGCAGAGCTTGGATGATGACATGTTGCTCTCTTTGGGCTTGACAGCAGAAAAACATCAGTTTAGTGGGTTTTATTACTGTCAACTTTTCATTCACTGCCATCATATTACAAGGGGACTTTTAGCAGCAAAACGCTACCATTACTACTACAAGTACTACTGCTATTGCTACTACTGTTAACACTGCCACTACTTCTACTATACTGCTACTACTACCACTACAACTACTGCTACTACTAGGCTACTATTCACTGCTACCACTAGCCTAGTACTACTGCTACTAAAAATGTCTAAAGTGTGCATGTGATATTGGTGATTTATGAGCACTTTGTGAGTTATATTGTGTATATATATATATTCAACAACAGATGTTTGGTTTGTTGAGACTTACAGTACTGGTTGGAGATGCGGTAGGGTACATAGACGTTGCCATCGGTGGCTTTAGGCCACAGGCAGCCTCGTGATGTGCAGGGATCAGCGTTCTGTAGACCTGTTGGCATTGCTATGTCTCCAAACATCACTAGAGGCTCATCTAAGTTCTTTCCTGCAAAATGACACGAGGATGATCGTTAATTGTGCTGCATTTCTGCTGTGTTAAGGGCCGGTCAATACAAGATCTCCTTCCACATGATGGTTCTGTTTGGAATGAAATTTCTCTGCTGTTTACTTTCTGGTATGTACTGTAACACCAGCAATATGTATTATTTTTAATGTTTTAATGAATATTTAAGGTTAGAGATGAACATACCAACATTAGTGTTGGCCTTCTCTAACAGCGTGGAGACACTGAAATCATCATCCTCAGTGGTGTTGCCTGTGGAATAGAAACAGTTTGTTCACGTATCAGGTATATGATGTAAGACTATATATTTACAGGACTGGACTCTCTGAAAAGTATCCATGTCTTACCAGAGTACTCATGACTCTTTTCAAAAGAAGCCTGTAATAACACACAGAGTAAAACAAGTTGGTTTAATACAGTTGAATGGATATGGAGCCACAGCGATCTTATCTGAATTAAAGATGTGAAAATGTGCTTCTATGTAAGTTCGGCACAGATTTCACTTTAATTTCAGCCTAATGTGGGAAGTGCAGGTCCTATAGAGATAGCATCCAGGGGAAAACTCGGTGCACGGTGGAAACTTTTTTCAATTTGAATGTACATCTTTCAAGGTAGAGAAAGCAAAATGCTTGTATTCCTGCATTGGATTTGAATGTAATGCAATCTAAAAACTACAAACATTAAAATGAAACACAAAATTTACCAAATTACCTTTGTTTAGAAACAGTTTTCCTTACAATTGCCTCACAATTAAAAGTCAGCAGTCAATATTAATATAATACATAATTTTATCGTTGATCATTGTATCTTATTGAAGTGTCAGAATTGATCACATTGATTGCATTTCATTTCAAATTGTGTCATAGTATTTGTTATGTATGTATTTAATTAGTGTCTGTCTGTCCATATACATTTACATGTGAAGTGTCTGCTGATGCTTACCGGTATAATAAAACTGTGGATGGAGCAGAAGAGGACACTGAGCACTGCAGCTTGGAGGATCATGGCTGGTTACAGGACAGCAGCAGCAGGCCAAGAATATGCCTTGGGAAACAGAAGTGTCCGAACTTATATAGGTGGGAAAGCCAACTAACTGTCACCCTAATATGGCATACCGCTTACCAAAGGCTTATTGACAAATTCTTATTACTTAAAACAGACTGTGGTTTGTGTAAGATATGTGGGCTTTATTTTCTGCTGTTTGTCCCCAGGCAGGAGCAGGCTTCACATTTTAACAAGCAATGATATGTAAGAAAAAATATTAAATTGATCAATTAATAGGCCTAAAACATTAGAAAAGGTTTTATATTCCAGATCTCAGTTAAGGTTGAAAACCAAAAAATCTTTCACAAAAAAGGGATGAAGTCATGTTTGTTATGGCTGCAACACGACACTAAATAGAAATTCGTCTTTATTAGATGCTGATGAATAATTGATGATATGCTACTGATGCCACACCTGTCATATAATGTTTTACTGAAACTATATTCAACCCATTTTGAGCAAGTGGGTAGAAAATGATACTCAAAACATTTAAAATATTTTCATTAATAGGATGGTGCCTAAAAACCATGGGTTTGAGTATTTCACTCAGTGAAAACATTATAGTACTTTAATGAGTGATATAGAATCTATACAGATTATGATAACAGAGTGGAAGGGAACTAAAAGTGGAAAACTGGATGTTAAGGGGTTATAGAAAAAATGACATCAGAATCAGAATCGGGTTTACTGACAAGTAGGTTTACACATACAAGGAATTTGCTTATTTAAGTGCATAACAAAAAAGATAATGCAAGTACTGCAAGAAGCATAAATATAAGATAGAAAATTGACAACAAGATATGAAAAAATATGATTAAAAAAAGTACAACATGACTGGAGCTGGGGTTTGTATATATATATATATATATATATATATATATATATATACTGTATATCTGGTCAGCCAAGTGTTGTAACACTTCACTAACATAGGCCTGAGGTGGGACGTAAACACCGACCAGAATAAACAAGGAGAACTCCCGCAGTGAATAAAAGGGTTTACAGTGTATGAAAAAGGTCTCCAAGTGAGGACTGCATATACTGTATATACACATATATATATGCCATATATCTTGCAGATACATATATATATGTATCTGGCACCGCGGAGAGCAGCCTCGGTACTGCGGTACTTTTTGTGTTTTTGTTTATTTCTTTAGTTTTCTGCTCTCCCTCTCTGGTCACATTCACCAGGGAGGAACTCTTCAACATTAGACTATATACTAGTCAAACCTTTTCCCCGGTTTTCATCGAACTGGAAAGTTTCACAGAGCTATTAGTCAGAGGAGCAGCAGCTAGAACTGAGACAGCGGGGATTTCGCACAGCGCTCCGTCAATAAATCTGGCAAATGTCCGCTCTCTGGCCAACAAGATGGACAAACTGCTACTCCTCAACAGAACAAATACAGACTTTTATAGATCTGCCGCTCTGTGCTTCACCAAAACCTGGCTTGGTGAACACATCCCGGATAGCACACTCCTCCAAGCAGACCGCGTAACGGAACTATTGGGGAAAATGAGGGGAGGCAGAATCGGCTTTTACATAAACGAAGGTTGGTGTACAGATGTCACAGTTTTAAGGAAATTGTGCAGTCCTCACTTGGAGACCTTTTTCATAAACTGTAAACCCTTTTATTCACCTCAGGAGTTCTCCTCGTTTATTCTGGTCAGTGTTTACATCCCACATCAGGCCTCAGACCTCAGATTTTAACAGAGCAAACCTCAGCCATGAACTTCCAAAATATAGACAGCACATTAAGTGTCCCACCAGGGGTACAAACATTCTTAACCATTGCTACACCACATTAAAGGATGCCTATCGCTCTGTTCCCTGTGCTGCTTTGGGACTCTCTGATCACTGTCTGGTTCATCTTCTCCCAACCTACAGGCAGAAACTAAAATCTGCGGAGCCTGTGGTCAAGACCGTGAGAAGATGGACCAACGAGGCAAAATTGGAATTACAATTGACTGCACTGATTGGAGTGTTTTTGAGGCTGCAGCTACAGACCTGGATGAACTCTTAGACATCTTACATCAGTTTTTGTGAGGAAATACGTGTGCCAACTAAAACCTTCTGTGCATACAACAACAATAAACCCTGGTTTACAGTAAAACTCAGGCAGCTTTGTCAGGCCAAGGAGGAGGCCTACAGAAGTGGGGACAGGATCCAGTACAACCAGGCCAGAAACACACTGATGAAGGAGATCAGAGTAGCAAAGAGAAGCTACACTGAAAAGCTGAAAAACAGGTTTTCAGCCAACGACCCGGCGTCAGTGTGGAGAGGCCTGAAGGACATCACCGACTACAGGAGATCATCCCCCCACACTGTGGAGAATCACCAACTGGCTGACGACCTGAATGTGTTCTACTGTAGATTTGACAAGCCCACACTCACACCCCTCACCAGCTTGAACTGACCCCCCTCCGGGCAAACAGGTCGGTGGATGATGCAGTCAACATGGGACTACATCCTACAACACCTTGACTCTCCAGGGACTTACGCATGGATCCTGTTTGTGGACTTCAGCTCGGCGTTCAACACCATCATCCTAGACATCCTTCACACCAAACTCACCCAGCTCTCTGTGCCAGCCCCCACCTGTCAGTGGATCACAAACTTCCTGACAGTTTCTACCCACAGGCCATCACTCTTATGAACAGTTAACATCAGTCACATAGTGTGTGGAACAATCCCTGTCACAAATCTACAGACGCTGTGCGTGCTATATACTGTATAATGTAATTTCCACCTGCCTCATGTATATAAAGCAACCTGTTACATTAATCATATTTATATTCATATTTATTTCAGCACCCTTTGCACTCTGCACTATTGCACTATTGTCATACTGTCTACAGATGTCGTCCATCTTTATATACAGTCTATGGTCTCAGCCCTGATTGACTGGCGACCTGTCCAGGGTGTACGCTACCTCTTGCCCAATATCAGCTGGGATCAGCTCCAACCTCTGAGGATAAATGGTATAGATAATGGATGGAAAATGGATTTCCGTAATGGCTTTATTAATGGTTAATAAGTAATTTACTGATACTTTACTGATCATTTATACTGATTGCTTGGTTTCCAGGTCGAGGAAAATGGTAAATGGACTTCACTTATATAGCGCTTTTCAACCTTAATAGTTCCCAACAGGCTTTACAGATTGCCGTCATTCACACACACATTCACACACCAATGGTGATGGAGCTGTCAGTGATACCAGTCCGTGATGATTCAACATGTATCACACAAAGCAGCTGTAGGTCCAACAGTACAGATGGTGACATTAAAGTGAATTACATCTTCATTCTTGTTTATTATATGTCTTGTTTATTAAGTTTGCACATTCACGCAACCCCTCTGTGTGGTTAAAACCAGAAGTGCAGTGTTGCAAAAGCCTCTTTTGTGTTTGTATGACTTCTCCAAATTGTGGGCACAGTTTCAACATGTTTGGTTTATACACAGTCTTGCAAAAACAGGAACATCTAAAAAAAGCAATTTCTGAAGAAACTGCAGTGTGAATGCTGTATGTTGAAAGGCTAATGCTAAACTGGATAGCTGGCTTTAAATATTGAATAATACTAAAAATGTATGAATGATGTGGAATATTTGAATGTTTGTTGAAAAGCTGACGCTAAACTGGATTGTTGACTTTAATTTGAAGACGCAGTTGAAGGACTATGAATGGGTTGAGAAGTGCGAAAGGGATGAAGGATGCAAAGTATGAATAGCATTTAAAAGCTGAATAAAAGTCATAATGTAAGAAAGATGTAGAACGTGTTGTGGTTTGATATATGTTGTCAGAGCGCACAACGAGGAACTAAATAAACATTTTTAAAAAACAGATAAAAGATAAATAATTAAAAACAGGCAGAAGCTCCACGTTTTCAGTAAATAATTTTCACTTGTGTTTTCTGCTCAGACAAACTCAGTGTCACAGACACACATTCACACCTCTCCAAAACTATGCATAATATTATACACAGCTGGCACAGATTGGATACCTTCATTAATTCACCAGGATTTAACTGTGAACTGACCCTGTGTGCTTTTCTGACACCAGTGAGCTGTATAAACTGATTTACAGTTTATACAGTGACATCATGTGTAGAATAGCAGCAAATCTCCAAACCCCATGTTTTATTACTTTGTTTCCAGATTTAAGGACTGTTTAAAAACTTCTTCCATTGGATAAATAAGGACATAAGACATAAATGTGGTTTTTGGCACCGGAAACCATGTCAGGAGCTGCTGGCTATATCAGCTGCCTGTTCACTGTCATCAGGCGCATTTTCTGTGTTGCTCCTTACCTTTCAATATTAAACATGAAAACAAATTTTACAATACAGATAAATAGTGAATAATTATTTATTATTATTATTTTGAGACCCCCTCAAAGTTTGATTTTGTCATCTTCGGGGGGGTCCTAGTTGTTAATTAGGGGGTCTGAGACCCCCGTATTTCGCACACTGGTTTCACAGATGTTGTAGCAGCAGGACCACTTTGGGACTCTGCCTCACTGCCACCTGATGACTGATCTGGCTTGTCTGTGACAATATAACAATATATAACAATATAACATATATAACAAAGAGGTCTTGGTTTTTTGTTTGCCAGATATATGAATTGTCTAATAGAACTGGTCATTCTAGCTTTCTGTGTCAATTACAGCACATAAAGTATTTTACAAATGCACCCATATTAATACATCATACAGTTCCAGCCATGATAATATCTAGCTTTTGATTTTCACTCACCATTTTTATGCAGTGAGCCCTTAAAGTGTCTGAGAAATCAAGATAATGCTAACAGATGTGTAAAACACATTCATTATAACATACAATTTACTCCATACCTCCACTTAATTATTGATTAGTTGTAGAATTGTTAGTTGCTAGTGGCATGGCTCTAGGGATGGCAATGTCCGTTGGTCAGTTTGTCGGTCCACCTCTTTGGTCCAGACTTAAATATGTCAATAATTATTAGATGGATTGTCATGAAATTTGGTTCAGACATTCATGGTCCCTAGAGGATGAATCCTACTGACTTTGGTGATCTCCTGACTTTTCATCTTGAGTCACCAGAAAATTTTCAAGGTTCAAGGTTCATTTATTTGTCATTCTACAACACAGGGCTCACAATGAAATGAAAGTTGTAGCCCCCTTCATGCTACACACACAGAACATACTGTATATACCAGTATGCAAAATTAGAATAGAATAAAGATGAAAATAAAAACAATATCTACAGTTACTTATATACATACTTTATACCTATAAACGTATACACACAGAAAGTATGTACATTATGTGCAATATCAGTCAGGTAGTGATATGGTAATGTGCAAGACCAGCATAACAGAAACTTCCATGTAATTTATTTATGGTGGAGTGCGGAGGATGAGGTGAAGTGGAGGAGTCTCACAGCCTGAAGAAAGAAGCTGCTCTGTAGTCTGGTGGTATGGCAGCAAATGCTTCTGTATCTTTCTGATGGCAGCATAAAGATACTGCTGACAGCAGGGTGAACAGGCTGTGGCTTTGGTGGGTATTGTGCAGAGCCTGCTCAGGGAGAGGAACACTGCCTTCAGGTCTGGTGATGGGGCACTATTCAGTCCTGCCAGAGCCAACCTGAAGAGGGGAATCAGGGGGGCCAAGGCTGACTACAGGAGGAGGATAGAGGACTGCCCATGGCAGCTACGTCCTCACAGTAGAGGAGCACGAGGTGAGGGCTGTGAACCTGAGGAAAGCTGCGGGACCCGACGGTGTCTCAGGACAGGTGCTGAGGGACTGCGCGTATCAACTGGCAGGGGTCTTCACCAAGATCTTTAACCAGTCCTTGTCTGTGGCTGTTGTCCCCCCCTGCCTGAAGGTCTCTACAATAGTCCCAATCCCGAAGAAAAACCCCATCAGTAGCCTGAACGACTACCGTCCAGTAGCACTTACACCTATCATCATGAAGTGCTTCGAGAAGGTGGTCCGGACCCACATAATTTCAAAACTTCCATCCAGGTTTGACACTCACCAGTTTGCCTACAGAGCTAACAGGTCCACGGAGGATGCTATAGCCACAGCTCTCCATGCAGCACTGTCCCACCTGGAGCAGCAGGGGAGCTACGTGCGACTACTCTTTGTGGACTTCAGTTCAGCATTTAACACCATCCTTCCAAACAGACTGGTGACTAAACTGTCAGACCTGGGACTATCTCTGAGAGAGTAGGCCCCCACATCTCTTCAGCTCTCAGCCTCAGCACTGGATCCCCTCAGGGCTGCGTGCTGAGTCCCCTACTCTACACCCTCTTCACACACGACTGCACCCCCACTCACTCCAGCAACAGTATCATAAAATTTGCAGATGATACTACTGTGGTGGGGCTCATCTCTGGGGGGGATGAGTCTGCATATCGAGACGAGGTGGAGCAGCTGTCAGTGTGGTGCAAAAAGAACAACCTGGTACTAAACACTACCAAGACTAAGGAGCTGATCATAGACTTCAGAAGGAAAAAAATGGACACCCAGCCTCTGGTCATCAGCGGGGACTGTGTGGAAAGGGTCTCAGACTTCCGGTTTCTGGGCATTCACATAGAGGATGACCTGACCTGGAGCATCAACACCACTGCCATCATCAAGAAGGCACAGCAGAGACTGCATTTCCTGAGAGTACTCAGGAATAACCACCTCACACAAAATCTGCTGGTGTCCTTTTATCGTTGCTCCATAGAGAGCATTCTGACTTACTGCATCTGTGTGTGGTTCTCCAGCTGCACAGCTGCAGACAAGAGGGTCATCATCACAGCCCAAAAGATTATCGGCAGCCCTCTCCGTTCCCTGGAAGATCTGCACAGTTCCTGCTGTCTCAGGAAAGCACAAGATATTCTCATGGACCCATCTCACCCAGGACATCTGATCTTTGAACTGCTGCCCTCAGGCAGACGTTTCAGGTCATTGAAAGCACGGACTAACAGGCTGAAGAACAGTTTTTATGCCAGAGCCATAACTACACTAAACAATAAATGATATAAATTCACGGTGCAATATCAAGGGATTGTGCAATATCTGCAGAATGTTAATGTTTGTGTGTGATGTTTTTATTTATGGCTTATTTAGTATTGTTTTTACTTATTTATTATTGTTTAGCACCTTAAAGATTAGCATTTTAATTTCGTTGTACCTGTACAATGACAATAAAGACATTCTATTCTATTCTATTCTATTCTATTCTATTCTTTTAGCATCCTTTGGGCTCTGTGCAGACTCCTCACCTCACTGATATCACTGATGCTCAGTAGATAGGTGCCAATGACGTACTGCATGGTTTGAATCACATGCTGCAGAGCCCTCCTGTCCTGGGCCATGCACATCCCATGCCAGTTTGTAATGTTTCCAGTCAGGATGCTTTCTGTTGCTCCTCTGTAAAAGTTAACAAGAACTTGGCACAGGAATTTTGCCTTCTTAAGTTTCCTTAAAGTGACAATAGTCAACTTTTTTGCTTTAACTTATCATTATGAAGTAAATGTTGATTGTACAATATAATGGCTATAAATTAATGACACCATTGGTGTTTAGACTGGTTTCCTATAAGCCTCACTTTCACTGTGCAATTCTGTCTGCCCAGGGGTACTGCACAAAGGAAGTGGGTCAACCCACCGCAATCAAAACAGAAGAGGAATAGACCCATTGACGGAGGAGGCAAAGAAGGCGAAGAGGGAGAGTGATAAAAACGAAGAAAGAGTGAACCTCGGACTGGCATTCACTCAATGGAGAGAGTTGCGGGACTTGAGAGGGTTCCAAACCAACTACCACTTGTAGTTCTGTTTCTAGTTCAAATTGGGATTCTTACCTGACAAACAGCCAGGCTGCTAGTGGTAGCTACCACCCAAATATGTTATTACTCAATATGAAATTCTGACAATTTCATTTTACCTCTTCTATGAACATACTTCTTTCTTCTCTTTTATTTCCAAAGTGGTTTTGATCGTTTCTTCACCGAAAATTGGAAACAAATGCAGTGTGTCCTGTGTTGTTGGTAGTAGCTAGGCTCTGAGGGAAACTGAAAGCGATCCATTTGACTTTGTGACAGCAACAAGCGGAGGGGTGGGGGTTTGGGTTGGGTGGTAAATGCTGGGGGGGTAAAAGTTGTCTATTGCCACTTTAAAAAATACAGTGAGCTTTCTTTACCAGGGAGGAGATGGGTGATGGTGATGTCCATGACAGTTTCTCTGTGATGCTGATTCCCAGGAACCTAAAACTGTTGACTTGCTCCATCTCAGCTCCACTGACAGGGGTGTGTGTCTTCGTCTCCTTTTCCTAAACTACAGTCAGCATCCTGTTGTTCATGCTCCGTAGGTGCGAGTGAGCATCTTGGGCATTGGCCAACACAGTGACGTGACATACATGCGACTGAACGTGATCTACAATCATATTTAGAATAACTAGCTGTAACTTAGCCATGCTGCATGGATGTGGCTTGGTTGCTTCGTAACGTTAGCAAGTTATTTGCAAACAGAAAGCTAGCCAATTACAGCCCCAGGAGTCTGGATTAATTAGCTGACCTTATCCACTCAACACAGTATTTTGCTATGTCAGCTAGCTGGCGATTCGTCTACGTTAGCAAGCAAGCTACATGAACTTTGTGTTGTTGTGGTGGGTGCCAATGTAGGTATCAGATATGCTCGTTGATTGTTGACGTTAATGGACTCGTTAGCTACGCCACTGTTGGTGCTGAAGGGGAGCTGAAGAGAGGCAAGGCACTTGGGAGCGCACATAAACCTCACATTCTTTGATTTTCCGGGAAAATCCATCCCGAGTCCTTCACATAGACATCAGGCTGTCTTGGCAACCAAGAAAGTCAGAGAATTTTTATGTTACGTTACAATTGGTTCACACATTGGCAATACAAAGTGATTAATACATGTAAAATGCTGCATATAGTACCTTTTAATAAGTTGCTGTTTCAGAACAAATTACATGCCTTTGGTATTTAGGCCTGTATTCTCAGTACTTATTACATAAAGAGTCCAATTGTGACCAGTATACACAGTACAGCTAGCAAAACAGGTTTTAGTTGTAGCAAACTTTGGGAATTTAACAATTCATCATACAGCTGCCATTAAATACAATTCGAAAATAATTAATTACATTTCTGGTTTACATTTCTCCAAAACTGAACTGCTAATGCAAAATAGTTTTGTATGAAATTTTAGGAATTTTGGATTGTTAATTAAATAACATTGACAAGCCTGGCAACCATGAACTATCTGCATTACATAAATGCATAGTTGATCTACCTTTCTTCTATGCTTTATATTCCTGAGACTGATATACTGACATTTGTTGATTATCTTAATAAAAAAACTGAAATAGGTTCCATTTAGATGATACCATCTGTATAAAATTATATTTTCCTACATGTTTTTTCCCAACTACACTTACTGGGTTTAACTTTCAATCTAACCCACTTCAGATGGGCAGTTATTTTACTTGACTGCCTTGTCGTGCAAGGCCCTGCTGCCACTACCACACTTTGATGTTCTGGGAAACAGTGCACCTTATAATAATCAATATTTCCAGACTCTGCCATGGCATGGTAAACTCTAAAGAGACATATCACTGGACGCTGACAAGTCAATTTGTCCACTTCTCACCCATGTAAGTATGGATATCTTTCAAATGCATGTGTCTGAACCATATGTGACTGATAAGCCTGTGAGTTTAGCTGATTCTTTGGGTTTCTTAGTACACAGATAATCCATATTTGGGCTTACCTATGCAGTTGAACATATATAAAAACCTGGAGTGAAACATCAGCTGCACAAGTCCACACAGAGGATCCAAGGTAAGTCAAATGTCTGCAGCAGAATGCAATGGAGAAGTGTTCCCTTTCTTTGAGTGTGTGGACATGTAGCTGTCTGTATCTGATTCCTGTCTGTGTGCTGCAGGTCTGCTGGGATGGCTCGCACGTCTGTTTTCAGGTTCTCAGCTCTGGCTCTGCTGCTGCTGTCTGCCTGTTGTTGGGCTGACAATGAGGTAGGATCATAGTGTTACAGGAACAGTGGACAATGATAGCACAGTGGATATCTGATCATGTGTTGCATGACAACACTAGATGTTATAAAATGCATGTTTAACCTGGACTGTCACAGTCACAAACATGACTTCTCGCACATGAAGGCTGTCATCTTCTCCACATTCTCAAAGATTCTGTTAGGAGATTTATTTGAGCATTTATTCACACCTCAGTTGAGTTTTTTATTAACCATTTTTCACTATTCTTTAGTACTATTTGGATCATTTCTCACAGACGATGATTTGAGCATTTGGGTGATACAGTCGACTTTATCTGCAAAGCTTTAGGTTCTATGATGCTGAAAGTGTATCTCTTAACCTGTTCTCTTTGTAACTCGGTAAATAGTTTTAATGTGAACATGCCACTTTAAGACTCTTTTAGCTGTAATTTCACGTCATGTTGTTCTATCTGTTTCTAATATGTTGGTTTTTCTCCCCGAACTTCACGCTGAACCTGCAGGCAGGTATGTAATCTATTCTAATGATCAGACCTATTGTATTGACATGCACAGTGTTGGTTGTGACTGGTGTATTTTTAGACAAAGTTAAATTGTGTTGTTTATGATGACACATTGCAGAGGTGGACTCAGGGGAGCTTTCTGTCTCTGAACTTCTGGAGAGAGCCAACAGTAATCTGAGTGAGTGCGAGCTGCTGCAGTCACCATGTTCCTCATGACCACCGCTGAGGTTTCAACTCATTTTCTTCTTTTAGTAGCACTTTAACATGTTTTGAAGTAGCTGTATGATGTGTTTCAGTCCATTCTGCTGATGATCCCATCCTGACTGGAGGAGACATCGCCATCGACAGCGAGGCCGAGAAAAACGCTGATCCCTGCACCAGCCAAGGCTGCATGTGGGGCAAGTCGACTGATGGGAAGGTCTACGTTCCTTATTACATCACCAATCACTTCTGTGAGTGTCAGACAGAGGCCTGGGGAGAGAGAGAGAGAGAGAGAGAGAGTGTGTGGTGTGTGTGTGTGTGGTTAACAAACCTTAGATAGCTGATCATTTGTTGACTGGTACTCTGGATGGTAAAAAGCTCAATGCTGTGTGGTGTCGTCCTGCCAGCCTCCCGTGAGAAGGCCATCATCACCCGTGGACTGGAGTCCTTCTCTTCCTTCTCCTGCATCCGCTTCAGGCCCACCACAAGCAGCGACCGCGACTGGCTGAGCATCGAGTCTCAGAATGGGTAAGAAACTGATACTCATGAACAGTTTGTGTTGAAAGCTTTTGTCAGACTTCAGTGTTCTTCAACTCACCTCTGATCCTGTCCAGCTGCTACTCCTACGTTGGCCGTCGTGGTGGGAAGCAGGTGGTGTCTCTGGCCCGTAGTGGATGCCTTTACCATGGCACCGTCCAGCATGAGCTGCTCCACGCTCTGGGATTCAACCATGAACAGACCCGCTCTGACAGGGACAACCACATCAAAGTCCTGCTGCAAAATGTTCAGTCTGGTAATGGAGCTGCTTCTTATTCAGAATGGTTTCCCTTAAAAGGCCTTATTATTTATTTCATGGTTAAACTCAAATATACTGATAATACACCCTATAGCCATACAAATGAAATCGCACAATTCCGAAAAAACCCACATTAGGTTTAGTCACAGATTTTCGTTTAAATTTAAAAGTAAATTTTAAAGAATGAATTTCTACAATATCTGCACAGGGGTAAGCTTAGGGTTTAGTACTGAACGCTGGCACTGCACATGAATCGTTAGGGGAGGAATCCTAATGACTTTTCATCTAGCGCCATCAACAGGTCAAAATTCATTTGTCCAATACTTGGGTTTATGGCCAAATATCTAAAAACTAATGACATTCCCATCATCCTCAGCTGGACTTGTCTGCAAATGTTAGATCTACCTGCTAAACATCAGTAGGTTAGCAGTGTTATTGTTAGTATTATTGTTAGTAGTATGGAGGCTCCCTGATGCCTCCTAGTGGACAAAAAGCGGCTGAGCAGCACACTGCTATCACACTTTTGGAAAAACACTGATCCTACATGAAGCAGCAGCTCATTGTGTGACTGCAGTTCCTCCAGCAGCTGGACTCCTTTCTGTCCAGAGTCAAAGCGATACTTAAAACGTGTTGTTTTTTTAGGAATGGAGCACAACTTCAGGAAGATTGCCACCCTCAACCAGGGCACTTCCTACGATTACAACTCTGTCATGCAGTACCACAGGTGAGAACACCTTGCTTCACTTCGGCCCTGCTGTGTGGCATCATACGTGTGTGTGTGTGTGTTGTGTGTGCAGGATGTGCTGCGGTTCAGTCTGACTGCTCTGTGTCCTGTTGCAGGTATGCCTTCTCCAAGAACAACCAGCCCACCATGGTCCCCATCCCTAACTCCAACGTGTCCTTTGGCAACGCTAAGGAGATGAGCCGCAATGACATCGCAAGGCTCACCACGCTCTACAAGTGCTGTGAGTGTCCACATGAGCACATTATAAATACATACACACACATGCATACTCACACTGCCTGCCTACAGTTTGTATTTAACACCCAGCTTTGACCTGATCCACCTCTGTGCTGTTCACTGTTACAGAGGAAGCCTGTTCAGATGTGCTGACAGACACATCAGAGGGAAGATTGTCTCCTCGTGCTCACTGAGCAACAGAAGCTGCAGACCTGAACTCATCAGCACAACAGAAAATGATCCTACAATAAAGTGACTGAAACACAGCACTCTCTTTTCATTCTCTTATTACCTTCAGCAACTCTGAGAACTCCATTACTGAGTGGTACATGAACAACTCTCTTATTTTCAAACAATCAAAACTTCAGGTCGTTCCAGAGTCTCGGGACCCTGGTGGCAAAAGCTCTGTCCCCTTTAGTCTTTAGCCTAGACTCTGGGAGAGACAGAAGACCACGGCCTGAGGATCTCAAGCTACGCACAGGTTCATAAGGGATTAAAAGGTCTAAAATATGGTCTGGAGCCAGGTCATGAAGAACCTTAAAAGTAGTCAATAAGATCTTAAAATCAATCCTAAAACAAACAGGGAGCCAATGTAAAGAGGTTAAAACAGGTGTAATGTGATCGTACCTCTTGGTTCTGGTTAAAAGCCTGGCAGCTGAGTTCTGTACAATCTGTAGTCGTTTCAAAGTTTTTTGATTAAGACTGGAGAAGAGGCTGGGTTCGGGTTCCGAACCAATTTATTTTTGGTCAAAATACTCCAAACAGTTCAAAATATTGGTGCACGAACTGGAACGGAACCTGTTCCATGTTGGTGGAAAAGGGATGTGTGTTGACAGCTTTAGAAATGACCACTCCCCTACACAGTCACAAACTACAATACTGACAATAAATATGGGGCCAATACCATTTGGAGATTTGGGATGTTTAAATATGTACAGGAATCTCCAAATGGAATTGGCTCAAATAAGGGTCAGTAAGAGTTTGAGCTTGCGAAACAATGTTCACAAATTATTCCAACGTCTGTATTTGTCACACTCTGCAAATTTTAAAAACAAATCTGCAAGTTTGTGGATGTAGTTGATGTTACAGATTTGTAGAAAAGATTTGTAGTTGTTGTTACACAAAGACTGAGAAAAAGTGATTTTGTGAAGATCAGAGTACAGATTCAAAGCAGGAAACTGTGTGAAGCTCAACACTCAAAAATACCTGTGTGTGACAGTGAAGTTACACATGCACACACAGATGCACACACACAAAGATACAAGCTACAAGTACTGCTCTTACAGATGAGCAGATCCAACCACCCAATGAGAAGGCTGTAGAAGCGGGAGCTACATGCTGGAACTATCTCTTGCAGTGACTGCGTGCAGCTTCATGGAGTCAATGAAATACAGACAAACAAATGAGATAAATTAATGAATTAGTGAACTTTAAATAGGTGGGTGGACAAAGCCAGGCTAGCTGTTTCCCCCTGACTCCAGCATGCACACACATACATGAGATTGATATCGATCTTCTCATCTTACTCTTGGAAAGAATTATTCCATTACCGTATTACACATTACAGAACACACCCGAGCATGTGTAGTTCACTCATTATTTTCTGCATGAACAGTTTGCTTCAGCAAATCTAAACTCTGTCTTTGGTGGAGCATTCAAACAAGGTGTACAAAAATATCTGAGATCTTCAAGGTTCCCATCCACTACAAAGAAACACATGTATGTTACTGATACAAATTGTGTTTATATGTCATAATTACATTACATTGCATTAAAATCAGCCTGCATTGTGTTAGTGGTTAATTCCTAAAGAGTCATAAACTATAGCGAGCCATATATCAGTTCATGTATTGATGTATTGATATATATATATCTATATGTATATAGATATATATATATATAGTATATAGAACATTAAATGTGGATGGAATGAACAGTCCCCACTACATGTTTGTACATGTTTGTATGACTGGCCTTGTCACAGTTTCCTGATGTGGGTGGGTTTATATTGACAACAGTGTGTTGAATGTCCCACGCTGATATGAGCAGAGGAGTGTCTTTTTTTCTTTCTCTCAGAGAGAGTGACAGATGGTTCAGACTCAGACGCCGGCAGCTCTCCAACACAACATTAAAGTGTTGGGGAGGATTCAGTGAAAATGTTGTTGAGACAACCAGGACAATGGCAGGATTTTAAAAATACTGATTTTGGAAAGGTGACTAAAACAAGTCTGTAAAATGTATTGATTATTCTATCATTTTTATTTTTCTCACCTATAACTGTTAAATTATATTTTCTTTCGTTTAATCTCACTGCACAAGTTTCAAAGGCTTCTCCACACTTCCATACCACTACAGTGGAGAAAATACAAGAGCTCTTCTAATATGTATAATCATAATAATCAGACCCATCATCACCCGTGTCATTGTGTAGCATAACCTCTTCTTCGACCGGGCCATAGATGCCGCTGAGGACACTGAGGTCACGTCCTTGGTATTTTTATAGGGAATCTGGGTATTTTGCCAACCTAGGGAAGTTACATTCCAATTAACAAAAACATTACTATTATATTACTGTTAAGTAATTTATTTGACAAACGCATTGTTATTTTGTGGTGTAATTAATTACACTAAAAAACAAGTTAATCCTAGTTAGAGAGTCCAGTCTGCTATAGTAGTTACATACACTTCACTGATAAATGAATGGCACATCCATTACATTACATGACATTATGAGCTGTGGTCTCCCTCTCTCTGCTCCATATCGCTGGATTGATCCTCTCCTGAATCAGAAGGCGAGGAGGTGCAGGTGTTGGAGCAACATTACAATCAGTTCTAATCTTTTTCATCTTCATGGGAAAATGAAATGTAGCAATGCTTATTACTAGTTAGTGGAAAACACAGCTCACTACTGGATTTTAAAGTACATACAGTTGTACCCGACTCCGACGCCTACTGGGAAATCTAGTTAAACACTGCTTCTTATAATACCTCTTCAAAAACAGGTGAGTAATATAATTGACCGTTATGTGAAGCAGCTAAGTGAACTAATAAACTAAAAAATATAAAGAAATCCTATTTAAAACCATTTTGACCTCATCTCTTCTAAAAAGCCTGGTTACAGCCCTGCTCCCACTCACAAATACAAAAGACGTGAGCTCTGTGTCCTCAAGCTGTGGCCCTGGAGACCAGGCAGAGTGGAGGGAAGTCATTTTGATCTACTCTTCCAATGTGACAGTGACTTGCTGCTCAAAGTCTAATGCATCTACAGCACCATGCCAGACCATACATTCACAGTGTTAAATATTAGTAGAAAAAAAGAAATGATCAGTGGTGAAATTAAACTTTAATGCTCCCCAGGAGGGACGTGCATGTATGTTAAAGCAGCATCTAGTTTTAGTGTGTAATAACTGCAGACCTGCACAGAGTCCTGACCGGAACACCGACTGTGAGCCAGACCTGATCACCAATATCAGTGTTAGCTCACTGATGCTCTGGTGTCTAAATGGGAGCAAATCCCTGAAGCAGGTTCAACATCTGGAGAGACTGAAACCAGGAGAGTGGAGGCTGTTAGAGCAACAGTCACATGTGTGTAATGTAGCCTTTATTTTATTTTAGAACTATTTCAGAGTTGCACAGAGAAAGGCAGTACTGTACTGTGTGTGCATCACACACCCACCGACACACCTGTGACAGATGCACCGTTTCACACATGTTGCAACGAGTCAGATGTTTCCATTTACAGTGATAAAGGCGTGCTGTTGTGTTTGCACATTTTGATATGTCATGTTGTTCGTTAGTTCTGGAGTAGCTGGACAGTATAAAACTCTCACTGGGTAACAGCGAGACACTTGTTCTCTCTTCAGGCTTTCAGGTAAGAACCCCATCCTCCTTTACACACTTCATCCTTCATATACACAGTGTCAGTGATTTAGGTAACATTTAAAGCCTCAGTCTTGCATGTTACATTGATATTTTGCATGCAGATTAATATAACCTGGATGCATACTTTATATATATATATATATATATATATATATATATATATTTTTTTTTTTTTTTTTTTTTAAACGTTTAACGTTTGCATCTTCTTATCCTCTTTCTCTCTGGTTATTCCAGGTCTGTTGCAGCCATGTTGGTTTTCTCTTGGTCTCTTGTGACCCTGCTGCTGGTGTCCTCTTCCTGGGCTGAGGTAGAAAACCACCTAATTTCACTGACAGACATTTATTTTATCCAAACTGCTACCTTTAGGCTCAAAGATATGAAGAGATCAATATTTAATACATAAAAAGTAATTCTTTTAAAATGTTGTTTTTAAAAAGCCCCTTTTCAAAAGTCTGTTTTCATTTGATATTGATATTTTTTCCAATGAGACTTTTATTTCATGTTGTCACTTTTCATAATGTCACTTTTTATGTCAGAATGTCAATTCAGCCAATCACATGCCTCCTGCCTCAACAGCAGCTACCAGATTTAGCCAGTTAGCTCCTGTTAGCTTGAACAAAAGATGAGGGGACGGTGATTGGTGACAGCTGCACATGGAAAGTGACACTATGAAATAAAACCTTTTTATTTTATATTTTATAACAATGAGTTGAGTTTAAATAATATATCAAATTATTATTTTACATACATGTATTTATCCATATCATTGTATATTTCATTTTCTCTGGGATCCATACTGTAGAGAGAAACTTTATTTTCATTAAACAGAACAGTTCAAGACTGTTTCAGCCAATTTGCAGATTAAGATTTCATAAAGCTGGAGTTCAGTAAGCAGAGCTGATTTGTATTCAGTCTTTGTGAATGAGCTTCTATAACATGTTGCTCTCTGTTCCATGTCACTGTGGGCGAGTACAGGAAGGTAAGAAAGAAATTATAACCCCTCTTCATCCAGCTTTAAATAAAAACTGACAAGTTAAACAGTATATATATATGTATATATATATATGGTTTAATTAATAAACCATTAATACTTTTGCTTTCTGTTTTATTGGATATTTAATGACTTTAATGATGAATTCCCTTCAGTGAAAGTAATTCAAGCTCACGTGTTCAAAATGATGACGTGTACAGTTCATACAGTATCATATGCAATGTGTTGTGCAGAGGTTGCTACCATTGAGGAGGACACATCCAGGGAGCTTTCTGTTGGTGAACTGCTGGAGAGAGCAAACAGAGACCGCAGTGAGTGGAGCAGATCCTAACCTTAACTATTTTGTTTTAGTCCCCTAACCTCACCCACACCTTAACAATGTTGACAAACGAAGAAATGTTGTCATTTAGTTTTGCAAGTATGGGTTGCAACACCAAATGATGTAATAGCAGTGCAGTATTTCTTAGAGAAAGTTGGTTATCTGTTAAAGAGAAGCTGCATTTATGATTATCCATTTCAAGTCACCGTATAGCATAAGTCATTGCATATATTTGGCGAACAGCAACAGTGGTGAAAAATGATGTTCTGACTTTTCCACTGTGATAAGAAGTTTTTAGCAGCCTCAGATCAGAGTCACTATTGACCTGTAAAAGCTCAATGGCCAAGCCATACGGTGGCAAATGTGCACCAACCATAATGCAACACATGATTGATTTCTAACCTGCTATGTATTTCAAACTCAGCCCCACACCTGTGTTGGTCTTGCAGACCCTGACTTTGATGAGCCCATCCTGATCGGAGGAGACATCGCGATCAAGTCTGAGGCCGACAGAAACGCCGACCCCTGCACCTCCAGAGGCTGCCTGTGGCAGAAGTGGTCTGATGGGAAGGTCTACATCCCCTACTACATCGCCAACCACTACTGTAAGCAGTGACTGTTTTATTTCCATTTAGTTTTATAGGGACAGATCCATTTCACAGAATAGACCAATGCCACACAGCATAGCGTTAATAGTCACAGCTAATTTAGACAGACCAATATGTTGAGTTTTATACATCCACATGAGACTGTTTCTTTGTTATTACTTTAATTAAATACACCATATGTGTTGAAGAGAAAACAAATACCCTTTCAAATCTAATCTAATTCTATAAAATCTAAATACAAATAAATTAACAAAAAGATTCAGCCTTTTATACACTATATAATGACTGATGCACATATAAGCAATAGGTCCTGGTTTCTTTACAAATTAAGCTTTTACAAATCATATGGTGAGCTTATTAAATTATGTTGCATTGTTTTAGATTAAACTACCCAACAGTATATAACATAGTTAAAATGAGCTCCACCTCAGCCAACTACCACAGTGCTACTTACACACATTATATATATATATATATATATATATATATATATATATATATATATATATACACACAGGAGCGAGGAGGCTCTTGGGGCTCACACCAGACCCTGGACTCTACTATTGCTCTTATTTTACCCTTTAGTGTTACACTCACACCTGTCCTCCGTAAAACAGCAGGTAGGAACTAAAAGCACCCTGAGGCAAGAAGAAATGAATAAGTCACTTAAATGTTACATATAAACAGTAATATTAATAGGGCTGTGTGATAATTAGAATGAAATAACAAATACTGCAGAAATAATAACACTCAATTCTGCAACAGTGCAAAATGATATTTGTTCCTACTAAAAGTATATAGTATAGAGTATACAGCTGAATTACACAACAGAAATGAGTAAGGTAAGGTTACACTGGTGTTAGAAAAAGCTACACTGCTACAGATATTCTCAGCCTGCCGTATTTGTCCTGCAGCCTCCCGTGAGCAGGCCATCATCACTCGTGGACTGGAGTCTTTCTCTGCAGTCTCCTGCATCCGTTTCAGACCCTACGAGAACGGTGATCATGAGTGGCTGAGCATCGAGTCCAGGGACGGGTAAGGCTCTGGCTGTAGGTTCACAACTCAACGGCAGGGTTTGATCCGTACACATCGACGACTTTTTAGGTTCTTACTCCAACTATTTACACCTTCAGACAGTCTTGTGTCTCAATCACACATGGATGAAAGCTCCGTCTTGAAGCCTCTGTAAAGAAATCGTAAGTTTCCTATTGCAGCTTTAAAGCATCCCAGTCCTCCATTTCATTCACTTATAATGAAACACAGATGAATGTTCTTTAGATGACTATTTTCCACAGGACTTAACAACAAATCCTCTGGGGAGGTTTGCTTGATCAAAAACATCTGAAGCAGCCACTGATAGATAGCAGTGAGCAGTAGAATAAGGAGAAAATACAGAATATTCATGTTTGAATAGAACAGATCTAACAGAATGCAACATATAATCTAATGGATACTTGTTACATTGCTGTTCTATACGGATTGAAGAGCAACACTTCCCTTTACGCTACATGATATGTTGTATGACTTCTAAAAAGTGCTCCATGTTTCTGTGTGTGTATGTTTAACAGCTGCTACTCCTATGTGGGTCGTCAAGGCGGGGGTCAGACTGTGTCTCTGAGCCGTCAGGGCTGTCTGTACCACAGCACCGTCCAGCATGAGCTGCTCCACGCCCTCGGCTTCAACCATGAACAGACTCGCTCCGACAGGGACAACCACATCAGGGTGCACTGGGAAAACATCATCGATGGTTCGACGGTTTCACCATCTATCACATGACTTGTATTGCTTTTAGTTTTAAAAGTAATCTTAGAGGCAGAGCTGCTCTACAGGCTGAAACAGACTCAGAGTTAAACCTGAAAAAAAACTGTGGCTGTTAAGCAGAAGTCAAGTGAAAAAAATTGTCATTTAAGAGAGGAGAAGCTATGGAAAATAAATTGGTGAAAAGCGAGGAAGCGTGGGTGGAACTGAGGCAGGATGAGCAAACAGCAACCACCATGGCTGACTTTGATAGGCTGAAGCGCCTGTCAATCAAGCAAACACATGAACTAAACATAATTCTTTTTAAGCCTTAATATCTTCTTAACTGGATAATAATTCTCAAAAGTTAGAGGAGTTTTCCAGGGGTTAAGGGTCTAGTGAACAGAATTACTGGGAAAAGGAAAATAACTTCTGTTGTAATGAACATGAACATGAAGTGACTGTGCAAGACATTTACTAAATCAAAAAAGTGGATTTAGTGTTAAGTCACTCTTTAAGTTCTATATGTGTTTTTAAGAGCTACCATCTAGTGGCCATTCTTATCATTTCAGTATTGGCTTCATTATTCAATTGTGGTCTGTATGAAGAGTGTGAGCTGATTATTACAATTTGGTTTACATTTGGCCTCCTGAACAACTGCTGATTCTTTTCTTTCACCCGTTGAGCTCATGTTGGAAATTCAAATCTTCTCTCTTCTCAAATCAGTGTGTGATTCCACATGTATACTTCCTCTCACCTCTGCAGGTATGGCTTACAACTTCAACAAGATTAACACTCTGAACCAGGGAACTCCTTATGACTACAACTCTGTCATGCAATATGAGAGGTATGGATAACCTCATGTTTGTGTCATTTACTTTATTCAATACATTTTCATTTCTATTTCACCTCCCTTGTAACTGCATAGAGGTATTTGCAATCAGTGTCTGATGGTTTTCTCATTTTTCAGTGTTTCTGACTGTTATCACATAAAATATGCTCCTATATGAGCTACAGCTACTGCAAGCAGGCCGAACTGGAGGCTCAGCTAATTCGGAGCTTACTCATTGACTTTAGGTTGACTGGCCCGTACAAGAGGTTGTTCATCAGTGAACCAGCTTGAATCTGCTTTTAACATCAAAGAACTAAAATCACCAGAGGTGTCAGGGATGGTTTCCCTCTGGGTAATCAAACCCAAGCTCAACCACCTTTGCACTGTGGTATCTGTGATCCTCCAGGTACGCCTTCTCCAAGAACAACCGTCCCACTATGGAGCCCATTCCCAACAGCAATGTGTCCTTCGGCCAGGCCACCCAGATGAGCAAGAATGACATTGATAGGCTGAACAGGCTGTACAAGTGCTGTAAGTATACAAGAACACACACAGAGTCAATTCACTGCAGTCCCTCAAAACTGGGTCTGAAAAATGTTACACAGTATAAAAACATTTTCATGCCTGTCTTGACACAATACTCTGGTGTCCACATGAACACTGAAAGAGTTTTTGCTTGCTGTAACCATCCCTCCTGTCCATACTAGCCCTGATGAGAGTGTTTTCAAAGTAAGTGATAGGGGACTAAATTCACTGTCCTTGTTCTGTACAAAAATATGCTTAACCACATCCAATTGTACGTCTCTATTAGGCCTTTTTGTCTTGAACATCTCAATCTAGTTCCTTGTAGTCACTTTACAAATACCATATCTGATCCTACCTCACCTCTTTTATGGAACATGTAAACTGCTTCCTTCGGTTCCCCTCAAATAAGTTGTTAACCTGCAAATAAAAAGACAAATTATGAGTAGTATCCATACTGCAATTTTTATTTTATTTCTTTATTAACCCCCCTACCCCCATATTTATCAGCAGTCTTATTGATACAACCTCTTTCTTATCTTTTTTTAAATCTATTTATCCCCTTCTAGTGGGTTTTATTAACATCTTTTAAAGTAATATTGTGAATTTCGAAATGAAACATGAATTGTGCCAGTGCCCTGGAGATAATCTCCTTACCTCCCCCAACTTAACAGGCGTTGTCAGATCATAAAACAGATTAACTTCCCACTGGTGATTTGTAACTGTGTTGGAAGGAACAGACAAACGATGTCCTGCTGCTACTGGCGTCAGATCAGAAAACACTAGAATGTATTGATAGGAAGGGCCTGCAGCTTGCATTTTGTTGTACAACACTGTGTTGTATAATGACAAATAAACGAACCTTGATAAACTTTGGAAGACATTTTTGCAAGAATCGAGGACTCCCGTTGGAAACACATAAAGAAGGGATCTCTTCACAGCCAGTCAGGACAGGAGGAATGATTACAGCAAGAAACAAAAATCTCTTTCAATGTACATAGGGCATGAGAGAATTGTTTTAAGACAGACTTGATAAAATGTGAATCAGTCCTTTAATGTTAAATATTCACACAGTAAGCATCTATCAATCCCACTTCTGCATTGTCCCTCCAAAAGGTTTCCCAATATGACAACATATATTATGACATTCCTCTGCAGAGACTGCACGTGACCTTTGACCTGCTGCCCTGATGACATCAGAGCATGCCGATGACAGTGATGAGGGTTTCGGGTGGATGGCAGTTTGAGTTGTCCTGTAACAATAAACCTGCTAACTTTAAAAGCATTAACACCTGATTGCTGCCTGACTGTTTCATGAAATGGCAAAGAACATATAATAATAATAATAATAATAATAATAATAATAATAATATAATAATAATGATTTAATAGACACTTTGTAGATTCTGGAGATGATAATGAGACACTCGATTTCAAATACCATCTCATTTTATTTTCATATCACATAAAAAAATCAATCGGTTGTGTAAACAGTTTGGCGGCTTCTGATCAGAAAAGGAATAGTTTTGGAAAATATGCTTTTTCAGTTTCTGGCGGAAAGTTAGACAAGAAGATTGATACCACTCTCATATCTGTCTGTTAAATATGAAGCTACAGCCAGCAGAGAGTTAGCATAGCCAGAATGAGAAGAAGTGGATTTCCCAAAATGCCTAACTATTCCTTTAAATATCTTATCATCTATATTCACGTCCAGTGACTGGATGGAACAATTACAGGCCTTTGAAGTGGTGGTATTGCACACAGAAGTCCAGTCGTTTTATATTAGAGTCAGTTTTAAACAGGTCCCTGAATCCCCTTTTTCCATTGAAAAGACCAAAATCAGTTAACAGTTTGATCTCTACCGCCTGTCACAACAGCAGAAAACTGAAAAACACCACCTGCCGTCTAATAATTAGAGAGTATGAATGAAAATGCCACACGTAGATACAATTTGCATTGTAATATAATGTAAAAAGACGAAGTGTTTATTGGTAGCTTTTGCTATTGCTGGCATATCTGTGAATGTGTCCACCACCACCTGCAGGAGTCTCCATTTCAATTGCATTATCATTATTTGATCAATCAGAAAGTCACCCAGTTCATTTCTTTGATTTGATCTTTAGCTAAAAAATGAAACATGACCAATATTAGCTGACATGCACTCTCTCCTTCACAGCTGCATGTTTCATGGCATTCAGGAAGTCAATTTATTCACCTCGTCAAAGATTCTTTTTTGCATAATTTCATGTATTTGCGTGTAACTTTCTTGAACGATGATTGCTTTAAATTCATTCCCAAAGTTAATCTTTATCTGATGTGTAAATCTCCTTCAAGATCGGAGGGCTGAAAGTCTGTCCAACACTTTATCAGCAGTCAGGTTGTACTGGCAGGCTCTCAGGGCTTTGATCAGCTCCTCTGCTTGGGCCTTGGCTCCTTGACTCTTCCTCCACTCCTTCAGCAGCTCCACCGCCGTCTCCGCCAGGTCTGTGGGATGCTTCTTGGAGATGGACTCCAGCTTAACCTCATTCAAACCCAGTTTGCGGCCAAGTTTACGCCAAGTTCTTCCCAGATTCTCTGCGATCACCTCTGTGGCAATGTCCAGTTTGGCTGAAGGAGGAGGAGGGGGAGGAGGAGGAGGAGGAGACATTGAGGGTTAAGAGAAAAAACAACAATTAAAATCCCTTTTGTATGTAC
Organism: Macquaria ambigua; assembly: GCA_008360985.2. Lineage (NCBI taxonomy): Eukaryota > Metazoa > Chordata > Actinopteri > Centrarchiformes > Percichthyidae > Macquaria > Macquaria ambigua. The sequence continues at coordinate 281,748 of VMKM01000391.1, read as the reverse complement.
AGTATATTTCTATTATACCATGGCAACAGAAAATACTCCATTCTGATAGGTGTCTGTTAAAATCAATATATAATAATATCGGCCGATATTAGTTGATTGCAGCTATATCTGGATCTGTGTACATGTTGGCCGATAAGCAACAAGAAAGTGCAGTACTGAAGAGGTTTCAGTAAAGTAGGGGATGAGGAGATCGGAGATATAAAATGGTGCCAGTCCATGCAGAGCTTTAAAAAGAAAGGAAAGTAGGGCTGCATCTTACGATTATTTTCATAATCAATTCATGTTCTTTTAGATTAACAGTCTATGAAATGTCAGAAAATACTGAGAAAATGTCCCCCACGTCCAGCAGCTTCCAAGACTACATCCAATCTTTCAAATGCTGTTCAGTTGTCTTGAACATGTAGCTAACCAGGATATAGTCTACAGTGCTCTCAGAGCTGCAGGTGCTGATATGTGTTGTTGTATTTTACAATCAGTAAAGGCTAAGAAATCATCATCATCATCATCAGCTGGCACACCTGCTCCTGATGATGGTTTAAAAAAGTCATTTTTAAGTAAAAATGCCAACATTTCACTGGTTCCAGCCTCTACAGTGAGAATGTTTGCTGGTTTTATTGTGAACGGATTATCTTTGGACTGATGGTCAGACAAAACAAGCTGTTTGAAGACGTCAAATTGGGCTTTATGAAACTGAGATGGGCAGTTTTCACTATTTTCTGGCATTTTATAGACCAAATGATTAATTAATCAATCAAGAAAATAATCGTCAGATTAATCAATAATAAGAATAATTGTTAGTGGCAGCCCTTGTCCAATGCAAAAAGGTCCTGATTCAGTCTGCGACACTGGAGTGATGAGGGTTCTGTGTTAAAGACTTGTTTGTTCGTGTACTGAGGACCTAAATCCTGTGTCCAGCATTAAAGTGAGGTGAACATACTCAGGCTGAACTTACTGTAGATCCAAAGTAAGAAAAAATACTGTTGTGCACATACTGTAAACTGCAAACACCCCAATTACTAAACTAGATATGGAATGTGAGGCTAACTTCACTGGCCACAGCAGGTAACATTTTGTCCTGTTCCTCAAACATTTTTTTTTTTTTTATCACAAAATAATACAACAGTTTTGAAAGCTGCCAGCTTTGTTGACAGTCAGTCAGTCAGAGATGTTGTTTTAAAAATATCTAGTGACTGGTCTCTGGTGAGATATTAATGATGGGACAGACAGTCAATACTTTCACAGACAGACCATAGTATATAACATGGTACATATGTGTTTGGGTGATGTGTTTCTAGGTGAAACAGTTCTGTTCCAATTACACAGCAGATACCTGCCAATGTACTGCAGCTTATCAGGACATGGAAAAACAACCCCAGCCATATTAAGTATGGTGGTATTATCACTGCTGGGCGTTCCCAATGAGAACATGCCATGGCAAGTTACCGGGAACTACTAGAGTGCATTAGCTTTAGATAGGTGTTCCCTTATAAACTGGCAAATGAGTGTATGTCACAGTTTGACTGGGCAGCAGAGACAAAAATAACTATATAACTCTATTATCATTATTATTGTTATTATTAAGTGTAGCAGTAGCTGTAGTGATGGTAGTAGCTTCATTCCTGGAAACACTCGCTGATTCCTGAACAGCGCCCACCCCATGGCCTTACAGCGCTTTACAGTTCGTACTGTACCTCTCTCCGCCTCGTCCGGTTGGTTGTCGGTATCTTCAGACTGCCTTTCAAAGCTGTTTAATTTGTCTGAAAGATCGGGTCGTTGGATTTGTTTGAGAAGCTGGGACAGCCAGTCCGTGTTGTCGGCTGCCAGTCTGCCTCTCTCCCTCATAATCTGAAACAGTTTTAGCCCGGTGCTGATCTGTTCCCGCTCTCTCTTCCCGATAAAGTCTCCACACAGAAACTTGATTTGGTCCAGCTGCTCAGCGGACAGCTGGTTAGAAATCTCCAGTAAAACGGTGTTAAACTGTAAAGAGTTCATGTCTTAGACACAGACTGCAGCTCCACTGACACGCCGATGTGATCTCTCTGAACTAGGAAATACTTCACTTTTACTTTCACTTCCGCTTGTTTGTTAGTTTACAGTTTATCGCCTTCACAGGTTTCTTTGGAAGTCTGTAGGGGACTATATTAAAATGATTAACGTAAACTTGAAAATGAAAATGCAATTCCACAATAGCGTTATAATTTTCCACATGTATTATTTGTGTAAAAAATAAAATGCTGTGCAGTGGACAATATTCAAATGTTAATTTAAATTTGAAAATTAAAATGCAATATAAACAATGTAACCTGATTATCCATTTATGCAAGCAATATTTAAATCACAATCAAAATTAAAATGCAATTTTATAACAATTAACAAAAATTAAAATGGCATTTAACATTTCATTTTCAAAGCAGCTGCAGTGGACAATATTCAAATGCAACTGAAGTGAAACAGCGCCCCCAGTCTATTGCATTTACATTTACATGTCACCACACTCTTTTGGTGTCAAAATGTCACGTCAAGGCGGGTCTTCAATTAGGACGTCACTTCCTCGTTCAGTGACTTGGTTCATTAAAATTAAAGTGTGCTTGCTTTAGCTTGAAGTACTTGAAGAAGTACTAACTGTAATAGTAGAAGGAGTTGAAGTACTTTAAGTAGTAAATGTAGTAGTTGAAGTGGTTGAAGTACTTGAAAGTAATAAATGTAGTAGAACGATTTTAAGCAGTATTTGATATAATTGGAGTAGTCGTTGAAGCAGTACTTAAGGCAGTACTTAAAATAGTTGAAGCAGTATTTGAAGTACTTTGGCAGTAGCTGAAGAAGACAAAGTATTTGATGCAGCTGAATCAGTAATTTCAAGCGGTAGGTAAAGTAATTGACGCAGCAGTTGTAGCCTAGTAGTTTGAACATTTGAAGCTTAAACCAGTCAATGCCTTATAATAATAATAATAATCAAGAAATTAAAAAGTAAAAATGCAGTGGTAGTACATTTATTACTACTTTCCATTCCAGCTTTTCCATTTTCATTTTAATATAGTCGTAGAACGCCCGTACGAGTATGAAATGAAAATTCAAACTGGATTATTGCATTTTCATTTTTACTCAAATAACACATGCATATGTGGAAAATTGTAATGCTATTGTGGAATTACATTTTCATTTTCAAGTTTACATTATCAATTTAATATAGTCCCTTATAGGCTTCCATACATTCCAGTGAAATACTTGAAGAGTGTGGTCATGGGTCAGATCCTGATCCAGGTGTGGATTCAGGACTTTTTAATTATATTTTTTTATGTGCGTGTTGTTGGTCTGAACTTTACAACAATACTCAGTACAGTGTATAAGTAGTTGTATTTATAATGTGATTATACACTTGCACTTAAATTTAGTGAGACCATTACATTGTCACCGTGAAATATGCACTTCCTACTCTGTTATTTATCTAACAGCTGTAGATGCTGCTTACTTAGACAGTTCTACACTTTTACAGTCCAGCTGTAGGTGACATACAGGTGCTTTACTTTATGTTTCATTTTTTACAATAATGAATCACAGTGGATGACCTTGTAAGAGCCATCAAACAGCTGAAAAACACTATTCAGCCCAATCTTGAGAACAACTACAGGGACTGTGATTCCAGACATATGTGGAGAGGATCACAAACTTAGACCCGAGTATCACAGGTGCTTCTCTACCTGACGACCTGAACGGCTGCTCACTTTGAGTCACCCTCAAGGTTTTTAAATCTGTCAGAGCAAGGAAAGCTGCAGGATCTGATGGTCCCAGGTTTTGAAGTGTTGTTCCACTCAACTATCTGCTGTGAAAGCTGATACTTTTAACTGGTCACTGTCTTCTGGTTTGATTCCTACCTGCTTTAAAAGAACATTCATCATACCTGTACCTAAGAAATCTACGTCAACATGTCTTAATGACTACAGGCCAGTTGCTCTGACTTCGGTGGTAATAAAATGCTTTGAAAAACTGGTTCAAACCCACGTGAGTTTGCTTATCCACCAAACAGATGTGTGGATGATGCTGTTTCTTTTGTCTTGCACACTTGTCTTAGAGCATTTAAAGTGAAAAACAGGAATTTTCAATAAATGTGTACACTCCAGGCAGTTCATCTCTCATTTATTTGCAGTTAGTTAAAACAAAAAGACTCAAAATCCCAGACAGACAAATTGGTCATACATGCATATGTACACCCACGCATGTTGTGAAATGTGCTTTGACATACTGTACATTATAATAGACACTAGCATGTCACAATTTGTAGTGTTTTATTGATGCTGTAAATACAGCGTGGCAACAGACGGCAGAAGGACATCTCATGAGGGACATCGAGGGAGGGTCTTCACATGTGACATCAGGTTATAGGAAAAAATATTCTAGCTAAAACAGACTCTGCAGCCCTGTGGCAGCATGTAATCTATCACTGAATATCAACACTAACCCTACTTACATACACAGTATTAATAGTATTAAGATTTGGTAAAAATAAAATGTGCAGTTTTTGCTCAAAAGAGCAAGAGTCATATTCCAGAAAGAAGTAACATCTATATAGGCTGACTTGGAAGATGTTTTCCCAGGCATCATTCCAGATAGAGCAAAAAGGTCCATATTGATGCTTTCTAGTACATTAAATAAAGACAAGTAAGATAAAGTATATCACCGTCATTGTGAAAGGCTCTAGTTGATAGATCAGTGGACCCCTGTGGGCGGAGAAAACCCTTTCAACACATTAGATACACTTAGAAATGCATTGTCATGAAACTAAAAAGAAAAACAGATATGCAACATTTTGACCTAAACGTGATTATACATCGATGAAAATGAAAAATGTAATACATTCCATCAGTCTGGGTAGATAGCTTAAATTTGGGGTAGTTCAATATATTTACAGCAGGGAGCAGGATTTGACACATGGATGAAAGTAGACTGTACATGTGACTGCACATTCCAGTCTACAGTACATTTACGTTCTTCACTCCCACATGTTTATGCAGTTTGATAAATACAAAACAAAATATTATTCAGTTTTTGTGCTTGAATAGTTAGAGTTGCAGCTTTAGAAAAATGCCAAATGATTTATATGGTTAATATAAGGCAGAAATAATAATATTGAAACAGTTGCTGCCTTTCCTGGTTTGATACTGTAACCCTCTGTATGAAAACTGCTAAATGGAAAATTTCAGATGAGCCAGTGATAGTTTAGAGAAGATGATCAGTTGATGGTTTGAATCCCTGGCACAGCTGGGAGAATACAAGGCAGGGTAAGAGAGTCAGTAGAGCTGTCACCTTACTCAGCAACTGTCACTGTGGTGCCTTTGAGCAAGACAGGGGCGCTGCATTCCAGAGACATCAAGAAGTTAAACATTCCCACTAGCAGAAACAAAATGCTCTTTAAATTGGAACGTTATCAATGTGGCAAGATTTCTCAATCCCATTTGTTCCAAGATTTTCATTTCTTTGATGTTGTGTGAGCATGATGGCACACATACTTGTACCACTACACGTGGCCTTAAACATGAGTACATTAAGCTCCATTTTCAGTACACAACTGTCAGAACACCTGTGCCGTAAATGATTAAACATACATTTGAAATGGATTTACAGCTGCTGACTCTCTACACTAACTAGCTAGCTTGCATTAGCAAATATCATTATGAGCTGCTGCACGGGGAAAATGATTTTACTCAGCAAAATAAATAAAGCTGAGCATCTTCACGATATGCAAATGTGTGAATGGCTTTTACTTTATGGTTTTAATCAGTGAAACAAAAACCATTTACTTCTGGGCTCTTTAAAGCTGCATAAGCCAACATTTCCCATCGGTGGTTCAAAAGTGACTGATGAAGAATTCTATCAAAAATTACAGGAATTTGGTCTGAAGAAATTTAATGCTGGAGTCTCTAACTGTAAATGGAGAGCCTGCTTGCAGTTATCTAAACCTGCATTAACTAATTTTGTGGCCACTGGGGGGCAGCAGATTTCCTTTCAAGTTGATATGGTGAACTTGTTAGCAAACAGTGGATGTGTTCTGCACATGAACACATCCAGTAGATCCAGTAGAGCAACATTAGCATTCATTTGGAGTCGTGTTGATAATTGCAGCTAATCATTTTTTAAGATATTAACAATGGATCACATAACCTAAAAGGTGTCGCTCGTAGTGACGAATCCACAGAGGATTATCAACAGCTCTGCAGTTCCCCTCTGTTCTACAGAGCGTTTTAGCATCATGCAGCTCATTGTTTTGGTTTTACGGCCCGCAAACTTCTTTGCGTCAACCTTATTTCCAGCAGCCGGCAGATGTTTTCTCAGATAAAACCGACTGTACACTACCAGCTCAAGTACTGAGCTGGGTGGCCAGAAACACTCACAATGAATGCTAATGTTGCTCTGTGTTGGATGTGTAAATAATTGTTTGCTAAAACGTTCTCAATAACAATTTCATATGGTGACAATATGTCGACAATATGTCCACATTGTTTCAGCTCGTTCTGCTGGCCCCAAGTGGCCAAAAAACAAAACAAGACATCAGTGAATGCAGCTTAAGAAACACTATTGGTATTATTTTCATTTCACGACATCATGTGTGGAAAAGATTTCTCTCTGTACCTAATAACAGATTTTGGTAAGGGTCTATCTACAGTACTGCATCTCAGCGAGGTGAGATGGAGCATGACATCACTTTGTGTTTATACTGTAAAACTTGCCAATTGCAGCTTCCAGTTCATTGGAATGACTTAAAAATCTTACGTGTGCTTCCTGTGACAATGCCACTGAGCACTGTTAGGCAGTTTGTTTATACTCAAAATGTAACAAAGAGCAATATGGTGCTCATACAAGAGAATAGTACAAATCAACAGGCCTCTTGAGACAGAAGGTCTTCCAAAACCTTGCAACAACCAAAGCACATGTGCCTGACCATGCTGCATATTCAAAGAAATCAATAAATTCCTGCATTTATATATAATTGTGCAAAAAAGAAAAAAGGCCTATGTGAGCTTTACACGGTGATGGCAGGAGAGAGGATCTCCTTTTGTATTGTATCTCAGTGGTAAGGAAATTCTTCTCAGCAGGACCATTTGGACAGATTGGGGTTTGGCACTGCTTTCTCACACATCCTGAAGGAGTCAAAGGAAGCTAATGGCTTGTTCCTTTCAAATACATCCAATAAATAATGTTTTGTGATCATAAATCCTATGAGTATTGTCTAACTACTTGCCGGATTGTTGGTTAATAATGCAATGTCTGGCTTGCTGTAAAATGTAACATCTTAACATGGGAAAAGTGTTAAAAAGAGGCAAACAAGAAGTTTCTAAGGTGAAGGAATTCTAATGTGAACGAGTCAAAGTTTAGGTTTTAACTGTCAGGTCATGCCTGGAAATATTCCCAAACGACGTGAATACAGCAAAAGCTCTGCTGATTATTAAAACTGATCATGTGTTAATGGATAACCAGCTAGCTTTAAGCAGCTGATTAGCTTATGTACCGTTTGTATAGAGGTGTTGTGTTTGCTTGTCGCTGTTTGCACTGGTTTTCCCAGACCCCAGCTGCTAGAAGTTTAACAGCAGTTTGCGTGCGAGACAGGTCGTGAGCGGGGCTGTGGTGGGCTCTGATTGGCTGACGAGGGGGAGGTGCAGTTGTCCTGGTTGTGGTTGTCCCGCGCTGCAAGCCTTTTGCCCTGCTCCTCCTTCATAAAGAGCTCCACCATGAGGATCTTCTCCTTGTGCATCTGGAGGCTGATGTCCTTGGGGATGTCCGGGATCAGCCAGTCCACAAAGTCACTCATAAGCATCACCACATTCTGCACAGAACCAAGGGAACAGAGAGCAGATTGGAACACCTCAGAAATGAACATCTCATTGAAGCAAGACTACATAAGTTAAACTAACAATGTTGATATGGCTCCCTTTTTTATTTTAAAATTGTGGTCAAGATTCATGCCAAGCGTGACATTTTATGGTGTAAAAATCAATTTGTCAGAGCTCTCTGGTGGACAAACTCTGAAAAGTGACACTGGCTGTGTCCGAAATCATTCATTACATAGTCCACTATATAGTGAGTTCGCCATTTTGTAGTGCTGTCCGAATGTATAGTGAGAAGTATCCCGCAATGCATCGTGAAAAGTAGTGTACAAGCGATGGTCACTAACCAAGCACTATATACCATCATGCATTGCGCTGAAAGAAAAATATCAGACGGATGAGAGGAGAGAAAGCAGCGTGAAAACATTTTTTTCATTTTGCCTGTGAGCTCACCTTGTAGTCCTCTACAGAAAACTCCCTACATAGTGAGTAGCAAATGAGTGAATGATTTCGGAAACAGCCACTGTTACTAAATTATGTCAAACCTAGTTTGGCATTTCTTGTTACATGTGCTGTACATCCATTCTGATATATTTCCAATAAGCTAATATTGACTGATTTATCGGTCTAGCTCTAATTGTAACATATGATATCGTAATTATCATAATTTTTCTACTTGCAATATTCATGAGATACATTTTTGTATTTAATTATAAAAATATGATCAAAAGATTTATTTTGCTGGTGGGAATGGGCTTCCATACAAAAGCTTTACACAATCAGTCAGGTCCGAGAGGCTTGTATGGTTAAAACTCTCCTACACAATAATGATTATAAATAAGGTTCGACGAGGACAGAGCAGATGGTTAAAAATATATACCTGGAACAAAAAAAATTGTTTGGTTCCATTGAGCACCATTTCTAAAGCAACAGCAATAACTAGCAAATAGGACTGATCAAAATAAGCAGCTGGAAGTTTTATTTGAAGGTAACTGTAGTACTTGTTGTCTTGTTTGGAGATGAATGATCTTGTACTTCTGGCTACTCTGGACTTAGAGGTGTGAACATGACAGGTTTAGTGACTGTTAATGAAATCAATCAAATCAGGTAATTCAAATGAGTAGAGGAGACACAGACAGCTACAGGTCACGTTCAAGCTGTTCCTCACAAAGACTTTATAACATTCAGTTCTACAGAGACTCCTTCATTACATCTTCACTCAGTGAATCACCTCATACCTCACTCTGAGGCCATAAATTCATCAAATTGAATGACTTGTTTACATGTTTGTTTGCTTTCCCTACATGAAATATGAATGGCAAAAGTGAGTGGCATGCCTATTTGAAAGCATGTAGAGGCATATGTGTGCTTTGATATTAATATCTGTGTGCTGCTTCAAACCTGAAAGACAACAACGAAGGCGAGGCGGGCGGCCAGGATGGCCCAGAACTCCTTAGAGAGTTCGTATGGTGTGCTGGACCAGGGAGGCTCTCTGTAGTCCTTGTATCTGGAGACAGAAAGACAGATTCTCGACATATGACTTATTTAGAACATGTTTAAAAAGATTTCATTTGATGCTTTACTATTTGACAGATGTCCATTTTTTCACTTGTTGTACTCCCCTGTATGATACTGCAATATGCTATGAGAGATGATAAGTACTTTTGGCATGAGAATGGTCCATTTTAAATTACAAGTATTGTCCCAACACATCAGCAGACTCAATTCCAAAATCAAGCACACCTGGCTATAAAGTGAAACCTTACCTGCATATTTCTACCTTGTAGCCCAGGTGCATTGGCTGGAGAGGGTCTGTTCCTGGCTGGAAGTCGCTGACGTTGAAGTAAGACAGAGTGTGATTGACGAAGCCGTGCATGGTGCCGTCAGGGCTGTACATGTACTGGTAGACCAGCCGTGGGATGAAGTCAGAGGTGAAGGAGATGACAAAGGCCTGGGGGACAGAGAACCGCTAATCTGCTTACTGTCTTCATGAAATCAAATGACCAGGTTAAACTACGACTCCTTCCTGATTTCTGGATTTACAGAAGAAAAGAACTCCATAGTAGGAGACACTGACTAAACATTTTCATTCATTTTCATTTTCTAGCTATGTGTTGAGGATTTTTCAGACATGTTTGGAAGTAAAACTGTACAGTGACTATAAAGATGTAAGACTTACATTAACAATGACTGCTACCTTGCTGAGGCCTCTCAAGAGGTTGTACCAGATACCTGCAGAAGGACAGAGGAACCGTCATGAAGGTGAAAATAGCAGCTTTAATGTGTGAATGCTGTTCAGGGTCAGTAAGTACCAGCCACCACTAGATGGCACAAGCACTCGCTGCACAAGAGGTGGAAAACATCATTGTGTGTGGTTTGTAGGAATGTTACAGGTAGGTTGTTAGGAATGTTAGGTGCATGTTTGGACCCATTCACTATGAAGTGCGCTTTGATATTACTGTTGACCAGGACCATAGGCTCTGAGACAGATTTCCTACCTATGTTCCAGGCAGACATTTGTGTCTGTATATGAAGAAAACTAACTTACACTGATTTGAAACATTCAATATGTTTACGTCAGAATTTCATCATACATTTGATAAACCGGCACCCTCCTTTAAGCCTAGTGCCAGAAATGATCTTTGATTCTCATCTAACTTTTGATTATCACATTAGAAAGGAAGTTCAGTCCTGTTTTCATCAACTTCATATTGTTTGAAAAGTCGGATAATTTTTATGATTCTCTGACTTGGAGAAAGTAATTCATGCTTTCATCTTCTCCAGAACTGAGTATTGTAACTCTCTCTTGTACACGGTGCTGCAGCCCCATTTTAGCCTCTTTATAACAGCTTTTAGTTGCTTTTAAAACTGATTTGAAGGTTTTATCCATTACTTTTAAAGCACTCCATGGTCTGACTCTAACTTACATTTGTGAGATTTGTACCCATATAGTTGGTCTTAATGTGCCCTGTCACTTTCAACTTCTACTTTGTATTGTGCCAATCATTTTTGCTTATTTAATGTTTGTGTTTTTATAGCACTTTCAGTTAAAGGCTAGATTAACATTTTTTTCAAGTCTGCCTTAAAACAATATTACCATGCCTGTATGTACGTTGAATCTGTTATCATCGCTCCTGTCCATACTGGCTGTAAAGAGATCCCTTGCTAACGCAATTCCAATGTAAGTGATGGGGGACAAAATCTGCAGTCCTCATTCTTTGAAAAAATGCTTTCCAAACTTAATATGACTTCAACAATCTGACCTCGTGGAATCATGTGGGTATCTTCCAAAGTTACAGTCTTTTTAGTACAATATTGCCCCTTTTTGTTACAGTGGACAGCTGGAGTGGAGAGATAGTCACACAAATAGGGAATTTCGTAACTTTGGAAGTTTCCCACTTTATTGGAACTTTAAAATGCATTCTTACACAGAACGAGGAATGTGGATTTCGTCCCCCATCTGTTACAGTGAAGTCTTGTTACGTACAGGAGGAACCTTTGCTTAATGGCCCGGTCAAGGTCAGGGCATCAACAACTTCATGTAAGTGAAAAACTGAGGATGTGGTTTGTTTTGTCTGAGGCAGTGTCATTTCTAATTCTGAGAGCCCACACAATGAGGTGAAGACAATTTGAACATCAAGTTTATCAAAACTAATTGCAAATCTCTCCTCTCCTGGAGTTTCACCCAAATGAATTTATTTCAGTTGGGGTAGAGGACACCTACCAATGTCTTTGGCTTTGGCTGCAATGGGCCGGCGCAGCTCCATAACAAACTTCTTGGCATCCAGGCGAATCTCGATGATGTTATTCAGAAGAGCAAAGAGCGGAGCCAGAGGGAAGGAGGCCACGAAAAGAGTCACCATCCCAAACTGGATGACTAGAGAGACAGACGAAAGAATAATGAGCAGAAGTTACTGGATGAACTTTGCATCAAAAAGGGAAACCGACTGTAGACACTAGAGAACAGACACAGTTCAGCAGTGGAATGCTGTGGTCCACCAAGTTTGGGTGAAATTAAATTTTAATAGATATGTGACCAAAGCTATTTGGTCTAAAACGTGTGTAAATGTGAAAAGTATCTTTGAGGATTAAAGAAAATGTTAAGTCAAACGCAGTCCTTTTGTATGTAGGATTTGTGTGTTATTAGCTACCTGATGCTATCATATAACACAGCACATGACACATACAGTAATATGATATATAACTGATATAGATTTTAAAAACCAAGACAGGTCTAATCTAATCAAATCTGCTCTAAACTGTGTCTTCTTCCCCAATCACCAAACACATACAGCAGGGTTATTCCATCCTATTCTACCTTCACCTGAAGACTAACTATACTGTGCCAAAAAGCTGCTTGAATGCTCCATTAAAGCTGCATTAATGAACGCTTTTGGTCACTTGGGAGCAGCAGAATAAACTAAAAATACAACAGCTGACATTTTATCACCTTTTAAAGTTGTTATGGTTAGCTAACATGTGCCTGATTACACATCCAGCAGACACAGAGCAACATTAGCATTTATTTAGAGTCGTCTTTCTAGAATCATGAGGAGAAATCTCCAGCAGCCAGACATTTCTGTGTTTATCATAATGATAATGAGCATCGTTTTATGGGCTTATCAGGTTGTTGGAGAGGCATCAAGAAGCAAAATAATTATCATAGAGAGAGATTTTGGTTCCTCTGGCATCAATGAAGAGTTCTTATTAAATAGTTTTTGTAATCTTAATAATTACTTTGAGGGAGATTTGTTTTGGTGTAGCGAGGTCCTACAACATTCGATCATTGTTGTTTAAAGTATGGACCCTCCTGTTGGCTACATTGCTGGGCTTCAACAGCTGAAGTTGTGGATAAGCTTGTTGGGTTTATTCTTGAAGAAGATATCTGTGTGTGTGGGGTGGGGGTCCAATATGGGCCAACTCTGAGAGCCCCTGTCTCCTGAATGGTTGGTCAGTGTGGTTCATCAAACCACTCTCATACAGCTGAACATGTAGGAAAATGTGTTCAAATCAAAAGGGTGAGCTCAGAAAGGGATTGATTTCTGACAGAATGCCCTGCAGCTAACCCCTGCTTGGTTGTAAACACTTGAGTTTTCACAGTTTGCACGTAGAGTCGTCGATCAAGGACATGAAGAAATAAGAACGTTGAGCGTGAAGTAGCTTTAATCCTCTCTCAGTAGTATTTGGTAATAAGCCTCTGCCAGTCTTTAGAGATCTCCCTCCCTCAACCGGGATGTATGTATCAACTGCTTAATAATACCGATCCTAAATAAGCAATTAGACGGCTGCAATAGCCATGAGTTCTAACCAGCCACATTGAAAGCAGCATCTACTTATCTTGATTAAACACACACATATAGGCATGCACAGAAATCTCTCGTGCACATAAAGCATGATCCAGCTATGTGTGCTGTGAAATTGGATTTCTGTTAAATTAAAGGTCAACACAGTGTACCTCAACTTGGAGATTAGCTGTTATTTCAGCTGTTTTTTTGTTTATGGTTCACTTCATGGAGCTAACAAATTGTGCTGAAAGGAGCTGACATTTGCAATGTCAAGCGAAGGTCCAACATGAAGCAGGAGCAAAGAAACAGGAGGGAGCAAATGTGTTTGTTGGTACATAGAAGCTGAGCATTAAGGTGATTGTTTGTGGTTGCAGCCATTATGCTTGTGAGTTTTGACCTCAGCGTGACTTGCTCTGCAAAGGTTAGAGTGATAAAAAGGCTGATATTAACACGTAAGGATCATCTTTGTATCAGGGTAGAAGAGATGAAGATGAGGACCTTTGCTGTTCAAACATCGGGCCAGCTGGAAAATGCATTACTGAGGAGGAAGAGCAGCATCAACAAGGATAAAACTACAAACTGCTCCTCAGGACAGACTTGAATTCATTTTCAGGCACGCAATGAAATAACTAAAGCCAAAAGTCCAAATGACTTTCGATAACATCTAGAGACTAGAAAACAAAAGAGCAGCAGTGTGCATGTTGTGTATGTTTGTGCATTTGTTTGCAGCTGCCTTCTGTTTAGACTCACTCATCTCCATGTACTCAGGGCTGAGGCCAGCAAAAGGACACAGGAAGTGGTCTTTCTCGTGACGCTGCAGGGTTTTGTTCAGCTCTTCCTCTTGCTTTGAGTCCAACTCTGACTTCCTCCTCCGGAGCAGTTTCTTCAGCTTCCTGCACAGGCCAAAAGCCCATGATGGAGATAACACATTTAGCCTTGTTACTAAAGCCTGATCTACACTGGTTTTTAACATAAACACATAACATACATAAACAGACATTTTTGGTAAAGATCCCTCTAAATGACCTCAAACGCATCTTTGGAATTTCTTGTTAGTTATCGGCTACCAATGTGATAATCTAATATTAGCTGATAACATCAACCTGGCTGATTTAACTGTCAGAGTCTTCTTGTTAATACTCTCAGATAAGCTCTCCTGTTTACTGAGTATTAGGCTAATGTGTGATATCCTCACTGATATGAATGGGGTGGACAAAATAATAGAAACTCCTGTCAGTATTACGTGATATAGTAAAGTCCCTTTTCAAAGTGGCAGTACTCATAACTGCTGCTAGTTTTTGATATTCTTTAAATGCTTCCATCCATCCTCATCTTAGTGCAACATGCCCTCTGGATTATTGGTGGCTGAACGGTGATACATTAACTTGTGTATCTATCATTGTTGGACTTATATTAGGTGTATTATAACTGTGACACAGTTTAGGACTGTGCTGTTGGTGGACTATGTGATAAAGAGGGGCAACCAAACATACAGAACAATAAACTTACTAACTTCCATTAAAGTGTACTGAAGCAAGTCAGAGAAAATTGCAGGCTGACAGAGTTCAGCAAGGTGTTGTCTGGTTCCCAGGTAAGTGTGTCTGAAAACCAGGCTGGCATTTAAATGATTCCTCTCAGATGCAAGTACAACTGAGTGGGTGTGCATAATTTGTTCTGCAGCTTGCTGTTGTTCGGCTTATGTATGTGGCTGCTCTGTGTGTTAGCATCATGGGAAAGTGTTATGTGTTACAGTATGTGTTATGCTCTGCACTCACGGTATGCCAATCTCAAACAGGTTGTTCTGGATGAGCTGCTTGCCCAACATTGTAATGCACAACTGGATGCACAGCTCCATGAGGCAGCCTGCATGGGCACACTGGACAAAGAGACAGAGGACAAGTGTCAGAAGGTGACAGCAAATCAAACTGAGACAGAAGAGCATGGAGGGAGGACAGTGGGGAGTGAAAAGTGAAGCGAAAACAAGTGCAAGCAAGAGAAACAGACCACAGCCACTTAGATAGATAAGGATACATAAGCAAAAGCTCCATGTTATACAAAAAAAAGAGAAATATTTAATCAAAATGGTATTTACTGTGTGTGTGTGTGTGTGTGTGATGTACTACAATTAAAATGAAAAGATCCACCTTTAATATTCATGTTTGAAAATGAAAATGAAAAGTGTGTGTGCTCTCAAAATGATAAATTCATGAAAATGCATAATTACAACTAAAACTAAAATTAAAACTCAACTGACAACCAAATGTAGATGCAGATTCATCCGCCGCTGAAAATAGTCCCCAACAAATAAACAATTTCCTCCTGTTTGAGTAATGTTTGTTAAAACCTACAGTATGACAGGGTAGTATTTATATTTTTATGTCTTAACTACTGAGCTTAGGGTTGAGTGCCACAGACAAGGTAGGAAAGTGGGAAACTACTGAGACATGGACTAAGTTGGTTGTAGTCTTTTCATGGGAATGTTGACATTAAGAACATATGGAATAACAACAACAGCCTTAAACTGCAAGTGTTTAGTGTGAATTACCTCTTCCATTCTGTACGATCCGATAAAATACAAGTAGTTTCCAGGCCGCCCCACAAGCCTGTCAACCAAACACAACCATTACATGAATTACTAATGACCCACAGAAGTTTGATTCGAATGATTGACCTATGAATGAGGAGTAAGGAGTCATTGTTTTACCTGCCCCTGAAAAAGGCCAAATAGACAATGGGTGTGAAGGCATTGGCAAACTTCAGGATAAAAGTTTTGAAGATGAGGCGCTCCTCGAAGCTCTTGTCCGTCTTTGGAACCTCTGAAAAAGAGACATGTGACTTGAATATCCCACATACACAAGAATTCATCATGTAGCATTACTATTATAAACCCCTATAATTCCCTTTTGTTCTCCTTTCCTTTCATTGAAAAATCAAGAATCTATGAATATGCAAATGTTTTTAACTGCTGAAACAAGATGTCTCCGACTTCACTGAAAAGTCCGTTCTCAGTGTTTGTGACCTGGATGTTTCTACATCACACCTGTGTAAGTTGCATCCTGGACCGTGATTGGCTTCCAGACTAGTTGTGATGTCACAAAATCCTGCTTGTACGTAGCCGTGTTAAACTCAGATTTCAGGTGAGCTCAGAGAGACTTTTCCCCTCAGCAGATGGATGTGAAAACACACTCTGCACAAACATCACTCTGCACAGTGAAGCTCCAACATCACAGTGAAACTAATCTATCATTCATGCTTTTAAGTGGTTAACAGTGAAATGTGCCTCACCCAGAGTGTTGAGCCAGCGGGCGATGGCGGCGTAGATTTCATCTAAGATGATAATGATGATGAGGTTGATGATGGCGGCGGTGGTTTTGACAGTGGCTCTGATGTTGGACCGTGCTGCAGGGTAGGTGCTCATGTGCAGTGCTGCTTTAATGCTAATCCGGTACAGGATGACCCCGAAGACTATGGCAAACGTCACAAGGATCTAAAAGGAAGGAGAAGGAGGAGAATCCGACACTTTTCTGATAATCTGACAAAACACTTGCGCTGAGTTAGATATGTAAAGAGTCACTGTAGGTGACACATACTGAAAAGCCCATTGCAGAACTCCCTACTTTCCAAAACATGTAGCCCTCAAATGTTATTGCATTTACATAATCTGAACAATCAGCAGGAATAAAAGGTCCAGTAGAGAGCTGAAGTCCAGGATGTCAAGTAGACACCTGTTGGAATATGCCACACGATGTGTTTGCAGGTGTACAATGAAAACATTAAGGACAGCCTTTCTGACATGCATCATCATCCACCTGAGCCTGTATACTAAATTAATGCATCTGTGTGCAACAACTGTCACTACACAACAGCCTTCTGATATCCAACTAACCCCACAGGTCCTGATAAGTCGGGGTGTGAGTCAGTTTTGGAAAGCTTTTGGCTTGGTTCAGATTCAGATTTGGTTATTTTCAAATGTCATTTATTAAGAAATGTCTCCCTCTGTGTGTGTCTCTCTCTCTCTCTCTGGTCTGTGTCCTTGTGTGCTGGACATGCAGTGGGTGGCAGAATGTGTTGAATTAGCCTGGCAAGCTAACGGCCATGAACGAATGAAATAAAGCAAAAGCCTGCTAAAGGGGACCTTCTCAAGCTCTCAAGTAATTTAGGGATGTCTTCTTCATTGTGGGCAGATTATGACGACATCAAGATGATATCACCTATACAGCTGAAACAGATGGTTAATCATGTTAAGATACTCTATGTGATGGCAGTTGGCTGCAGTGTGTCCTGCTGCTGAGCATGTAACTGGAGGAACGGTTATTGGCTATCACAGGACACTTGTTGCTGTTTCTTCTTCAGTCTAGGCCTAATACACATCACGACCGATGATTTATTTTCTATTTGTGAGAAATTGAGAAAATCTATTTCTCACTGCAGAAGGAATAACTACAATAGAACATTGGTTCAGGTCACGATCAGGTTTCACATTTGGTGATATGAGTCAGGCTCAGGTGGGTTGGGTTTTAAAGAGATGGGTGGGGGTCTGATATGACATCATGGGCTTATGCAATTTAAGAAAAGTCAAATCTGTAGCGGCTATTTTCTCCTTCCATACAGCTACACTCAAACATGTCGGTGTATTATAAATAGGGCTGGGGTTCAAAAGCATTTAATCTAATCTGAAACCAGGGTCAAATCCACTTATCCAATCTGAATCATTTTAAATTCTTTAATTAGGGTTAGCTTTCAACATTTGTTATAACTTTAGTTACTTAAAACTAAAAGTCAAAGATCTGTAATGACACTTTGTTGGCAGAAACGCGACACTACTGTAGCTACAACCTGACAATGAGATGAATGGTGCTATATGACATGTTAAATAGATTAGCCACATTCAAATAACAGCTGTAGCCTACTGACTTTTGCACCTTACTTTTTACAAAGCTGCTTGCTAAGATTAAAATGTTGATATGCATAAAAGCTGAACTGGAGGATCCTCCTGATGTTAATGTGACACAAAGATCTAGATCATTTCTCTAGAGAAAAGTCACCGCCCTGTTAGTCTTTCCACGTGCATCTGTTAAGCGATGCTACAGAGAGAGGTTTCTTTTCTCTCACAGAGGATTTTTAATGAGTACAGACACCAGCTTGCACGAAGCACTTTAACCAGACAACAGCCAAAGGTTGCATTTTTAGCCACACAAACGTTAGCTCTAACGTTTTGTTACAGCTGATCAAATCAGCTGTAAAATGAGATTTTAACCCCCGAAGTGAGAAACGCCTGTGATGTTTTCTATGTACGTGTGGGAACATATTTTCAGTAGTCTGTTTAGAATAAACAACTGACAGATGATCTACAGTTAAATCTGAAACTTGTATTACAGCAGAACAAACAATATTATCCAGAATATTTAAGCCTGCAAAACCTGGTCAAAACTATAAAAATCTCAAGATAATAAAAACATGCAGGCTTAACATGTACAAGCTCATTAAAGCAACAAGTTCAAAGAAATCCCTGCCCTCCCTTACTGCTGTGCTGTCTGAATCTGGAGTTAATTGAGGGTGATTAAAACGATATATAATTGCTTTAAAGGTCATTCATGTGTTGGAAAGACAAAGGCTGGTGATGTAACACTGCAGGGGGACTGTTGAGACTCACCATGAAGCCCATCATGACCACAGCAGTCAGGTAGGCTGGCAGTCTGTCTGTACATGTCAGATTCACCTTCTCACTCTGAAACACACACACACACACACACACACACACACACACACACACACACACACACACACACACACACACACACAGTTATTAACTGAGTTATGTGAAGGACATGAAGCACACAGCATATATGAAACATTAACTGCATCTCCAGCTGTTTAGACACGCGTGTGTGTGTGTGTGTGTGTGTGTGTGTGTGTGTGTGCGTGCGTGCGTGTGTTCCTGCTGCCACGACCTCATGTCTTTCTGTCAGAAGCAGCTCTTTATGCCCTGGGCACGCAGATGCACACAGCACACACATCATAAACATACACACACACACACACACGCACACACACACACACACACACACACACTATGTGGCTGCAGTGGAGCACAGCTAATTCTCCTCCGAGCTATTGCGTCAAATTCAAGAATTGGGTCAGTAAGCTCAGGCGACTCTGTGTGTGTGTGTGTGTCCTCTGCTCGGTGAAGATGTCTGCAACGGGTTCAGGCAGCTGCAGACCCAGACCCAGGGTGAGTCTGAGTGAGATGGAGGCAGTTGCTGCCCGGAGGAAGAGAGGCAGTTCAATAAAGTGTTGCTTGAAAGTCTATATGAAATAAAAAAGGAACGAATATTGGAATATTCGTATTGAACAGCCAAATCTGATTCGATTGACAAAATTCGGCCTATGAAACTACTGGCATTCTTTAGAAGTGCAGTGCATGCAGTACATGCAGTGATGTAAATGCAGTTCCAGCACTAAGGTGAGTTTCTACATGTGCAAAACCCCTAATATGGACCATTTCTATTAGATACTCATTGATTTAACTGGATTTATTCAGATAGTCCTTTATTGCAAGCTTGTCTCAAGTGATTTTGACAGAAAAAGAGCTAGCATTTATATTTAATTAATCAATAATCAATCACTTAACAGATAATTATTATAAAGCCAATGAAGTAACACATTACGCAGCAAATAAAACATGTGCCTTAGAGTTCACTAAGCAGCAGGAAATGGATAATGACAATGAGGTTAGAAAAATGGCGGGCAAAAGTGAGATTTATAAAATGAAGACACAATCAGCAACAGCAAATGTAAGATCAGGCGGTGAATCAGGGGGTGAGCTAGCATCAAGAATAAAATATTCTTTATATTTTCATAAAATATTGAGATGCATAAAACAATAAAAGCCTGTCATAAAAGAAGCCTGATTCAAAGCCTAGATGCCCTGATGACTGATCTTTGAAAGATGACGTGTACCGCTCTTTAAGACTACTCATCTGACTGTGCAGGTATGGTTTAAACACTCAGCTAGGAACGGCACTAAACCAGTTTTACCTTCGGGGCTGAATGTTCCTTTCTCACTGTCTTTTTCATAACCCGGAACTCGTACTCCGCTCGGTTGTGGTCCTGGAAGAGAAATCAGTTTAGATGTTACAGATGCTTATACTTCTGTGTGTTAGTGCTCAACATAATAAACAGAAGATCCTTATGGAATTTCAGAATGGAGACAGAACAGCCTGTTTGCATGAAGTTTTGTGAAATGGTGTGTTTAAATTTGAGTACAGAGCTCTGTGCAAGAAAAGAGAGAAATGCATCGACCGACCCACCATGAAAGGATAAAGTGGAGGACATGAAAGTAAAAACAAACTGTAGTTTGATGTTGGAATAGCACGGCGATACCCAGAGTCAACTTTGAACTCATGGTGCTACAGTTTACAGCATGTAAAAGGGTTTAACTAAAGGTTTATAATCAAACACTTACAGTAACTTCAACCTTAATCTAACTTGAGACAAACAGCCCAACATTTTGAGAAATAAGCTCAATCTGATAACAAAACTAGCTGGAGTAAGATTTTGATGAGGTTTTGGGGGATTATGCTGAATGATGGAGATGTTAGCGGAGGTATAGTAGATGTGGTGGTCATGTCTGTTATAAAACAATGTGGCTTTGCAGATGTGTTTGCTCAGGTTTTAGATATCCAGGCTAACAGCTAAGCTAACAGCTACTTTCTGCCTCCAGTCTTAATACTATGCCAGGCTACCCAACTGTAGTGGACACACAGAGACTGATATCCATCTGACGGTTCTGTAAATCAGTGTTTAGCTTCCATTTGATGGACATAGCTGCATGATGTGGCATGTCTAATTTTTGCTGTTGTCAAATAATTCTTTCATGGTGAGGAACATTAGGATTTTATGTCTGTGTAAAATGCAGTTAGAAGTGAGTATAAAGTACCCATGGAACAGTAATACAGTCTGCAAGCAAGCCAGAGGAATGAAGAGGAAACTGCATCACTAGAAATCAAAGCTGAGGGTTAGAAGGTCTCTTTTGGCCTAAGGGCTCGTGTGTCCAGCTAATGTACAGATGGACAGACAGAGTGAAAACAGACAGACAAAAGACCCCAATGCAGATAAATGCTGCCCTGACAAAGAGCAAACAAGAATCTAGTCCGATATAGACCAGACTAGAGGCTGTTTTTATGTGGACTGATGATGTGAACCATTTCTACCAGACTTGGACTAATTTTTTTTAGACCCATCATTACTGCTACTTAAATTCAACCTTATATAGGACCAGCTACCCTGCATCTTTGATCTCTTTGGGTCCTGTTCATATTTTCAGATGTTTGAGCAATGGATGGGTTTGACATACCACTGTTTTCCACTAAGAGCTAAAGGTGAGCTGAGGGGACATGGACTGGAACAGTGTAAACTTTGTGGGGCTCACTCTGTATGGGTTCAATACCAGGTACTCCATGTACGTGGTCCTACATGACTGTGGAGGCCTTTATGAGTTTCCTGTGGGCGAGGAAGAAAATTGGTCAAAGGGTCCCCTTTGACAGTCACTTCTTTCATTGAGCCAATGTGGCTTGGTAGCATATGCCACTTTTCTAGTCAGGAGCCTTTTTTCACTGAAGGAGAAATTGTTCCAGCATACCACGTCTGACACAGAAATGTGTTTGTCTTTTCAAAATAAGGCTGAGGTTGAGTAGTTGCCACTTGAGCCACCGGAAACCCCCAGGCCAGCCCAGTTTTGGTCCTTTTACAATGTTTAAAAAGGTGCTTAGCCCATATTTCACACCACTTCTTCTATTTGACTTTAAAGGTATATGGATTCACTTTGTGTTAGACCGTATGTGCTGCTTGTCTTATGGGTGTGGAGGGCACAGTTGTTTCTGTTTAACAGGGAACAATTTAAAAAAGAAAAGTAAAGGGAAAAAGAGGAGAGCTATGACTCAACAAACTGTCCTGTGAACTCTGCTGCCGTCAGTAGACACAGACAGCAGCAGCAGCAGTATTGTGTTGAGAGGCCACACTAACAAGAGGCCACAGGGATGGCCAGCATCAGGATGAACCTCAGAGAGAAAGACAAGAGCTACAGAAAAAACAAGGTGCAAAGCGGTGAAGAAGACATCAAGTGAAAAGACCTGAGGCAGATTGTTAGACACCTTGAGGGAGAAAAGGTTAGTGTTAGTGGCTGCAGATCGGATCAAAAACAGTGTGTCAAAAAGAAAGAAGGTAAGTTTAAATATGGGAGACGGCAAGTTGGATCCAAACCTTATGTTCCTCCTGTAAAATACACCACACACACAAACACACAAGGAGAAGATGTCAGCCATTGCCTCTGAAGATTAGAAGACTTCCATGCCACGAGCAATTAACTAAACATCTTTCATAAAAGCAGGTAGTAGTGCACTGTTCCATTTCATTATGAGTTTAAAAAAAAGAACATTCAATACTGATGTCTGAGGCTGTGATGTGTGTGTTTGTGTGGGAACATTTTTGCTGCGGGCTGACTCACTACAGAGCGCACACAAAAGACAGAGGAGGTACATTCATATGCATATCCTGACCTGTGCCTTTCTGTCTGCCTTATTACAATGTCACTGTGCTTTTAAGTGCAGTGAAAAACATCTGTACTCTTCCCTTGGTAATGAAAGTGTCACTGTTACAAGGAGTTGAAAATATTCTATACAAACAGGTGGTTCAGTATGAAATGAGATCTGGAGATGCTTGAGATAAAGAGACTTATATCCAGTTAGGAAGTGGGAGGGTTTTCCATGATTCTGTATTCCCAATTCAGATTTTTCTTTTAACAATATCCCCAATGTTACTGAACATAGAAACAAAAGACTCTCCCGCATACAGTATGTTCTGATTTGGAATGATTTCAACTTTCTGAAAATCCATGTTTTGTCTGTCACTTTGGAATGGCGGACGGCTCAAAATACTACCATAACCACGTTGCCATGGAGAAGAAGCCAGTCAGAGGCACGAACCAGAGGGGGAGCGAATTCAAAACGCTTTGTTGTTGCAGTGGAGAACAAAACACGCCGCCATAGTTACTGAATTCACCCACAACTGAACCAGAATTCAAAAGTGAATTGATTTAAGTTGAAGATTTCTCAACACTGTAAACTTTAGTTTTCACCTGCCGTTAGCGGAGCACCTATCAGAATTCTAAGCTCTGTGATTGCATGTTTCTTGCTGAAATGCACCTTGGGAGTTACACTTTCCTTCTCCCTTTTGTGAAGTGAAGTCTTTATGTTCACAGGCTTGTAGCTTTGACTTTTTATCAAAGAACTTCATGTAACATTGTTTATGGGAAAAATGGATGGGAATTTTACTGCTCCTCCCATTTCACAACTCTATACAATACACAGGATTTATTTGTAATTTTAAAGGACCATCTGAGCAGGTTTGTTATTTTTCCAATTTTCCAGGCAGCTATTTGTCTCCATTCATTTCACTGTGCTGGAAATCAGCTTGCGGAGACTTGCAGCTTACTAGTTAATCCATCACAAAACATCATGTCTGCTTGGTTGTCAAAGCCACATTGCCACATGAGCCACACTGTTGCATAATAATGCATTGGAAAGTGCAATAATGTTGCTTTACCAACAATAAAAGCAGACATGATGGATGACTGTATATGAGCAAGTTTCAAGTTGTTTTTTTTTATATCATGCTGAAATGAATGGAAACCAATAGTTTTACTGGAAGGGAGGGAAATGTGATAATGCATAATGCTAGTCTACATGATTTGCAGATAATGGATTAAAATCAACATGAATATGGTCCTTTTAAGAATATAATTAGAGTTTGGTAACACAAGAAATTATGCATTATGGCTCACACAAAGCAAAGATTTTGTGTGAGCCGTAATGTCTTTAAAATTTAGAATTACATTATGGTAGGTTAAAGGAATAGTTTGGGACATTTTAAACATTTTGGGACAAGAAATAGTTCCCTCATGTAATTACTACTGAACAAACAAGATATAACGTGTTAATTAACAAGCTGTAGAGGCACTGGTAGGTGAATTTTGTCACCCGAGAGTGCCAAGCTAGCTGCTGTTTCCCCCACTTTCCAGTATTTATTCTATGCTAAGCTAAGCTAATGGTCTGCTGGCTGCAGCTTCATGTTTAGCGCACAGACATGAGAGTGGTATCAATCTGAACTCTCGGCAAGAAGGCGAATAATTGTGTTTCCCAAAATGTCAAACTGTTGTTTTCAACCGTACACTCCTGGATGTATTCCTTTCAACATGTATATAAATAGGTTACTTGCTGTGTTTTCTCACCTCCTCCTCCTCTCCAAAGCCTGTCAGGTCCCAGATATAGTTGAGTCGCATCTGCCGTCTCTTCCAGTGCTCCATGAAGAGGACCGCTACATAACCAAGCATACACAGCACACTAAACACAGGTTCAAACACAAGCTTGCTACATGTCTCTGGACCCTTTTCTCTATGTATACTAACACCATCTATAAATGACAGGGAATGTGGAGCGTGAACATGCACTCTTTCATATTGTCAATCTTTCTGTACAGATGCAATCAACAGCTGAGAAGTGATAATGTGATAATGTTTTTTCATGTATACCTTGTGTACAGATGTACTTGTATGGCCACTTGTAGACTTGTAGGGTTCCTACATCATATCACAGGATTATTTTAGACTCTAATACACTGACAAATATTGTGACTTATCGTCAGCTATATGCCTAGCTAGATGATTGTGCAATTTAAGTGACAATATTCCATTTTTTGCTATTGTCAACAAATCCCATACCAATAAAGCATTATTCAGTCTCTCACTTCTTCCTGACTTCCTGTCTGTGACTCTCAGCTCCAAGCCCATTGGTTCATACTGAAGATGTAAATCTTTAAAAACTGGTCACATATATATTGTTTCATTTAAAATAAAAGGTTCAGTAATCTCCTAAAACAGCTGGCCACTGCAGTTTTTAACAAACATTACTCAAACAGCAGGAAATAGTGCATTTGTTGGGGACTATTTTCAGCAGCGGATGAATCCACATTTGGTGCTCAAGTGAGTATTCGGGGTGTATAAATAAACAACAATGTGTGTGTTTATGGTAATGAAGGAACATGTCACCCAGTGCAACAGTGTGGCTCATTGATGTGTTTTTAATAGTTTTTTTTTTTTTAATGGCACAGATGAGGAAGAGCCATCAGGCTTTGGTCTTTAGCCCTGCTGCTAACAGATGGCAGTGTGATTTGGCAAGACACCAGATGAGGCCCGGCTCTGCGTTTGCTCAGTCACCTTTGTGGATTATAAATTTCATGTGCAGAATCCATGTTTTCTGCCAACTCTGTAATGAATGGATTAAATGGTACTGTCTATTAACTGGAGCAATTCCAGCAATGCTTGGCTGCACAGCCTGTATACGAAACGTTCTACTCATCTACTGGTCTTTATTGGACTCTTTGGTTGCTGTTTGTGTGACTGGATGCAAATGTGTCCTTACCCCAGAGGGCCATGAAGATGGAGAAGAAGACGGTGGCTGGGTTGTCGAACAGGTGGCTGGCTCGGGCTGTACCACACGCTGTCACCAGCTTCCAGTAGCTGCAGGCGCGGTCGCACAGCGGACACATGGTGATGTTGTTCCTGGGATCACAAATCTCCATACTGACAAAACAGGGATGGGTGGAAGAGATGAAATATATTCGAAGGGGTGAAAGGCGGCAAAAAGATGGTGCAGAGAGATCACAACAAGAGTTTACATTCAGGTTTCAAAAAACTAAACGTTAGTGCTTAATGTGGAGAACGAGACAAGATGTCCTTTGAATTAAGGCACCCCAGACCCATTTCAGAAACCCCTGGTCTAAAGTTATCCGTTTTTTTAATTACAGCGTGTCTGTTTTCACTGAGAAGTTCTGGGTTATCAGAGTAATGAGAACTTATCCACCTTTGATAGTATTTAGGATATGAAGGACGTCAGATGGATTATACTGATCTGGATAAAATAATCTATCACAGTATTGATG
The DNA here is from genome assembly GCA_008360985.2 of Macquaria ambigua. Taxonomy (NCBI): domain Eukaryota; kingdom Metazoa; phylum Chordata; class Actinopteri; order Centrarchiformes; family Percichthyidae; genus Macquaria; species Macquaria ambigua. The sequence continues at coordinate 255,650 of VMKM01000391.1, read as the reverse complement.
CAAAAATCATATATAAATCTAGTTTTGCCATAAAAGAGTCCTGCTCATTGATTTGCAGTACTGCCCATTATGGCAGGATTTCCCCAGAGATGGAGTAAGAGGAAGGAAGGGTCTACCTCCGTATAAAGGCTATGGCTAAATCCAGGATGGTTGAAATGTCTATTGCCTCATGGAAAATACTGTGTCATCATATTGCCAAACACTAACTGACATGCTTTGTACATGTAAAGTTTGTAATGACTTGGTGTGTAAATAAACCTACAGCTTCAGCGTGTGTTTATGTGAATAGGTGGAGTCATTTGGAGGGTGGTCTAAGCCTGGTGTTTGCCATAAGGGTGCATACCACACTGCAAGAGATCTCCATCTTAACAAGCCATGTGACCTGCTATCGATTTCCTAAACCAAGTGAAACAAACCGCCAGTGGGTATTACTTCAAATCCACTGGTTAGTATCAGAAAACAAGACTACACTAGATTTACATGAAACTGTCACTTGATTCTAGAAAAATCTTGTAACAACTTAATCTGTACTGGAAACAGGTGAAACAACCTTTCTTAGATATTTTAGTAAAATATCATATTTCGGACTAATAATTTTCAGTCATAGTTTTTCTGATTTAATGCTGTATTATATTTAGGCAAGGTTATTGTTTAAACACCATTTTGACATTTGAGAACTCTGGCTTCTATTGTTAAATGAAAAACATTTTTTTGAAGAAAAACATGTTCATATATATCAAAATAAGGTGTTGTACTGAAACTCAGGTTCATACACATGCACATGCTCTGCATTTAAAACCCTGCTGGATTACTATAGGTATACTGTCAGTTAAATCAAGACTTTACTGTGCATCACAACAGTTTTCAAATGGACGTCAGTGATAGAGACACACACTGACGTTGTTAGATTTGTGACGCAACTGCAAGTATAAAACAAAAAGGAGAGCTTCAGTAAGAAAAGAAAACATATGCATGGGGAAAGGTGTGTGTGTGTGTGTGTGTGTGTGTGTGTGTGTGTGTGTGTACCTCGGTATGTTATCATCGACAGTGGCACAGCCGTAGAGGAATACAATGACTCCTACGATGGCTGCAGGGATCAGCATCTGTGTGTAGACTCCTAACCAGGCAAAATACAGTCCAACCTTCTCCCCGAAATACTTCCTGTGGGAGGAGATACCATTTACAACATCACTACATCACTATCAAATGAACTACGATACCATACCACTTGTTAATACTTAACAAATGAGATCATGGTCGATATGATTAGGAAATATATGTCAATATTAAAGCCACATTTTATTGTTGTCTTTAGATGTTGGAAATCATTTTCAGCCTCTCACTTCCATAAACGCTTTCGGCAGCAATCTTGCATACAACAACATTTTATGACACTTATAAAATAGCTCATATGATGGTATGATGATAGTGCACCATCTTGTTCATTATGTGTGACATCAGTGCTACAGAAGCTATGTCAGGTTCAGCTCACATTCCCAGTCTCTTTCCTGGAACACATTGAGCTCAGAACACGCCTATTGCTTCTGCAGAAGAGCATCAGTGGAGCATTAATCTGCTTGTGAGAGTCCTCATCTGTCTTTCTTGTCTGCAGGCTGGTGAAGGCAGTTAATGCTGCTGCTGTGAGAGCACCAGCTGTGGCAGACATGTGAGGTCTGGAAATGTGTCTGTGGTATATACAGTACAGCATATGCTATGGATCTGACCTGATGAGTCCAATAGGCTGGTACTTGTAGAAGACACTGTAGCTGGCCCACTCCTCATACAGCAGCTGTGAAGAGACGCAGGAGTCAATAATTACCATAAATGCTCATACATTATATTATATATTAGAGTCAGGCCATTATCTGCAAGCTTTTTCTCTTTTATAAGTATCACAATTTACTGAGTCTGCTGCTGATGCTGTTTGCTGTTAGCAAACTAAAAACGTCCTCCATGTTTACCTCTTTGTCTTGATAAATTCAATATATTCTTAACAGGAAAATAGTGTTTCTATCCCCTTATTATTTTCACTTCCTCCTACAGTTATATGGTCACAAATCCAAAGGAGGCTCTGGGTGACGAGAAATCAATACAATCAAAAACAAACCTGCAGGCTGGACAACACATTACCATTTACTTTAAAGAGAGATGGCAGAGTTTTGGACGGAGGAAAAAGAGGATCACCTCATCAATTTGTGTGAGGAACAGCCGTGTCTGTATGACACAAGCCTTAAACTTTACTTGCTTAAAACTTTACTCAAATAAGATCATATTTTAAGAAGTTACAAATTATATCCAGCTACAAAAAAAGCCTGAAAAGCCGGCAGACCTTCGAAATGCACGTGTGTCTGGTTTGTAATTAAGGATTTAAAATTCACTCATCACTCGTGCTGATTAACGAGGCTCAGTGGGCGGACATGCCTCTCCACCAGAAACAGCTCTAAGTGCACAGTAGGGCGCAGACTCTAGGGATTATAACATGTTAGTTCTGATAGTAAGTTAGTTAAAATTGCCTTAATATCAGAAAGAACAATCATCGATCATCCCTTCAATTGTCAATATACGATCCGATCGCCAATTGGCACAAGCCTAATACACAGTGACATTAAATACATGCGGCCCTATTCCCACTGGTCTAGTGTAGACCTTTTCAATGGCAGACATTTTGACTTGACACAGTAGGAGAAGCACAGGTGAAAGTAATGACATTAACGATGACTCTCAGTAAGCCATGTATAGAGCCAGCATACATATGTTTTTGATAGAAATTGTTACTTTTATTTACCATTTCCCCTCCATCCCCAGTGGAAATACAGTCAACACTGGTTTCTTTTAACCATAACCAACTAGTTTTAGTTGCTTAAACTTAACCATAGAGGTGGCGGATCAGAAAACGCTCACATGAGTTGTTTACGTAATGTAAATCAGATGTTTCAGTTCACCTTCAAAGCCCTAAATGGTCAGGCACCATCATATCTTAAAGAGCTCATAGTACCCTATTACCCCACTAGAGCACTGCGCTCCCAGAATGCAGGGTTCCTTGTGGTTGAGTCTCTTCCAGAGCCTTCAGCTATCAAGCTCCTCTCCTGTGGAACCAGATCCCAGTTTGTGTACGGGAGGACAACCTCCTCACATTTAAGAGTAGGCTTAAGACTTTCCTCTTTGATAAAGCTTATAGTAGGGCTGACTCAGGTGAGCCCTGAGCCACCCCTTAGTTATGCTGCTATAGGCCTAGACTGCCGGGGAGACTTCCCATGATGCACTGAGCTCCTCTCTCCTCCTCTTCCATCTGTACGCACTCATATCCCATCAATGCTTGTTACTAATTCAACTTCTTCCCTTTCCCGTAGTTGCTCTCTCTCTCTCTCTCTCTCTCTCTCTCCTTCTGTTGCTTTCTGCAGGTGTTTCTGCCTCCGGAGCTGTAGAGTCTGGATCTATGGTTGCGGCCGCCTGCTGCCCTGTTGCTCCTCCTCTGCACCCGCTGCTGCAGCTGCTGTTGCTATTATTATTAGTATTGCTGCTGTAATATTGCTCTTAGTATTCTTTCTGATGGTGTTGACAGCCATGCCATTGCCGCGGCCATTGCGTTGCATCTCTGTGTGAAACTGTACTGTGCTGCTGTATGTTCTCTTTCTTCCTGCTCTCTCTCTCCTGCTCCCCCCCTCCCCCTTCAACCCAACCGGTCGAGGCAGATGACCGCCCACCTAGAGCCTGGTTCTGCTCGAGGTTTCTACCTGTTAAAGGGAGTTTTTCCTTGCCACTGTCTCCTGGTGCTGCTCATGGTGGGAAATGTTGGGTCTCTGTAAATATAAAGAGTCGGTCTAGACTTGCTCTACTAGAAAAAGTGCCCTGAGATAACTTTGTTATGATATGGCGCTATATAAATAAAACTGAATTGAAATGAATTGAATGTTTTGGAAGGCACTGACAAACCTTTAGTCGAGTAGAGTTGGAGAACTTGGAGAAGTGTACATGACTGGAATTATTGTGTAAGTTATAGCAAAATGCCAATATTGGTTGTATCAGTAACATGGACAGGTGGAATGTATTACTGATAAAATGAATGTAAATGATGAAGCTGCATTTGCCCCATTTACTGTTTCAGTATAGTTTATTTTGGGGTGTCTGTTGAGTGTTTGTTATTATTGGACTGTGCATTTGAGGAGATCCTAATTTAATGTGCTGTTAATTCTAGATATGTACTATAATTTATAATGTTATGTATTAAATTAAAGACAGTGAGTGTTTTCTTGGAAGTCTGACCAAATGCTCATGATAAATAAAACAACACGCATACGTGTGTGTGTGTGTGTGTGTGTGTGTGTGTGTGTGTGTGTGTGTGTGTGTGTGTCTGTGTGTGATTTATTATCATGTGGTCAAACACATTTATATGCAAATCACTGCTGTATGATACAGTCTTTACAATTATCATCAAACAGCCGAGCTGTGCTCTATACTACTTGTAGGCAAAGAGCACATAAATCCCTGTGAAACGGTGGAACGTTGTCACACACAATCACACACCCCATTCACAGGCAGGCAAATGAAGGCTTTAATCACAAGAGGCAGGCCCAGAGGACTGTTCAGACGGCAGATCACAGCAGATCGAGCCCGCGAGAGAAAACCGCACTGTTCAACCTGGAATTTCAACATTCTTCAGCCGAGGAAAACCCATTCCTTAAACATGCATACGCACATTGTGACATATACATGTGAGTTGCTGTGGAGGCACTTGGAAGCACCAAGCTAAAGCGTTTCTGATGCTTGAGAACAACAGAGGGGGAATTATTAGGCTGTTGCCTTAGTGACACACAGCCTACAGTGTAATTATGGAGAGTGTTAGCAGAGGAGGAGATGACTTCAGACTCAGCATGAGCTCTTATTTTCTTTCCAATTGCCTGGTTAATTTTATTCTTGTACAGTAGGAGGCAAAGCATGCTAGCATGGTATTCTGTCATGCTTTGTTACTCATTATTTAAAACACTGTACACAACATGGTACAACTAACTGAGTGGCATGTTTCAGTCACTTGTAGATATTGTATTGCTGTGTTACATTCAGGACGAAGAAGAGGACAAGCCCTAACTCATTTAAACTAACTGGACATTTTCAAAATAAAAACACCTTTTCGGACATTAATCTTTATGAGTGCATTTTGCTTCTTTAATTTGATCTGTTCCTGATGAAAACAGGGGGAAATTTGTTGGGGTGAGATATAACGTGTAGAAGAAACATTTGGTCATTTTATAATGATGGGAAGGAGGTGCAGTATCACAGTATTTGACAATTTTTGTGTACATCTCCTGCATTTAATCCCATATATCCTGTGCACACAAATGGAAAATTACATTTTAGAGAACAAAAATTTCTATATGATTAAATGATTTCATTTTAATATCAGCAGTTAGCATGCTAATCTGTCCTGGTTTATTACTTGTTACCAGAAAAAAAGCCCTCACTTTAATGAACATTTCTGTACTTTTTAACGTGGGTCATATGATCACAATTGTGGCCGTTCTGACTATGGGTCATGCTAACTTTTCACTCTCCACCTCGGTGGCAGAATTTCTTAAAACAGGACTCCGGCAAACAACAAATACAGGGGCAAGCAGTTTAAGCCTCCAAGAGCTTTCTAAAGAAACTTTAATTTGACATAAATCATTTCAAACGCTTGGCTCGGAGTTCGACCAGAAGTAAACACAGAAATTAGCCCCCTGGGTTAGCTGGTGTAAGAAACTGCATAGGGATCTACTTCTGGCTAACCAAGCTAGCTGTTTGGCTAGCCAACTAGAAAACTAACTACTCATCTGCACACTGTTTGCCGCAATATTCGAGTCGCATTTTCCCAAACACTACAATGGAGGTGGCGGGTGAACTCATAGTCAGAATGGACACAATTATGATAATAAAGACCCAGATTGAAAAATACCAGGATTTTCCTTTAACCCGCACCTTGATTTTAAGAATAAAAACATATTTTCAGACATGAATCTTTGAGGAAAATGTATGGTAAAAAACACTTACACCTTAATTTTACCTGATAGACATAACAAGGTACATTCAGTCATTTTATTGTAATGGGTGGAAGGTATAGTCTTGCTTTAAAATACATTATGTAACACTTTTTGCCAGTAATAATGGCATAATTTAATCAAATTAAAAGTTTAAAATTAAACATTTTAATTTCCCTATTTAAAAATGCCAGAATGAAAATAACAATGAAATCTGAAGCTACAAATAATTTTCAGTGTACCCTAAATACCCTAATAATAATAATAATAATAATAATAATAATAATAATTCCTTATTAGTTTTGAGACTCAACACCTGGACAAGATAGATGTGCATGTGTTTTTATATTGATTAAATGATGTGAATGTGAATGTGAAATGGACTTTTCATTTTAAAACTGGTGGGCAAACTTGAAAATACGATGTACATTATTTCTGGTCAAAATGAAATACTTGTTTTATTGTCATTTTTGTAATAGCAGAGTTCTCCCCAGCCATCAAAACCCCTGGGCAGGATATAATGTGAAACGCACCAATCAGAGGACACCATTCCACGACTCTGGTTTCTAGCCAAGGTTACCATGATTGTTGAATGAGTATTTGTAAATTGACTGAAAGTGTTGCTGTGGTGACATCTGATTCAATTTATTGACTGGTGGACTTGCTCTACGTACCTTCCTGTCGTTAGGTTCTGCATTCGGCCCCTCAATGTCCCCCTGTAACATACACACACATGTAAACACACAACCCCCCCCCACACAGTTTGTTTCATTTTCACTGAATACACTTTGTTAATAATGAATAATGCCTGTAATTTAACACAAAATTGCCATTTGTCAGAAACCTGAAAGTAATTCTAGTCACAAATAGGATTCTTTTTCATAAATTATAGAGTACAATCTGCAGATGCTTTGACGATTTTCATATTAGACACTCACTGAATTGGAATAATTCTCTCTGCTGTAAATAAAAAGACATTTATCAACTGTTCCCAGGCCAGTAGTGGAGAGGCGGCCATGATGCGTGACGGTGATACTTACATCATGCAGAGGATAAGCAGATGTATAGACACCATTGGCTAGCAGACTGGTGATCCCTGTAGAAAAGACAGGATAAACAGGATTATAATCCAGGAGGAGAAGCACACACACACACACACACACACACACACACACACACACACACACACACAGTGTGTAAAGCTCAGCAGAAGAGCTCTGGAGGAAAATTAAACCCAGAAATGATGATGTTACATCTCCTTTGGAGTTCATGGTGGCTGATTTACAATTTTGCTCAAGAATTACATGTAGAAGGATGTTTTCCAAGACATCAAAAGCTCCATCATGGAGTATTTATTATTTCTTATAGTAACAGGAAAACAGGAAACATACCTGAAAGCATAATTCAGATTTATTACAATTTAGGTCTTATTTTATTTAACAGTTTATTTAGATATAAACCACTTTGTTTGGTGGTAAAACTGAAAGTAAGTGCACCTGGAATGTTGCTAATAATCCCTCATTGTACAGGAAAACTGTGTGCACACAACTACAGCAACAAGTACAGTAGATACAAGTTAAACTAGGGCAGACAGTTTGGATAATTTTAGGATTCTGTATGATCATCTGCTGCTTCTCGCCCTGTCAGACTTCTTCTTAACCATGTTGCCATGTGTCCAGATCTCAGCCATGAACTTGGTGACTAGAAGGTTGTTATAACTGATAGGAATGAGACCTGAGTTGTGATAAACCAGAATTATCCTTTAAAACCTAAACTCAAAGAATGCTACTGTTAGTTCCACTGGTGGTGCTATAATAGCAGTGTTGTAGGGTAATATGAAAATAATGAAATGCAGTTTTTATAAAATGAACCTGATATGGAACAGAAATCCTGGGACAGACTAATCACAGGACATCCCATTTATAGATCATACACACATTATAGGAGGAGAGAGACTACAGCATCAAAAACACCAATAGGTGGACTGCATCAGGCAAAACAGATCAGAGTGTCTGAGCCTGTTTTAACATGCACTGTGCAATATAAAATGATTTGGAGTGACTGTGTGTCATCACCTTTTTTGCTCCTGACCGAGACACATACATGTATTCTGTTGATCAAACCCTGAAGTGTTCATATGAACTAGTTCTTTTCTGTATGTTCATGTTATGCACCCTTTCTGAGCATGCTTTCACTGCACATCACACAGATTTGAGTAAAACACAGTTGCAGTTTGACTTGATTTATCTCCACCAGTCCTTAAGCTTTATTTGCTCTTCAAATAAGCCCTTTTTCATTTTTCCTATATTTATTTTGCATTTTTTGCCTCAAAAACAAACCTGAATATATTTTCTTCAGCTGACAATTACAATTACTCAACAGACTGTTGAACTCAGCCAAGTCTGAATAATATGGAGTCACAGGAGTGCCATAAAAAAGAATAAATCTGGAAAAGAATAAGACAATAAATGTGGAAATATAAAGAGAAAAAAATACAAGAATAAATAAATGTGGATATATAAAGACAAATAACAAAATATAAATTATCCCTTTATTTTTCCTTATTCTTTTTCCTTTTGCTTTTGCTTTTCCCCTTATTGCTTTTGCTGATCCTTGAAGGGCCAAGCTGTCAATCAACTGGCTCTGCGCGGGCCTTCCTGCCCAGGCTGAGTAATCAGTTCATGCACACATGAATCCTGCTTTGGTGGGAGCTTTTTAGCGCCGATAACATGAACATTTATTGTCTTATTCTTTCACAGATTTATTCTCTTTTATGGCACTCCTATGATTCCATAGATAATCTCAACACTGTGCTGTGTAGATGACAGAACAGTTGGACATGAAGGCATAGATGATCCCACACCCTGCACTCTTCTGTGGTGGTAATTACACTCTGATGAAAAAAGGATCCGCATTAATTGCATATTGATTTATCAATAGATAAAGAGGTCTTACCCATGGAGTATTTGGCTCTGGTGCATCTTGTCCTCTTCAGTACCTCATAGACCTGATGATGCAACATAACATTAAAAAGTCCTTTTTAAATAAGCAGGTTCAGTCTTAAGAAGATGAGAATATAGGTGAGGAGGAGGAGTGGAACATTTGATTGTATATTAGCACAGATGAAACTGTTAGAGGGAGAATGAAGCAGGCAAACTGCTGCATTTTGTATGTCGGTCCTCAGAGAGGCTGCTGATCAGCTCAGTGTAAAACACAGAGGCCTCCACAGAGTTTTATTGATGAGAGCTGGAGCTCTGCTGGGAGCCAACAACTCCTGTGATTGAGGAGCTCCATCCAATAATGAGAAGCCAATCACATTACCCAGTCATTAGTCAAGCACTGCGAGGTGCTGCGAGGGTGTATGCGTGTGTGTCAATGCAGCAGCACATGTGTGACGCAGATTCACAGAATGTATTCATTTTTCCTTGGAGACACTCCCATATAGAGTCACATGGAACTATATAGTGCACATCAGGGAGCACATGGTGTCAGGTACAGGTGTCTTTGCACTGGGGACATGTCACCACCACTTTTTGAAATGGCTGATTTTGTCCCCATCCCATTTTAAAAGCACCATTTGTTAAAAATGTTCTGAAAAAAAGCTTGCAGCAAGAAATGTTAACTAACAAATGAGAACGCACAATAAGAAAACATACAATGCAATGTAAATATAGAAGAAACAAATGCGCATTGTCCAATGATGCATATGGATGGCTTATTACTTGTGCGGTGGACGTTGTTGTGTGTTTCATGCTGAGTATTTTCGTATTGTCCACTCTGTAGTAGCCTAGGCTCTATGACCTTTGGATGCGCGATTATGCAATTTTTTCCCGTGCCGCCGTAATGATCTCCTCTGACCTCATACTGACCCCCCCCATTACACTGCCTAAAATCACATATGTTGGAGAAATGTTTTTTCATCTGAGCCCTTATGTTTCCACCACTTTTCCACAAAAAGTGATGCCCTTGGTGTCAGGTCTGTGTTGTTAGATCTATGTAGAAAAACACATTTGTCTAAACTAAAGGAGGGACCTTTACAACCATAAATGCAACATATCATAGACATGCTGTCATCATGCTGAATTAAACACTGTTTCTTTTATCTGGAGATCTTATGTGGCCTCCTGACGGAGCCACCTTCAACCATTCATCTACTATAACCAATACTTACTATTGAGTTCCTGGTCTTGCTGTCAAAGAACTTGTCCCTGTCAGACAGATCGAATCTGGCAACAAAGAACAAAACAGGTCTAGTTTTAGTTGCAGATCCAGAGAAAGAGTGCAGACTGATAGTAGCATATCTGTAAAATAAACTTTTTATTACTTCATAGTAGATATTAGAAAGAATAACCAATCTGCAGAGTTAAGTTCTATGGTGCAGACCAATGTTAACATTATACTAAAGTGGCTTTTGCTGTCCACCGAGCACACAATGAACTTTTTTGTGTAAAAATACACTTAGCAGACCAAATCATGTTTACACTGCCTTAAAGCCCAGATCAGATTGTATTGATGAGATAACATTCTGAACATGTCATGTTAGCAAAATGACCTGCACAAATAGGACCATGTTCATGCACACATGCAGGCTGTCAAGAAATGTCATTACGTTACAGTACAGTGGTGCAGGCTGCGGTTTCACATCAAAATGATGTTGACAGGACGGGAGGAGGTGCTGGAAAGCTCTGGAAATCCTTGTCAATTGATGGCTCCTGAAACTGATTGCTCACTGTGACACTGTGACCCTGTGACGCACATCCTGACTCTGAGCTCAATCTCCTCTGTCCACGCTCTCACTCCCTCCTCATTATGGTTTTAATCTCCACTCTTCTCCTTATCTACTCTGCTATTCTCTATGTGCTTAGCCTACATCATATTTGATTTGCTACCTTCAATGTTTTTGACACAGTGTTAGCAATAGGGGAGTGACCTGCTGTTACTGCCTGATTAACTTGGGTCCTAGTTTACCTTCTGGCCTGTCTTAGTTTACTAGCTTCGTTTCTAGTAATCCACCGTTAACATAGCATCTCTTACTATAACGCAATGATTTATTCTAACTGTGCAGCCTTTTCTAGAGAAAGATGTGTACATAAGTTAGAAAAGCTCATCTCTGTTTCTATACACTCCAGATAGCTTTAGCCCAAGGCCTGACAGCAGCCCTGAAGCGGTCTAAGAGCCTCAGGATAGAGGGTGCTGTATGCTGTACAGATTATGATAATAATAACGAAGTTTATTTCTAGCACTGATCAAAATCAGTTATTAGTGCTGTACAAAGGGCAGGCATAAGGCGATAAAGTAATTCAAGTGAAAATAAATCAAAAAGTAAGAACAAAGGACAAAATAAAACAGATTGTATCTACAGCATGCACTGATTTTGGGGTTTCATTTAGTCATTGATTTAGTCCTGGAGTAACCTGAATATCCCCTAAGGAAATTACATAATTCAATTCAAGGCTCGCCTCAATATCAACGCATTAAACAATATGTTGAGTTAATGTGGATTGAATGCCACTTTACCCTGTAATCTATAACTAGGCTTAATCTCAGGGAACTGCCTGGAGTGTTTTCAAAACTGATGAAGATGAAGTGATGGAGAAGATGTGGAGGGAGATCTCCTGCTAGCTGTTAGTCAGAGCTGTAAATATAGCTGCCCACTGCCCACTCTCTCCTCCATACATCCCAGCAGGCTGACATTTGTGCTAAGACATTCTTCTTCTCCCATCACTGCCTTTGAAAGTGGTTTTACTCGTTGGGATTGAGCAGGAAGCATCAGTGAAGTCATGACTTCTGTCTGTAGTTAATCCAATTAGTCAGCCTAAATGCTTTATTTTGCTATTTTCAAAATCCTCCAACACAGGGTTGAGAAAATGCAGATGACTTTTGTGATTCAGGCTAGCTGTGTTTGTTTCCTCGGGGGACAGAAAGCTGAGGGATGGGAGCTTCAGCAGAATGCAGCAAGAGAGAGTCACGCTTCAGCTCCTGCCGTGCTTTACTCAGACAGTTTGATAGGCTTGTGTGGGGTGATTTTTTAGTCCAATTTACACCTCTGTGGTTGTTACTTCTCCGTGCTGTCTCAATAATGAAAGCCCCTCTGTGGGTAAAGCTGCCAATTCCACTTCCAACAAAATGAAATATGGAGGATGGTGCTGTTATTACAAAATACTGAAGTTTCTTCTTTCAGATTTCAAATGTACTGGTTACCAACTTACCCGTTGTAACAGTTTTACAATCACAGAAAAACGTACATCTAACATCGCCGTGATCTCCTGCTTAAGGACATTTTACCAACTTTAAATGTCTCACTGCACTGTGGGATTATTATTGTCATTTTGAGTCAGTTCTGACATAGCAGGCACCTTTGCAGTGTTGTCTCTGCTCACTGATGTTTAACTAATTTCTGCCTCTTCCCTTAAATTCTCTGACTCTGAGCACATAGTGCAACATTGTTTGCTTAAGGCAACATTTATTTAAGAGAATGTTTACATCCATGGAGAGACTTTACACTGCCTGCTGCTGATGGAAACATGATTGATGAGAATGTGGGCCATGTGACAACTTCAATAGTAAGAGTAGTACCTTAATTGGGTTAGGGTCAAATTATTAGTGTCCATGTAAACATTCTGTCTGCAGATTTCAGAGGGTGAACAGCTCAGATGTGTAAAATCTCTTTGGCATGCATATTCTACTGTATGTACTGTACATGGCTAAACAAAGGTGCACAAAGCTACACATGAGAAATATTACAGCCAGTTTGACTATCTGTCTTGACAACTGAAAGCAGAAAGTCAGTAGAGATTTTACTCACAGATGCTGCTTCTCTCTGGAGAAAGGGTGAGAGAGGGATTTGGTGCTTTGTGGCCGGTTGGCATCTACTTTTGGGTGGAGAGGAGCTGTGACTTTGTGAATGAACAGTCGGATCTTCTCCACCAGATTACTGCCTTGTTTCACATCGTAAACCTGCAGAGGAGGAAAAATAACCATTTAGCTGCAAATTAGAGGACTCTGAATGGAGTTAATCCTATATTTTAACAGGTGGTCTGATCGAGATCAGAATTTCTTTTTCAAGAGCTAAAGTTAAAATGTCCTGTGATCTGACATTATAACTACTGTGTTTAGATGTCACCAGAGAGCAGAGGTAATTTGTCCCTGAACGGTTTGGATACGGGCAGTAGGCAGGATTCTCTTCTGTGTTCTTGAGAATAGCATGCAGTTTGTTTTGTCAGCATTTAAAACAAGCTTATGTTTGATAAGAGTGATTTGAAATGCATCAAAAGCAGAGTTTAGGTTCACAATGTCTAGAGATATTGTGTATGCATATAGTGAATAGAAGAGGACCAAGACTAGACCCTTGCGGGACACCTTCACTAACCTTAAGAGCACTTGACTTGGTACCTCTAGAAACTGCTCAAAATCTACTCAAAAGATGGTTTTCAAACATTTTAATGTATTGTTAATCTAGTCCTGAAAGGGATAATGTGCTATGACTTGGCCCAAATCCTGACTATTGAGGTTGTAATTTGTTTGTTTGTTTGCAATTTGAAACAAGCAGTTAAGGGTTCACTTGGGACTCTAGGGTAGGGTTCAAACAATGTGGTTGGTTTTGTTGGACTGAATCAGCTGATGTTTTGTGTATGGTGCAAAGAAAAGTAGGTTGTAGTGAGGTTTGTGCTGTACAGTCTCCCCTTATGAATACAGAAGAAATTGTGCATTATGGCACTTGGCAAATGTCCAGTGGTTATTCATGCATTTTGAATTCCCACTGGATTTCTATCAAAATCTCATTCCAGCTTGTAAGAGCTGGCATCACAAAACAGCCTCACTGGGGTGTTATAACGCTACATGAATGCAAAGGATAGAGGAACTTTCATCTTCACACTTTTCACCACTCTGCTCTGCAGCTCTGAGAGCCAGTTCAGTCAGCCTCAGGGCAAGAAAATGCTACAGTTAATATGCATTTGACATAAAGGACAATTTACTGATGGGTGGAGTACCTTCTTTGTTGGCATCTTGAGCTTCATGAACTCAGCCTCTCGACACAGAACGTTCCAAGGGGCATGGATCTTCAAGAAGCCGATTCCAGGGATATTACTCTGAAATACAACCAAGGTTTGGATATTTAAATACTATTTTCTATAAACCCACTGCAGAAACATGGCACAGTGCATGACTTTCCAAAATGTATGAACCACCCCTATAAACAATACATTTTTGTTTGACATATGGGAACAACATTCCAGCTTTCCAACATTAAAGCTCTGCTGTCTGGTAGTCCCAGGAAAATCCTCTGCATCCACTTCAGCACAAACTCACATCTTTTTTGCTGCATATGAGATTGTCTCTGCAGCCTCTACTGTTATGTAAAACCACTCATAGACTGCCAGACTCACTTCACACCCTTCAGCTCGGCACACTGACCCGTCTGGATACAGAAATACAACCAATTCAAACTAGCTGACTTACTGTATATATCACACATATTTACCATGTATTTCAACATAAAATGATTCAAATGATTTGTTCTGTCTGCTGATTATAAGCAATGGCTGATTAAGTGAAACTGTTGTGAATAAGGTTGCTGCAGCAGGAACATGATACAGCAAAGATACAAATTCTGTTAAAAGGAACATGGCAAATGGGATTTATATAAACAGGCAACAACAGGCAAAAAGTATGAAATGCAGTTCATATACTGTAAGTAGGAAAAAAAACTGTAACCCTTTTTCATAATGTAATTTGAATATATGGAGGCTGGAGTGTGACATAATTATTCATGTTTTTTAGAGGGCATTTCCAATTGATTCGTTATTTGATACATTCAGAAAGCTATTTATGAACTGATTAGTTAAACTGCATTTTAATTGTGCATTTGAAAAACAGCCATTATGTGTGCATGTCAATTACTCATTTCTTTAAAGGATAAATACATTCATGATTCATTAAATGGATTCTGGGTTGTTATTACCTAACATATTTATACCTTATTATTAAAATTTAAATATTATTAGTAATTCCCTCAAACCAATAAATGCTAAATGCTAAAGTCCACACAAACAAAACTAATACAAGCCAATTGACAGCAGCTGTTTGTATATGGTAATTAACCAACCAAAATGCAAACACAGCTTCCTACTTTTTGTTTCCTTTGGAAGGTGGCCAATTCCTCATCCAGTTTTTAATAGATGATTCACTGTGTGAAGAGTCAATTTATCTCCATTTGCCTTTTCTACAGAAAAGTGACTAAGAAATGACAAAAAGCTCTTGTTTTCTGTTAATGAAAACAAATCTCTTTGTGTTCATGGGTCCACTCACATAGCAAATACACAGCAGTGACACAAGAGCTACCAGGAATATAGTGTAGTAAACATCCATGTTTAGATGAGATAAGATAGAAATATAAACATATTAATGTCAAAGTAATGCTCTGCAGTCACATCAAAGATGTGGATTAACTAAAACAAACAGTATAGTCTGTCTGACAACAGATAACCAACTTAGATCAGTCAGTTTTTAAAAAAATAAAACCTAAACATATATGATGTTTATTTTATTATATTATTAAAATATTATAACTAACATCCACTCAGGGAGTTATTAACCAGATAAACTAAATTCAAAGTTCATTTATTTATCATTATACAACACAGTGTGGTACAAGGAAATGCAAGCTGTAGTCCCTTTATGCTACACACACACAAAAACAAAAAACAGAATATTATTTATGGTGGAGTGCAGAGGATGAACTGAGGAGTCTCACAGCCTGAGTGAAGAAGCTGCTCTGTAGTCTGGTGACACGGCCAGATGGCAGCAGGATGAACAGGTTGTGGCTGGGGGGGTGTTGTCTTTTAGTATCCTTTGGGCTCTGCGCAGGCACCTCACCTCTCCGATATCACTGATGCTCAGTAGATGGGTATCCATGATGTTCTGGGTGGTTTTAATCATCTGCTACAGAGCCCTCCGGTCCTGGGCTGTGCACATCCCATGCCAGTTTGTAATGTTTCCAGTCAGGATGTTTTTAATTGCTCCTCTGTAAAAGTTAACAAGAACTTGGCACGGGAATTTTGCCTTCTTAAGGTTCCTTAAGAAATACAGTCGTTTCAGAGCTTTCTTGGGTGGAGTTGTGTGTCTTCTCACATCCGCTGTGGATACTGACAGTGGCCGGTCTTCTGGGGGCAGAGTAGACATGGCAGCTGACTTTGTTGAGGAGATCAAAGTGAGCACATGATGGGAGTGCTCCTGGTGTTTTAGCCTGTGATTGTCTGGATCACTCGCCACATATCTTTGGTGTTGAGGTCTCTCTCCAGCCTCTCCTGATGTCTCCGCTTTGCCTCCTTGATACCAGCTTTCAGTCTCGCTCTGGCGGTGCTGTAAGCTTCCTTGTCACCTGACCGAAAGGCAGATTTTTTTGGCTCTGGATGGGGCCCTCACCTCTCCATTCATCCAGGCTTTCTGGTTGGGGAATGATTTTATTGTCTTTGTGATCACCACATCATCAGCACATTTGCTGATGTGTGACGTCACTGATGATGTATATTTCTCAAGATTGATGTGGTTCTCCTGGGAGGAGGATATGTAATACCTGAAGAGATTTGAGCGGACTCTCTATCAGGTGAATCATAATCATCACAGGAGAAAAATATGTTTTTAGAGGTGAGATGGAGAGTGTGAACTGTGTGCAAGGAAAATGAATGGTTGCTGCTCATTTTGACCCTCAGTATCAGTGTTCTCTCTCTGTGTAAGTCTGTTTTGGTCAGGTTACAGTTTGGAATGGGTCTACTTATCTTAGGGAGTATTCGGTTCAGGTCTGAATTTCCTCGGGTCCCATTTGGATCACGTCTTTTTGTTTTTGAAATTTTATCTATGTACGTCAGATTCAGCTAGGTTTACCCACAGATCAACTTCAGATCTTTGGTCTGGACTGAAATATCTTGACAACTATGTGATGGATTGCCATTTGTACAGACATTCATGTTCCCCAGAGGATGAATCCCACTGAATCTGGTAATATTTGATGGATTGCCATGAATTCCCTGCAGCTTCATCTGTACTTTGTGTTTAGTGCTAATTTTTGCACATTTTGCAAATGTTTGCATGCTAACCCACTAAACCAACACGGTGAACATGGTTTATTATACCTACTAAACATCAATATACTAGCATTATCACATTTAGACATGTTAGCATTTAGCTCTACAGCCTCTCAGAGCTGCTAGCATGGCTGTAGACTTAATCTTTTTACACCCTCACTGAACCTGTAATCCATTCAGTTTCCCATACTTTTCTGTCATCTTACCATTTTAGTGATGAAATGATTGTTTCCTTTTTAATGCTATCTCTAATTTATACCTCCTTAGTTCCTCTATTTTGTGCAGTTCCACACACACACACACACACACACACACACACACACACACACACACAGAGTACCTTCTGTTACAGAGTGTGCCCAGCATCACACACTGAGCCCTAACTTCAAGCTGAGCCCATATGCACAACGTAACATAATGAACTATTCTCACCTCCTTTCATACAGCTTAACCCCCATTTATTAAATCAAGTTGACAGACAACATAGGTCTCACTGAAAACAATAGAATAGTAAATTCAATGCTTGGTCAATGGTTGACACTCTTGTCTGACTTTGATCCTAAATGTACCTGATGACACCAATTATTTTGTAGCAAGTAGCCCCTCTTCTGTAGTGCCAAATAATCAGGAAATCTCAATACACTGATAATAGTAGGGTGATATATTGATCTGTTCAGCAGCTTAATTTAAAAGGTAATAGAGTTGAACTCAAAAGTATCATGAGACAGATGAGAAAAAGAAATGGAAATGGAATTCAAATCTATCTCACACACACATTCAAATTCCCAGGACAACCTGTCACTCTCAGATTCTCCACTATCACTCACTGAATCTGACCTGCTGCATATTACACCTTGCTTTCTCTTGACCTTTATTTCCCTTTTTCTATGTCAACTATGATAAAAATGCCACAGAAACAACTTTTGAAATTTAAAGAAACAAATAATTGACTAAATCCCTCCTCAAACAGTGAACCATAGTGTCACGACCATAATTAGCCACAAGATGTCTGTCAAGCTTGGGATTTCTTCACATCCTAAAGTGGTGTGCATGGCCTTGTACTGTCTCTTTTTACAGCTAAAAGCTAAAAGTTTAAACCAAAAAACACATACAAAACTCTAATTTAGTCCAGCTAACTAGCTTACTATCTACAGTAGTAACAGAGCGTGTTATGTATGTATGTAATGTGTGGAAGCCAATCCTGGATGGACATTGGTTAGTCCTTGTCCTAAAAGCCTGTTAAAAGTGAAAGCTTACTGTTTGAAAACACAAACAGGTATATAAGCTAAGCAGCCAAAGAGGGTTATTTTAGAATGAAATAATAGTCTGAATTTACATTTCTATAATACTTGGACTAACTAGCTCTACACTGCAATACAAGAACCATGATGTTTCTTTATTTCCATGTCTGCTACATGGATTATCAAGTGGTGAGGGCTGGCTAAAGGTTATCAAAATACCACATCACATTCAGCTCTACAGTTTTCCTACTATAAACCCCTACCCGCTTCTCACCCCTTCGTCTTTTTCCAGCTCCAGCCCTGTCTCCAGGAGGTTTTCTTCAAACTCCTCCCGCCTGAAGCGCTTGTCATCCTCATGATAGTCAGTCCGTTGCTCCTGGGCAGCGATCTCCGGGTCTTCCTTTGGCTGCAGTGGGGCTCGGCTGCTTCTCATGCTCAGGCTGCGCCGAAGCTGTCGGATGAAGTTGTTGTCACTAAATCTGGACGGCCGGCGCCGGATGCTGCTGGGCTTCTGGATGTGGTATGCCAACACGTAGTCCACCCGCCGCCGCCCATCAGAGAAGTACGGGCCTAGCCGCGGATACAAGGGCGAGCTGTCATCTGCATAAAGATTTTTCATTGGCTAGAAGGAAGACAGGCAAAGAGACAAAATATCATAGTTACTGTATATGTATGGAAACAGTTTTTACTTCTTAAAGATAAGGCTAATGCTGACAAAACAACAGTCTCTCCAGTATGTTTATTGTATGTGGTGAGATGCGTCAGTTTTATTCAGATTTTGCGCATAAGGACTTTTCTGTCACATGCAATCATTTTTGAAGATCACTATGCCAGCAGTCTCTTTCAAAGGAATTCAATCTGCGCGCAATCCAGCATTTTACAAGCATAACTTCTTTGAACTCATACACAATATGAAGCAGGAAAGACTATTCCCTCTACGCTGCTGCTCTGATTGTATTCAATATATTTTCCCCAATAACTCAAGCTTTTTTCTAATTTGGCAGTTGTAGGTTATCAGACATATTTTGGGTAACTAAGATTGTCTGGAAACCTGTTGGTGTCCTGTCTTTATTGTCACAGAGGGAGATATATAGAAATCTCTAATGTGAAATAACCAAAATTGTTGTGACTTTGGCAGAAAAATGTGTATTCATGAAGGACCTGGTCACTCATAGTTAGAAGCTGATTGTGAAAGTAGGTTTTCAGGGCCTTTAACCAAAGTGCTTCTGTTGCCTAAACCTAACCACATGTGGGATGCAGGACTCACACATTGGTATTCAGTGTCACACCGTCTACCCTACTCTCCACCCTAAGGGTCGGGGTATGCTCCATCACAACTAGTTCAAACAGTGTGCTGTCCAACCAAGTTGGAAATCAAATCTGTCTATAGTTGTTCCGAATGGCTACACTCAAAGGTGGAGTTAAAAGCAGACATAGCACATTTTCAGACAGTCTCTCCTGGAAGACATTCATTCATTGCACTTGTTAGTTCACATGAAAGTGACAGAAATAGTTGTGTAAAGAATGAAAAAAGAGAGCTGACCCTCCACATAGCTGCCCCCCCCCGGCCATCATATAAAACTGCACCTGACTGTTAGCTTGTGTGGGTAGCTAGCAGAGAAATCTAAGAGGTGCATGTTTGAATTTCAGCTCATAAAAACTGCGTTTTCCAAAGAATGTGGTTGAGGTCTAGTTTATTTATTTAACCCTTATCCTCCTCCTCCTGATCCAACAACGGAGGGAGTGTGTGTAGACCCGTACATTCCTATAGCTCTGTATGACACTATAGTCGCTAAGCCATGCCCACTTTTTCTCAATCCAATCAAATGTCAAGGATTGGATTTAAATCTCTCTCATAACTAAACGCCAGCCACATATTCCATTTCACTGGGAAATACGTCACATGACTGAAGTGAAGAATGCATTATGCATTACACATCACAATAACAGTGTTTGAAGAAATAAATAAAAACACTGATGATTTTTCTAGTTTTAAAACTGTACCAGCAGTTGGACTAAAAATATAAAGTTTGTCCTGAGGGGGGTGTTAGAGAAAGTGTAAAAGTGCATTCACAATGTTATAGGCTAATCCTCTGGGGAGCTTACATATGCTGCATAAATATCACTGAAATCCCAATGCCTATTAGATTTTCATTTACATATATTTTGTGTATAGCTGGAAATTTGGTGATGCAAGAGGAAAGGTCAGGGGGTCAAAAAAGAAACTAGGGATTAACCTCCGAGAACCAAGAATGTCTACACCCAATATGATGATAATCTGGCCAGTAGTTGTGGAAATATCTTGCTCTGGAAAAACATTAAAACACAAACAAAGATGGAGGCTGATAGGCAGAGTGGGAGCACAGCATAGGGAGGGGGAAGTAGATAACATAGTTGATGGCTGTAACAGACTTCATGCGATTTATTCTCAGCTGTATATTTACCTGATGGTTCACTGGCCTAATGCACCGCTGGGCACCATACACTTTCACCATTTACTGTCGCCAGAGACAGTCAGTGGAGAAGGCCAGAAGAGACAACATGGTGCCCATAGTACACAACATCTTGTTCAGCAGGGAGCAACATACAACAAACATGTGCTTCTATAGCTGAACCATGTTGTTTGCTATGTCATGAAATATTTAATTTACATAGCAAGTAGTGTCTACAGAGTGGTCTATTTATGTTTTACGCTACCCAACTGCATGAAACGACAGGTCTTGTTGCCGTCATACCACTGTGGATTCTAGGGCCTACAATATATTGATATGCAGTATCCCTGCACAAATCAACTATTTCCTCCTGTTTGAGTAACGTTTGTGTGATGGCTGCCCCAAGGCCACACCAGCAGGCACTTGCTGATGTCATCTCCACTCACCCTCACTTTCCCTTTTTACTAATTAAGTTTATGTTCAGTCACAGGCAAATTTCACGTAATTAAACCACCAACACAGTTTCATTTTGCAATTAGGTTTATTACCATTTTTGACATGCATCATTTCTAGATGAAACATGCACATTTAGGTAATTTTTAACACTTAAGTTCTGTCATCTTTCAGTTGCATGAATATGATTTTGGTTGGGTGAGAGAGCCTTTTGTTTGTGTATTTTGCAGTTAATATTTATTTTATATTTTGCAGAGTGAATATTGAGTTAGGAGTAAACTGTTGATCTAGTTATTATTTGTAGTTAATTTATTGTGCTTTGTTTACCCCTCATGTCTCCTTAAAGCTGGGGTAGGCAAAATCTGTGCAACCTATGCAAAACCTTCCGCCTCTCTCTCTGCTGCCTCGTATCACTCCACTAAGCCCCTCCCACCAAACCCACAACTTCGACCGGCAGCAGAAGGAGTCACTTGCCCTGCGAAACCTCATGCCTCGTAGTGCTCACTCTCCACGGCGTGAGCCTCACCGAGATCAGACTTTCACCATCTGAAGGGATGGGAACGCGCGTCTGCATTTGTAGAACAGCCAATAGGAACGTGTCCTCTCTTTGAAATTACCTGTGATTGGTCAAAGTCTCCTGTCACAGCTAACCTGAAAACAGAGCCAAGAAGAGGGGCAGAAGTAGAGGTTTTCTCCCAGACCACTTGAATTACAATACGCTGAATGGTTATTATTTTTGCCCAATGACAACAAAAATACTGCCTACCACACCTTTAATGGTTTAACCAGCCAGTATGTATAGAGCAGCCTTTTCTCATATTGGTGGTAAATAAAAACCCACCTTTTTATTTATTTGTGACCTGTAAAGATTTAAATCTTCGATATGAACAAATAGACTTGGGGCTGAGTGCCACATTATTCTTAATGACCAGAATAATTTGAAAGATGCTAAACATTTGACACATAGTGGCTTTAAGACAGCCAAGAACTAGACAGTTTTGTGCAACCAGTTAACTTAATTATGGCTTTGTCTGAAGTCTGACTTTTTGTTAGACCTAAGCCATAGTTAAGCAGCCTCCACAATAAAAACATCACCTTATTACCCCTTTTCCACCAACATGGAACGGGTTCTGTTCTGGTACGTGTACCTAATTTTGAACCGTTCGGAGCATTTCGACCAGAAGTGCGAACCGTGACATCATCAGTGGGCGTGTCATATTCTACAGGTTGGAAAGAGAGGATGGAGAAGGCAACAATGGTCTGTGGTCTACTATGGTAAAAGTCTTCTACGTCTTCTTATCTACCATTAGAACAGGGCATTCATTGCCAGTGATAAAAGTGTCATCACATGACTAAAGTCCTGTGCTTACGGACCCCTGAAATCTTGGAGAATAGCTAAGTAAGTGAACCTTGAGTTTAGAATATTTTATTACCGATATGTTCAAGAATGAACCTCCACACTCAAGACGTTAATGATGGTTCAAAGAAAATTATTACTACCCTGATCAGTGAATGTGGGCATTCTACAGTCTGGCTTATTATAACTTTATGAAGAATAGGAAACATTTGGAACAGTGGGACATGGCACTAGTTTGGCTTCATCTTCCCGGCATCTCATTTCTTGCCCTCGTCCATTATCTTCATACATCAGTACACTTTTTTGTTGTATTATTGCTTATGTGGCTGGAATACTGAGAAAAGGCTCAAAGCACAGAGTGTACTGTACTCTACCACCATTACACTGAAGACAGCTGCAGCATGATTTAGTCTTGAATTCAATTAGGACTGGAACTACACCCAAACCTAACAAAATGTATTATTCTCATTTCTGTCACACCACTGCAACACACTAGAGCACAACCAGCAATGTTGATTTTTTATTTTCCAGAAAAGAAACCCCTCTGTATGACCTTGTCCAGTCTTATCCATCTGATTACAGCTGAGTGTAGCATGCTGCCACTTGATGAACTAAACTCCAGGCTATTTGTAGGCTTGCTAACCCTGTGTGTGTGTGTGTGTGTGTGTGTGTGCTGGCTGAGGTTATACTAACACACTTCTGCAGGCCATCTGACAAAACCATGAGGCACACAGTGGTCAAACACACACAGTCAGTTACTTCCACTGACCCCCTGTCAAGTTGACATATAGTACAAAAGGCTAGCTGTTTATCACACTGTATAAACTCTAACAGATAAATCACATCATGGGGACACAACAGGGAAAAAACAGAACATAAAAATAGTCTAAACAACTGTGGGCTTATATAAACACCAAAATCAAAAAATGAAATATGTGCTATATATAGTGTACCATAGAATTTCATGTCTAAACAAAATTAAACTAGAATAATGCTGTGTCTCAATTCTCATATTAACAATGGACCAAATGACAACATGTAATGTGAAAGGAGTTGCTGGTAGTAAAGAACCCACAGAGAATTATCACCCGACTCTGCAGTTCCCTTCAACTCTGGGGGCAGTTTAGCATCTTTCTGCTCACTGTTTTGGTTTCATGGCCCGAAACTTCACTGCTTTGGTTCACCACTCTCAGACAGCTGTTTCCAGCAAAAAAGCTCTGATAAACCCACTGTGCACTACCTGCCCAGCAACAAACAGCAGACAGACGCTGATGAACATAGTGGAGCATTTAGCAGCTGAAGAGACAGGTATTTTTTCAGGAGTTGGTGGAGACCAAAAACAGAGCTAACAGAGAGGGAATATAGGTCTCTGGACATGTTGGATGGACAGAAAGACGACTCCAAATGAATGCTAATGTTGCTCTATGTCTGCTGGATGTGTAATTATGTAGCTGTTTGCTAACACATTTCTAGGGTGATGTTAATGCTCTGTTTACAGGTTGTTCTGCTGACCCCAAGTGGCCAAAGAATCTATGAATAATCTATTAAAAGCATCAGGGTACATACACAAGGCACACAGAGTGTGCAGAATCAGTAGGGGACCCCAAAGCTCCCAAGCAGGTAAATCATTAAAGACATTAAATTCTCCAATTCATCAGCCATCAGCCTTTTGAATGTTCTGTTTATTAGTTTGATTATCCATCATCAATTAACATGAATCAATAAAACAGACTAGCAAAATATGTATGGATAGGTTCTGCCCCAGTAGCCAGTGTGCCTAATAAAGTGACCACTGAGAGTAGACGCAGTATGTAACAATGGGTGTGATATGGGAGTCTGAGGGCAGCACATAGTATATGGGAATTTGTGACAGCATTAAAGGCAGCTAATAACCAACACTGATGTTTACAGACAGCCCACTGTCATTAAAGGGGTCATAAACTCAGGCTGAATGGAGGTCAACTGCCTTCATGGTCATAGATCAACAATGAATCACAGAACTAATATTGACACAGTAGATGAAATTTAAAGTGTTTCCCTCTTTACAGCCACCAAACCCACTGTACAGCAACACTGTGTGTCCCTGTGTGTGTGTGTGTGTGTGTGTGTGTGTGTGTGTGTGTGTGTGTGTGATAGGAAATATCATGTGGGGCTGGTATGTGTGTACTGTATATAACCCCCAGCCTCATCCCCACCACACACACACACACACACACTCATCTTCAGCCGTCTCTCAACAGGAAGTAGTCATAGCTGCAGAGGTCAGAGGTCGTTTCTCAGAGGGCGCATGAGGATGTGGTGGTGTATGCATCATTCACCAATAGGAACTCTTTTCTCACCAAGCCACCGGGAAAAATGAGGTTCTCCTCTCCTCTGGGCTTCCACATGCACACAGCCACCCACACACATGCACACACACACACACACACACACACACACACACACAAACATTTCTGAGCCATAATAAGCTCAAGGCTGAGACAACCCAGCAGATTTCAAGTCAATAATGTTGTTCACAGCAGCAGTGAGCTGCATGTAGCAGCAGAACAGTCAGTTTTTGCATGTTGAAGGCCACGGTGCCAGTAATAAATCTGGCATGCTTCTCCCAAGCCAAGATAAAGGCCAGCGGTAACTTAAAGGGTTGGTTCACCCAAATTACAAACAACACATTTTCTCACTTACCTCTATTGGTGTCTACCCATGCAGATTGTTTTGGTTTTATTTGTCCAGGTTTGAGATATCTGTACACTACAACACAATGCAGGTGAATGGAATTTAATTTGTGGTGCAAAAATGCAACAGCTACATGTCTGCTCACAAACAGCGTCCTTGTTACTCTGGATAATCCACAGACCTCAGTATGTCAACTGTTTTCATAGTGATATCACAATGGGAAATAAAACCAAAAATGTCTGCATGCTAGGTACCTCACATCAGCAGGTAAGTGAGATACTTCATCCCACTATCCCAGAGGAAAAGAGAAAGCAGCTTTCATTTGGGACAAAACTTTTCCTATTATTCCTACAACATGATTGGTCCCTTGCATCAGTGACCACATATAATAATCAATTATGCAAATGAACTCTTAAACCCCGTTTCATATGTGCTGAAATTGGCCATGGCTGCTTTTCTGTTAGGCCTGACTCAGGACTAATTCTAAAATATTCTTTCAGCCTGTCATCCCAAAATCATGATTTAATTATCTTGTCATTTTCAGATAAAATACAGATTTCTTATGGTTACATCTGATTATCATATTTTCTCAAGCCAGCAAAAGATGTCATCGTCTTCATTATTTCATTACTAGCATCACCCTCACGACAAACATTTTTAAACCCTCCAATCCTCTTATACTGTGAGGTGTAAGGAACACTTCACAGCTTTTAGGGGCCAACAGAGGTGCTATCAACTATTAATCTGGTTTCATTTAGATCTTTATTCTCCTGTATAAATGATTTCTCTTGTGTTGGTTGTCATGATAATGGAAATGCTGCTCTCTTCACAGTCTGTTCACAGCTGCTCAAGATCACTACTCACGAGCTCTGTTGCAATTTAGTCATGTAACATGTAAAACAAATAACTACCTGTTAAAGATATAAAGTCTAAATGCTGTATGTAGGCCTACCTGTACATCAGTCCTCATTACACACCAAAGCAGAGTGAACAACACTGATGCAATGGACTTGAAGATGCTGTCAATGGGAGTTTTCTTCAGGAAATCATTAGATTTTTATTGTTTGCCACATTGCTGTGCAAGCAGGTACACAAATGGTTGTGTGTGTGTACATGTTGTATCAGCACATTAACTGTGTGTACAGTATGTGTCAACAAGATTTTAATGAACACTTTTCCCTTACAGACACTAGACTTATAAATTAAAGTCCATCTCAGCAGTCTCCCTTGGACACTAACTACTTCTTACAAGACTATCAGTCCAGGGAAATGAATTCATTTCTCACTTTCATGGACTGCTAATACTATGAACAGATACACACGTAATATACTGTATGTATTGATAAGATTCGACTCTTGTCTTACTGTTGGTGGTTGGGAGATGGTTGGGAGACCTCATGGTAAAACATTTCACTGCTCTACACCAGCTGCCATAACCCAGCAGCACTTGAATGATAACATGGATGTAGTGTCTTACTATGGACTCATTGCTCCTGGCCTTGGTGTTGGCAAAGTCCACATCCAGGTTCTTCTCCTCGCCAGGGACTGGCAGATAGTGGTCACTCCTCTTCATCATGGCGGGCTCCTCCTGCTGCGGGCTGCCTGAGTGCTCACCAGCCAGGGGAGGAGAACCTGGGAGAGGAACAGAGAGATGGAAATGGCATTAGCCATGTGTGTTATCTTGTAGATAGCACTGCCCATGCTGAATTTGTACTGCCTCATGAAAATCCTCTTCTACTAGATTTTTTTCTATATTGTACTTTTGAATGGCTGTCATAGTGAAGAAGAACTTCCTGCAACATCTGCATGTGTGATTATGAGACAGTGAGCCCCTAGGCACCCACAGGTAAAAGCCCCCACCCCTCCCACATAGCAAGACCCCAGACTGAAAGAGGACCCCATAAACTGGGTCTGTCAGTGACATTGAACTCTCAGGTGCTGCTGTTGGTTCAAACCATAGACTGTATGGACGGCATGACAGCTCCCCAAAAGTGAAGCCAAAACATCTCGATCGCCCCCTGAAGCTGGTTACAGTAAAGGTCATAAACCCCGCTCCCTCCATGTTAATGGATGGGACATGGGCCAAACTGAAAAGTAAAAGTACATGTCAAATACATTTTTCCCAAAGATGGTTTCTGTTAATTAAGGTAGTTCTTATCACACTGGTGTTTGTTCAAGTGTTCATTTCTCTGATACGTTTGGTTTTAGTTAGTTATTTGATGCTATAAAAACAGGGTCTGATGCCAACTTGAGGTGTGCACGTGATTGGTTCGAGCGGGTATATGGGTGGGACCTCGATACCACGGCTCCACTACTGCGCAGACTCTGGCTCCAAATGATGTCACCAGCGCAAGATGGCAGCTCCCATATCCGGGATATTTTGGCTGCATTTTTGTACTGTGGGAAACATTTGGATTCAACCCCTGAACAGGAGTAAGACCCTTTCCTGAACCGATCCCTCCTCATTAGCCCTTCACTGCTAAATGTTTCTTCATATGAAGCCACACGCACAGCTGCAGAAGGCTCTCTGCATTAAGAAAGGGTACAAATAAACAGATAAAACTGCAGGACAGGAAACAGCTGTCACCATGGATACTGATAGACGCCTTGCTTGCTCAACTGTTATATTCCGAACTGTTCCTCTGTAAATATCTCCTATAATATCTCCAAATGAGCATGTTCTCTTTGTGCAGGGGTCCAGCTGTCATGTGATTTGTTTGATGTTATTACTGTACAATTGCAGCTGAGGCTGAGTATTATTTAAGAAAAGATTTATGAGGCAGTAGTTAGTGTTCTCCTTAGAGAGCGACACAGACATTTCAACAGGAACGCCTTCCTCAGTGTGTAATGAAGTTTAAAGAGGAAACGGATCAATCACACGCACAGCAATAAGCTGAAGACACCAAGCTAATTGTCTGAATCCCAAAGGGAATATTATTTTCCAACATCTCATTTTTAATTAATAAAAGCTCAGGAGGAACCATCATAAAGAACACAGTTTAATGTGCCTCATCTGAGTGTTGTACTGAGTATCAGTATCACCGGATTTATTACACACTGCAAGATGCAACTCTTATTGCAATACCTGATGTTTGCAGTGTTTAAAGAGGTAAATATTATTAGATAATCTCATTTATCATATATGTGGTGGGCAACCCAAATGTTGAGATCTGTAGAAAGCACGTCACTGACAGGACCAGCTTGACAACCCCATGCTGCAGTTAAGGGGGCTTTATCAAGTAAATTATTATTTTTAGATTAAAGGTAAATGAATGAATTAATCTGAATGAACTCCTGTCTGATCATGGATGTATGCGCCTGATGCTGGGATGCTTAAAGGATTAGTTAACATTAATACGCTGACTGTCTGCCCTAGACTGAGAGAAGATCAATACGCAGCTGGAGTCAGGTGGTTAGCTTAGCTTAGCATAAAGACTGAGAGCAAGGGGAAACAGCTAGCCTGGTCCTGTCCAAAGTGCCTCTAAAGCTGACATATTTACACAATGTATTTTCTTTGTTTAACCTGTATATAAAAATAACATCTGTGATTTTGGGATTTGCGTGCTGGCACTATTTCTTGACAAACAACAGTTATCTATCCACCCAGTATTTTTGTGCAGCATCTCAACATCTCTGTTGTGCGGGTTGCCGGCTGTTGTTCTCCAACAAATAGTTCCAGCATGTAACTTTCCCAAAAACCACAAATTGTTGTTTTTACATTTCTGTTTGTGTACTTTTGCATAAATTAAATACAACATAATGAGTTAATTAGTGAACTTCAGGTGTGCTGGTAGGTGTATTTCTAAACTTTGGACAGAGCCAGGCTAAATGTTTCCACGTTTCCAGTCTTTATGCTAAGCTAGGCTAACCATGTCCTGACTCCAGCTCTGTACTTAATGCACAAACACGAGATAATATCCATCTTCTCATCTCACTCTAGCAAATAACTGGTTTGTTTTTTGCACCCATGCGCTCTTCTACCCTCCAAACAGAAGATGGTACTGCGTGTGCTGTCAGATCAACAAAAAGGACAGTGAATTATCTAAAAAGGAATTTTAAAAGATCGGTCACAGAAATAAAACTTGAAATGTGTCACTTCTTGACAAGATCATTATTATAGTAGTGTTGTTGTATTGCTGGTCTTTTGGCTTTTGTGGTGTCGAAGCAGTGTACGAAATACCCCCCGTATTTTGTACAGGGGGTCTCAGACCCCCTAATTAACCACTAGGACCCCCCGAAGACAGCTAAATCAAATTTTAAGGGTGTCTCAAAATTAAGCTAACTATTTACTATTTATCTGTATTGTAAAATTAGTTTAGATGTTTAATATTGAAAGGTAAGGATCAAGACAGAAAATGCGACTGGTGACAGTGAACAGGCAGCTGATGTAGCCAGCAGCTGCTGACGTGGTTACCGGTGCCGGTTGTAATTCTGTGGCGCAATAATACATTCTGACTCCGTGGTTCTGCTCCTCTTCTCCATATTTGGAAAACCAGATTTATGTCTTATGTCCTTATTTATCCACTG
Source organism: Macquaria ambigua (assembly GCA_008360985.2). Taxonomy (NCBI): domain Eukaryota; kingdom Metazoa; phylum Chordata; class Actinopteri; order Centrarchiformes; family Percichthyidae; genus Macquaria; species Macquaria ambigua. The sequence goes on along the minus strand of VMKM01000391.1, from coordinate 225,872 downwards.
GAAGAAGTTTTTAAAAAGTCCTTAAATCTGGAAACAAAGTAATAAAACATGGGGTTTGGAGATTTGCTGCTATTCTACACATGATGTCGCTGTATAAACTGTGAAGCTTTCAGAACAGCTCACAAGGTCAGTTAACAGTTACATCCCAGTGAGTTAATGAAGCTGTGTGTAATATTACGCAGTTAGTTTTGGAGAGGTGTGAGTGTGTGTCTATTGAGTTTGTCTGAGCAGGAAAATGTGAAAATGATTTACTGAAAACATGGAGCTTCTGCCTGTTTTTAATTATTTATCTATTTATTTTTTAACATTTATTTAGTTCCTCGTTGTGTGCCCCGATTTTTTGCCTGTAATCGGAGCAGGTCACCTCGTGAGAACGTTTTTAATAACATAAGTACCGCCCATGCGAGACCCCCTGATTGTCAGAGTATTTCACACACTGTGTCAAAGATAGAGCTCCAGTAAAATGCAATATTTTCATTACTGCTATTACTGAAATACTAAAATGTTAATGATAAGAAGTCCCAAAGTTATTTAATCTCTCTCCAGTGTGCCGAAAAATATCACACAACTTCATGTCAGTGGTTGCAGATGTTTGAGTGGTAATCTGTTGAAGACTCAAAGTGTTGCTGATGAAGTGGTTTGTAGTTAATGGGCTAAAACCCACGACACCACCAGTGCTGTGTGGTTCTTTAAAGCTGCACTAGACAGCTTCACATGTTGGTGGCTACAAATGACTACAAACAGCATTAAAAGGTATCTTTTAAGCAATGTTAAAGAATTTCAATAACCAAAAGTCCTTAGAAGTGATGTCTGTTCACTGCACACAGCACAGAGATATTTAGACAGTGAAGTCTACACTTGCTTGTACGCTTGTCCCATCAATATGAGCAAAAACTGAGTAATACTAATGCAAGAAGACAGGAAAAACAGAATGTTGAGCTAATTAAAAATGACCACTTTTGCACGTTTTTTTCTTGAACCTGCAGGTACAAGGAGCCAAAGTATCAGAGGGCTACCTGAGAGTACAAACATTACAATCTGTTGACTGACTGAATGCCAATTTCAAATGCCCAATGTCCTCTGAGCTGCAGTCCTCGTCACTGCTAACTCTGATGTTGGCCAGTGGGAGTTGCTATTTGAGACGAGATCCCTCACTGGCTTACCAACGCATGACCATGCGTAAGTATTGTTTCTATGGCGATCCACAATTTAATACACCTTCCACACTTATTTTTTAATTGCTGAGTGGATTTTGAAAGTGTCTTGTTCTACAGCCGAGCACAAAGAGTTTCATCCAGACCAACCTAGTAGGTTGAGTCCTTGGCTACTGTGCTTGAGACCATAGCTGAATATACAGTATTTATGGCCTTTGCTGGCTTATATACTGCATTACAGTGAGTGCCAGTGGCTGGATTGCTTTACAGCACAGTAAAGTATTTTAGAGCGTTAAGTGAAAGCCTTCAAAAAACCAGACAGACAAAAAGAAGAAAAACTGTGTTTTCCTGACAACAACCTTTTGTGGTGGTGCACATAATGACTGTCCTCCTTCAGAAGCAAAGGCAGAAGGAGCGCAAAGCCGCAGAACCTCTTAGGAAGAAGGGTGGGGTGGATACAAAGTGTATGTGCAGTTCCAACCAACAGATAACATTAGTTTCCTTTAACCATGACCACAATCTTTCCCTAACCTTACGCAGGTTGTTTTAGTTGCCTTATATAATATAATAAATCCTAGCCAGATCAGGAAACACTGAATTGTTTTTGTAACTGTCGTGTTTAGGAAGGCAAATTCATATGACCGTTAAAACCTATTTTGTCGTTTAGGTATGAGGGCTTGTTGCACCAACGTTGCCAGTGGTGGTGGTGGGTTGTGTGTGTGTGTGTGTGTGTGTGCGTGTGTGTGTGGGGGGTGGGGTGACACTGGCTCAGACGGGACGGTGCCTCAGGTAAGAACGGGCATGTTATAAATACCTGAAGTGAACCTGATGTTACATGTCTGGCATGTCAGATTTGACTTGTACAGTACATCAGCCTCCTTGCACTGCATACCTCATATAAACCTAAGCATGCATCTTTCACCAAATGAGTGGTCTATGTCTTTTTCTGGTTATATAGTATTTTATGTAATATTTGATGTATACTTCGTTGCATGAATAAAGCACTTAGGTTAATGGTGCTCTGAGTTTGTTGCTTGGTACTTTCACAGGAAAGTTATCACAAATATCTGTAATCAGAATACATGTGTTTTAAGTAATGTACAATAATATAAAACAGATATATTTATGGGCTTTATTATATATAGATAGATACAGGTATATGATAACAACACAACCCAGACTTGATATCATCTGCCAAATGCCTTGGCAGAGAGCCTAGACAGGCAGCACCCAGCATGGGTCTTTAGTTTCATAACATAGGATGTTTTCACCTTAAATCAACATTTACCACTATGATTAGTCCACATTTGTGGAATTTGAATATGGCTATGTACACACATGGTTGTCATTTTATTATTTATGTCCACTGAAATATGCAAAAATATTTGAATATTTTCAAAAAAATAAAAAATAAAGCATGTTAGCATGGTTAACAGGTTAAGATCACAGAATAAATCAGCCGTTTCTAATGTGCAAGCTAATTAGAGAAGAGATTAAACAGAGACATACATCCATCCAATATCTGCAGGCAAAGAAGGGGATAATCATCTGCTTGTTGCCTTGAGAACTGGTACCCAGTCGGAACACATAATAATGTTTCAAAAGCCAGGAATCTCACTACCCGCTGAAATATTCAACTGACCAGCTGAAGTCACCCAGTGTTAAACCTTGGGGCACCCATCAACATGTCATGGACGAGGGAAGTAGGGGTGCGGAGGGTGCTGCAGCACCCCCTAAAACCAGGAATTATAAAAAGCATCAATTGCTAAAAAAGGTTTGTCTGTTTTCCCACGTTGGTATTCAGGTCTGTTGTAGTGTAAAACACTCTAGAAATGTTGTAAATTGTTGTTAATAACTACTAAATTTAAATGATCCCACCGTTCAAATGAAAGCAAAAACCAGGAATGTCACCCAGTATTTCATTACATAGAATAAGTCTATAAGCCCCCCCAACTCTGACTGACTTCTAGCGTACCTGTGCCATGCCCAATGTCACAGACAGGTGCTTTACACTGAATGCATCCTAGATAAATAAAGGTCTACCAGGATGTAATGGCATGTGTTGACAGTGTTGATTCTGAGGGTGATGTGAACTGACAGTGTGTTTCCACAGCTACAGTATCAACTCCAGTTTGTACATATCAACCACAAATATTCATAACATATGTAACAAAACGTGGTGGCTCTTTAGACAGTGCCGCAGAATTCTATGAATCAGCGTTTCAGCACATATTGTCTTCTTCAGGAGGACAGCCACAAACTAACTAGTGACCTACTGTATACTGTATGTAGGGTACAGGTGAGTCAAACCAATGAGCTCACAAGGCAGGATCAAATGACTGTGTAATGTAAAAGCTGTCGCTTGAAGTGACGAACCCACAAAGAATCACTATAAACTCTACGGTTCCCCTCAGCTCTATGGAGCCTTTCAGCTCTTTGTTTTGGTTTTAGGGCCTACAACTTTACTGTTTTGGTTCAGCGCTCTCATACACCTTGTTTCCAGCAGCGACCAGCTGTTTCCAGCCAAAACCCACCGTACTCTACCTGCCCAGCACAGACACAGCTAGAGCCTAGCTGGTGAACATAGCGGAGCATTTGGCAGCTGAAGAGCCAGGAGTTGGTGTGGACCAAAACATGGACTTACATTCATCAGGTGGAGCGGACATGTTCCCCATAACAACTGTATGAGGTAATAATATGTTAGTGTTGTGTTAACCTCATGTTCTGCTGCTCCCAAGTGGTCAAAAAAAAGAAGAAAGAACAACAAGTTGATGCTAGCCTGACATCGCCAGATCAATTCGCAGAACCTCAGCTCATTTTCAATTTCCAAGGGGTGTTATCAACAGGCGCAGACCAAAACGCTGTGGACGCAACGGGATAGACCTCCAACCAATGAGAGCAACAAAAAGTGTGACGTAGCGCTGAGTGAATCCTATTTGAAGTACTGCAAACACATCTTTATTATCAACAAAAGCTTTAAATGCAGTTGTTTGTTCTTCTTTTAGAGAAAACATACCGTCCACTTGGTTTAATACTGACACGATAACAGATTCAGAAAGTTCCACATCAGCGGCAGCCATCTTGGTTGTTCACCAAAACGCCTCAATGGCACTCCTCTGTACAGTCATCATATCAAACCCACCCCTTATTAGATAAACGGTTGTGATTGGTCGGCTGGATATCTGTCTGAATGGGAGGGGGACCAGACACATCTGCCAGAGCCAATAAAACATGAGCTCGCAGATCCATCTGGTTCCCAGGCTAGCTAGCTTTATATTAACATTCTCAAAATTGTCAAAGATCTCACTCTGAAAGAGATTTCACTAACAGTCAACGTGTTGCTTATTCATTTAGACACGATAACTGCTTGTGATAATACATGTAAAGAGACAATAAGTGACAATACTGAAATATTCTCCAGCTCTGCCTCATGTCTTTAAGTCCACCACTAACCCACACTGCCCTGTGTCAACAAGGTCTGAACTACTGCTTTAAGGTTATGGGTAAACTATGGGTTTCTGTTAAGGTACGTTTTTTGGTTGTGGTCAGGGTTGGGTTTACACACTACACATAAAATGACTTTATATACAAATTGTACCAATTTCCCATGAGGCCAGGTAAAGTGAAACAAATATCGTAGGCTATTATAAAATCTGAACTACCTCTTTAAGGTTAAGGTTGGGACAAGTTAAAAAGGAAATCATTTCGGTACCAGCATGCATGTTAAACTGACCATCATAGCAGTCAAAACTATCAGCATCTGAATGGAAAAAGCTAATTTGATTAACTCTGATGTGCGGGCTCTGACACTGTGTCACACTGTGCGCCCATGTGCGTTATACCAGCATCAGCAACCCATAAATCAACATCTCGGACAAATAGAGAATTGAGTGCAAACAGATGCAAAGCTTAATTTTCGCGCTACGTCTCAGCGAGCGCGCACAAATAATCATCATCATCATCCTGTGTTTCTTGCAACATTTGGAAAGAAATCTCTGCGCTCTTACCGGGCTCCTCGTCTGCACTATCGCGCTGCTTTAAGCTCCCAAGCGGCTCATCTCCATCCTCTTTTCGCTCCATTTGGTTTAAAAAGGCGCTCAGGGTTCCTTCAGAGATCCCAACTAGATCTACAGTGCCGCCGCTCTCTGCAACAGCATCTATCCCTCCGTGTGCTCCGTGGCTTCACTGCCGCCTGCGCTGTTGCATGGAAACGCTGCACGGAGAGCTACCACTTATTAATTCATTTGGAAAGCTGATAGACTAAAAAAAAACTGTTCCCCGTCGAGTGTGCCCAAAAGAAACTATTTGTCCAAATGAAGCGACGTATCTACACAGATAAGATGATTACAGAAGCTAGTTCAGGTTTAAATAAATGCTGCCTACATGACATTATCTGTCAGAATGAGTCTATTCTATGCTAAACGCAGCTCCTCCTTGTGTGAGGACGTTCTCTGACTAAATGAGATTATCCACTCACACACAGCAGACAGAGTGACAACGCGCTGGGGAGCTCAGCGAAAATCGTGCCAAAACGGTCCATCATGATGTTGCATTCATTTCCCAGAGGAAACCATGGAAATGTGGCGTTTCTGCCTTACCTGGCCACAACTCATCTCAGTCTTCAGGTGATACGTTTACTACTCACCTCAGTTTTCAACTAGTTATCTCTACAAGAATTGTGGAGTAAATCCTCTTTTTTTTGACGATCAAGTTTGCAATTCTCAAAAAGATCCCGCTCAGTTAACCGTTCTTATAAAAGTCCATGGTAGGGAGGCACTGATCTCACCATGCAGGTTCATATGGTATCATTCAACTGTACCAATATTTATGTTTGTCAAGTAAAATTACTTTACTTGGGTTAGTTAAACTGGGACTAATATTATTTTGGTAAATTGTTTTGACTGATTATAAATCAGGCTGTTCTGGTTAGGGGCAGAGTGTGTGCCTGTCATGTCTTACCATTAAGCTTGTTGTTAAATGACTTTCTATAGGTTTATCAAAGATTGCTGGTTATTTATTTTCCTGAATATCAGGTACTTATCTGTGTGACTTGAATGTGATGGTAATACACGAGAGGAACAAACTGGGCTAGAGTAAGGGAGGGTCTTTGCTTACAGTATATCAACAGTTGACCTGGCTGAACGTTTTCATGAATGATGGATATAACGGACAGGTAAAACTGTTTAGCAGTGGGTGCGTGTTAAGTGTCAATAAGGGGAATAACATACTCTTCCAGTTGCTGTAACTACGAAGCTTGTAAGCCTTGTTATTTCCTATGGGACATGAATGCGGCATTGTTCTCCAGCTCGAGCATCACTGCGCCAGCTGGTGCCGCCCACTCACGCTGGGGTCTTCCAGCAGGCGCGAGGTGTTCAGAGCTCACGAGCGAATGTTGTAGTGGTCTAGCGTAAAGACAGAACGTGTCACAGCAAACAGCCAAAAGAGAATAAAGGACATAGATACCTCCTGAAATCTCATTTGAACGACTTTACCCATTAGCATCACTAAATGATCAATAATATGAAGTTAATGTATTTTAAATAAGCTGCTTTAGTGAGCAGACTACATGGAGAATATAACCACAAAACAACAAGGACCAAAAGGACAACTACGGTTCCTTTCCCTTCATCTCCACAACAATCGCTTCACTGGCCGCCTGCTGTCAGCTGCGAGGACGCGCTCCTTGCTGGGTGAGAACCGGAGGAGCTCTCAGCAGGGAAAGGCATGGAGAGCACATTACATCCATGCTACAAAGCAGCCTTTCTCTGGACACCTTTTGAAAGAATGATGAACATTTAAATCCCACATATACAACATTCCGCACCTATTATTCACGTCGCCTGGCGTATTCAAACAAACACCCGGGGAAAAATGCGCCTCAGGACACACCGCGTCAATCAGGCTTCATGTGAGCGTGTAAAGGAAAATCCCAAATATTTACCTCGTGATTTTTTTACTGTAGCCAAAACGCTGTCCAGTTACTGTGGCACTATTATTTAAAGTGCAGCAAAAATAATGTATAATGAAAGGTGAGAGATCATGTAGCGAAGGGAAAAAACGCGCAGAGCAAATGAATGAAAGAGTAAACAAGGGCAGGTTTAAGGAGAGTAATGTGTAGCATATAAAATTATTATTTACCTTTTCTCCAGAGTTAAAGAGAAACCGTTTGGGTACAAGGTAAAATGGAATGCGTGCAGGTATTGGCCAGATAACACTTCCCACTCACCTGTGTACAGATGGGGCGGAGGAGGAAGTGCTGCTGGCCTCCTCAGGTGAAGTCTCCTCCCACACAGCAGCCCTGGGAGAACACAAAGTCATTGGTGGGATATGCAACGTGATAATGTGAAGACATGGGACCGCTGATTGGCCAAGAGTCCAAAGAGAACATATTCTAAAATAAACCTGCAATATGCATCCTGTAAGATGTGGTGGGTGATCTGATATCTGCAGTTATTTCTTATCTTTAATGTTTATGGACCCAGGTCCCCTCAGGTGAGAGAGACATTCCCATACAGACATGTGTGGACTTACAGTAGCTAGGTATTTCCCTGTTCTCATGCTGAAGAAAGGACTGGTCATCCACAGTGACACGGAATTCACAGCAACAGATAGAGTTCATATATGGGAAATCATTGTGTTGCCTTGTATCTGGTAATACAGTAGGCTACACAGCGGAGTAAAATATGTCTAAGCAAACCAATCAAACAACAATAGGCTCCCTGCTAGTGTGTTTTCCTACCAAATGTTTCAACAACATTCATATTTACATATTCAAAGTGTGGCTCTGTCTGCAAACTGTCATCTGAGGACAAAAGGTGGGACTCTTAGGCATCCACCCTATACTGAATTAAGTGATGACAGATAACAAACCACTGAAAAGACCAATGATACTGATCATGGCTGGAGTACCAGTGTATTCTCTTTAACCTGGGCTGCAGGGTGGAAAATGAACCATGCTGTTCTGAAAACAGTGATCTGGATCCCTCAGGCATTCAAATTCAGACAACATAACAACTTACTGGGGAATTCTAAAATGTATAAGGCTGGTATTTAGAAGTGAACTGTCCTCCAACAGCATACAGTGGTGCTTGAAAGTTTGTGAACCTTTTAGAATTTTCTATGTTTCTGCATAAATTTGACCTAAAACTACATCAGATTCCTTCCCTTAGACCATGCCCTGGCCCTTACCTGCAGCATCAGACAGGCTTGAATTTCAATTAACAGTCTCCCACCAGTGTCCACACTGACACCCATTTGGGAAATATTTTACCAACAGTACTCCCTGGTTTTGATTTGCCGCTGTGTGTAAAGAAGCAAGCAGGGCAAACAGGTTACAAAACACACTGAAGCTGGGGTCTGACAGCAGACCTTTTCACTGTTGATTTGAACCACGCTGATAGTGTCGGCCAGGTTTGGTTACTTTCTGAAATGCATTCTTTCTGATGACTGTGCATGTCCGATGCTGCAGGTAAGGGCCAGGGCATGGTCTAAGGGAAGGGAATTGTCCATTTGCATTAGCTTAGTCCACCTTTAATGTTTCTCACTAATACCAAGACTTTCATAGCCCTGGGTGTTGTTTTACATGCCACACCCAAACCTTACAGAAGACTCACCATGCAGACCAGGAGAGAGGGCTGCCATCACTGAAATACAATACTTCTTTTTTTTTTTGCCAAATGGCTACAGCATGTCTAGTTTCTTTTCTCTGTGTAGCTCTATACTCCAACATTTTACAAAACAAATTATGTTTGGTTAATGCAGATTATTTTATTCAAGAATGCAACTCATTTTTACAGAAGACAGCTATCAACAGAAACAGAGTTGCCAAAAAAAGATGAAGAAAGGTTGAAGTAAACTCTGAAAATATCACAAATCTACTTCTGTGTATAGGGTTGCTACTGTTACAGCCAATAGAACATTTACTGTAGAAGAGATCACAGCTCTATACAGCTATTCACCCACATAAGGACTCAGGTATACCTGTGAGTGTATACATCGTCCCACACATGCATATTTTGAAGGAAAGTCTTTGGTTCTGTTGTCACCACAGGTAGGTTATGTAAAGTGTATTCCACCCTATGAGTCACAGCTGTTAACATGCTGATGCATCTAAGAGTCCCTGCTGAAACTGAGCCAAGAGCTGTAGCACTCAAACCAGTTCTGGTGGAAGGAAGTGGAAACGGAATTACAGCACAGTTTCCGCAGATTTCGCTACTGTTGGCAGTATTATTAACAGGTAGAATCCATGGAAAGATTTGTTTGCCTTTCTGATGAACAGCAGCTAGTTTGTAATGTAGCTAATATATTTGTTATCTGGAAAACAGGATTATGTTAAGCAAATTGCCTCATTTCTGTAATCATTAATTTCTCCTCACTGTGATTTGGGAGAAAAGAAGGGCTCAGAATACATTTTTCAATTCAAATTTCAAAATGTTATTAGAGGAAGCGTCCTCTGCACCTCCTCCACTTCAGGTCCCGCCTGTGCCTCTTTATCTTGAGGGGCCTCTTGCACTTCCTCCATCCCAGGTGCTCTCTGCACCTGGCTTATTTGCAGACTTCCCCTATTACTCCTGTTTCATCCACCCAAGATGTCATTGCACCCTTGTTGACTTTGTTCCAGAGTGTCAGTCTGTGGCTGCTCATGTCATGACATCTTACCAGGAGGGATAGCTCTCCTTGTTTTCATGTAAAGAAGCTACTGCAGGTAGACATACCTACTTATCAGCATACCATTCTTAAGGGAAGATTAATGCCTCTCTTTCCTCCTCCAAAGTCAGGTGATCTGGACTAAAATTGCATGGTTTTCAATTGTTGTTGGTCAACACCAGCCAATCAGAGTCAAGAATTTTCAGTGACCATGGATAAATATACATCAGCAGCACCGGGAGGCTATGAAACAGTTCCAGGACCACACAACTAGAATACGTATTGATGGTACTGATCGTTGTGCAACACCACTTCTCTGGATCCAGAAATCCCCCAAACTGTAATCACCTAAGGAATCAGTCATGCCCCTCTTCCACCAGGCTGAAACAGAAAGCTTCCCAAGTGATTTCCAAGCTCTAAAGTGCAGTAGGACATTTTCTACAAAAGTACTTCTTACTTACTTCTTTCTGAGACTGTCCTCACCAGAAAAACAACAGCATTGATAATTTTTCAAAAACTTGAAACAACCCATGTTTATGGTTTCCTGACAAGCAACCTCTTGCGGTCGTGTGAATAATGATTGTTGTCTCTCAGAAGCAAAGGCAGAAGTGACGTGATAGTGGTACAAAACCTCTGAGGACTGAGGTTAGGGTGGGTGACTGGGCAGTCTGGAGACCGCAGTTCCTTTCCTGTTTCCTCAACACTAGTTTCTTTTAACCATGACTGCAGGTTGTCCTGGTACCGTAGTGGTTAAGATGCAATTACAACTTTCTCAGTTTGATTCTGGCCACTGAGCTTTGTTGTTATCCCCCTCTCTCTGTCAACAGTCAACACTGGTTTCTTTTAACCATGACCTTTCCCTAACCAAGTAGTTTTAGGTGAAGACAATGACACAACCCTTTTTGTTGTTTAGGTATGAGGACTTCTTGTCACGTCTCAATAGGAGGTAGACTCAGCTAAGTGGACGACCTTGAACTTGAAAAAATAATGCGCCCTCTTGTTGTCAGGTAGGTGAAAATGAATATTCCACTAATATTCCGGTTTACACACAGCCTTGTATACTCCGGCTGTGTTTGACAGGGGTCAGTGCCTTAACATGTCATTCATCACATCAAAATATGGAAAAGTGGAATGGCTGGAGCCACCATTTTGCTTCTTTGCGTCAAAACTTGTTCAACCGTGCAAACTCAGCCTCCCTCTTTCATTCGTTCAGCCACCTTCTTGAAAAGGTCAGCGTTGCCAAATTTGCTCATATCCAAAAACCTGTTGATGTCCAAGTCTTTCATAATGTTTAAAAGTAGGTGTGTTTCTCCTTCCCACCAGAAATGTGGGCTTTTCTTTTGTGCATACATCTCTACCCCAGCCTTGCAAACGGTTGGCTAGTTGGTTTGTTTCCAACGCACAGAGCTGGCAAGAGGCCGCGTGTCGCAAACAGTAGCGGAAAAAAACCCAACTGAGATGCAGATTCTGAATGTGCTGTATATATGTCCAAAGAATGCACCTAAAACCTGAATAATATCGGCATATCCCACATGTCTTAATCGGAAAATGCTACATTTGGAATACAAAGCCAGATGCTGGTGAGTCATTTCATGAAAGGATACTTACCCCACCTCCAAACCCGCTGCCAAGACTACATAGTCATAAGGCCATTTATGAGGGAATGTACTGTGTACACATCCACACACATATTTGAAGAGTTGGCCGACTCTCAGACTGAAGGTATGAGTTTCTCAGCATCTCTCCACCTCTTTCACCTCTGTGTGTTCACATCTTCTCACCACAGAACAAATTGTGCTCTGACTGGACCTTTGGTGGAAATGTGAAGAGGAATATTTGGACCAGTTACACAGCAATATTGTGCTTCTGACCTCAACACAATGTGTGTGATGTGAGGCTGCCAGAATCTTTTGAATCTCATTTGTACCTTTTTAGTGCTTTTATCCAATGTGCTTTTCAATGGAGTGTATTCATTTTTACTATTAATGACCTCAGTGGTTTGGAGTTTCCCAGCTGTCAGACACTACAACATAAAATCATTGTCTGTGCTGGTTCTTAACACTGTGAAAAGACACACGGGCACTGATACTGCCAGGAATTTTGAAATCTTTAGGGTGATACAATATGTGCAATATTCTGAGCCTGGATTATACCTCTGAACCAAGATCTCGCTTTACCTACAGCGTAGCAAGTGACTTATTCTTCTGTGTAGGTTCTCCTGTACTCTGTAGAAAGTTTGGCTTTGGGTTTACTGCTCACCATTGTCTTTTCGGGTGGCTGGAAAATCCACATGTGTTCACAGGAACATGGAGTGGAACTGAGGTTGGATGAACAAGTGAAGCTGTACAAACTTCATTGTAGGGAACTACAATGTGCTAAGCCAACCCTATCGCCAGACAGAAACATTAATATTGAACGATTTGACCCAAACCCAAGATTACATTCAGTGACATGTTTATTTATTTATTTATTTTTATGTCCAATGCAAACACGTTTAAAATTCTTGCTTTCTACAATTTCTACATATGGAAACTATGGTATGATAAAGGTTAGGGAAGGATGGTGGTTAATGCAAAGAAACTATGGTTAAGATATGGTTAGGGTTAGGGTTAGGCAATTAAAACAGAAAGATTGTGGTTACAGTTAATATTAAGGTGTACATTAATTGCAGCTTTGTGATAGAACTTCGGTCTCCTGTATGAAACGTGCTACTGACCATACACCACTCCGACCTCCACAACCTGGCAGTCCGCTTTGCTACATATAGGACACACTACTTCCTGCATTGGCACTGAATGTCATGGACATAATTCCTGAGGTGTATAGTCCAATATGGATGTAAATCCTTGGGATACAGGGCTGAGCAAGGTTCATGTGACAGATGGAGGCAGTCAAAGGCATTGGTAGGTTAACTCATAAAAGAACACTGTCCATACCAAAGCCAATGGTGATTTATAGGACAATGTAACATTGTAATGATACCTCACACCAGTGTCACTGCTTACTCAGCTAAGCCCATCAGCCACATGACCTTTGTCTTGCACGTCATAGCAATCCCATAACAAACCCCTAGCCGAATTGTCTGTTGTAAATATCCACCACAACAAACAGAATTCCTGGTTCAAGTTTGACCCTGGCTGTGGTCGAATAGTCTTTTTTGCTTAGGAAGGTTCCTAACTGTGAAATGACCCGGAAGGATCTAAGTGGATGATGAGAGCTGGTGGAATTCTCTAAATGCTAAGGAAAGGTGCTTCAGCGCTTCCTTTCTTACCTCCTTTAGCATAGGGTACACTGGACCATCCTTGACCTAAGGAAAAGAAAATAATGCCGTCCCACAATTCCTTGTGGCAGCAACATAAAGCAACCATGGAAGAAGACCCACGTCAATAACATCCACCATCACATAATTATGTAGCCTAGTGCAAGTGCAGTGGGATTCTCTTAGCACCGCGGTCAAATTTTGACTATTCGATCACAGCCCTACTGTACTTGCCGTAGGTAGCTAATGGTCTACCTGGGAAATGACTTTTATGAGATTTTAACAATTACTTTGGTGAATACAATGTTACATGCTTCAAAATAAAAGCAGAGTTGTAAGAAAGTTGTGGAAAAAAATAGGCAATTTCAAGGCAGAAGTGGAAACTTTTTGAATCGAATCCAGTAGTAGAGAGCTAGCATGTAGCAGACATGGAACTTTAGCGCTGGCTTCACCACCACAGTCAAGGTGGCTGCTTTTATGAGTTATCGAGCTGACGTTGTCTTAGTCTTACATTCAGTTCCTTGATACAGAGTAACAGTGGTAGCAAAGAGAATGTTGGCTTTTCTAGATAAGGGAGAGCCTATTTGGCTAGCTTAACTGAGGAGCTGCTCCATGTCATCTTTTCTATCAACAAACTTTAATCACAATGGAAACACAATGGAGGAAATATGGCTCTAATGGACCAATCACATGAACACTTAATCTATAGAGCACCAACATTAAAATATTTTTGAAGAGTTGCACATAAGCTATAGTGCCCTCCACATACCTGCATAAACCGTGAAAACAATGAGTAGGTAGTATACCCATTAATCCCTCATACTCTTACTTGTGGTATATTTACTGCAAAACATGAGAGTGTGTAGTGGATGTCAGTGTGTGGATTTCCCCAGAAAAAAACCCCAAACCCTGCTGATTTCTCGGGTTAGGGTTAGGTGGCCTCGTTGGTTGCTGGAGTCTTAGCAGTGTCTCGTTAAGTTATATAACATCATCTCTGTACTGGTTTGTGACAGTTTTGTTCAGCAAAGGTCACTGTGAAAAGAGATTTTTTTTCCACCATGCATTGCAGATCAGTGCAGTGTTCTCTGAAGCTCAGACCAACGTGACATATTTATACCAGCTCTTTTCTGATTCAAAGGGACAATGGCAGCAAAGAGAACAACACAGATCAAATCTGCTGAAGTTAAAGCCAAAGCTTTAGCATCCCGCCTAGACTTCTGCAGTTCCCTCTTCACCTGCCTCAGCAAGTCTTCTCTGGACTGTCTACAAATGGTCCAGAACGCTGCTGCAAGGCTGTTGACCAGGTCCAGCAGGTCGACTCATATCACACCCATCTTATCGTCTTTACACTGGCTTCACATCAAGTTCAGGATTCATTTTAAGGTTCTTGTTTTTACGTATAGAGCCCTGCATGGTCAAGCACCAGTAGGTCTGACAAGGGCTTACTGGTTGTTCCTCATGCTTGACTGATACAATCTGCGGTATCTGTTAAAAAGCAGCTGAAGACTCATTTATTTAAACTGGCCTCGTGCTGTCTAGTGTTTGTAATTTTTGTGTGTTTTCAAGGTTTTTAACAGTTTTAATCTTGTGAAGCACTTTGTGACTTTGCTCTGTGAAAGGTGCTATACTAAATAAACTTTACTTACTAAGGCCTTGTAACAAATACTATCTTTATACTATTATTATACTGTTATATTCACAATGAAACAACAGGTTGATTACTAGATTATATGATCAACAGAAAATGAATCTACAACTATTTTGATAACTGATTAATCCAATAGCAAACCTTTTCTGGTTCCAGCTTCTCAGTTGTGAGGATTTATCTTATGCGATAGTGAACTGAAGATGTTAGGGTTTTGGACTGTTGGTCGAACAAAACAAGGAAAATGAAGAAATAGGAAATGGGGATTGTGAGAAAATTTGATTTTTCACTCTTTTCTGATATTTTATAGAGTCAATGATAGATTCTTAGAGAAAATAATTGACAGACTAAACAGAAGTGACAATAATTGTTAGTTGCAGCCCTAAATGTGATTGCATTGCAGGTGTTCATAATATTTATTTTTTTGTCTGTATTTATAGGCGGACAAAAAAGAATAGATTCAAAGACCATCACTCAGGTGTTAAGAGATGCCATGCCAAAAATGAAAGTGCTGCACGCAGCAAATATTTGCACCTGTTCATTTGCAGCCCTCTAAGTAAATTCAAATCAGTGTGTAAATCAGTGTGAAGCAGATGTGTTCTGCTTAAACAGATGAATAAACATTTATTTTGATCCTTCTCAGAGGTTCTTGTATGGTTCAAGGAAGACATTTGCACTAGTATTACATCAATACACACATGTTCCCACTGCAGGCCTGTATTCATGCAGAGTTTCAGCGTATTTAACCCTGCTTCTGATGATCTATAACTACCATTTTCTGTTGTTACTCTGTGGAACAAACCATCAATAACTAAGAAATCCCGTTTGCATGAAACTGGCTTTTCCAGTGATGCTGCAATGTTGTGGGACACATACCTCTTCTACAGGTGTGGACGTGTGGTCTAAGAGTTTGGCCATGTGAGGAAAGAAAGGATCATCCTAGAGCACACTGATCACTGTCATTGTTGTTTTCTTATTGCAGATTGGCTGAACTTGCTGTCTTCTCCAACATTTGTTCACCAATGGTGCTTCTCTCTCTAAGTGGCAGGTACACTGATGGAAACTTTACCAGCCAAGAGGGAGAGCAGCACAGCTTCCTGTTACACTTCAAAATTTCCCACTGGAGCCCACCACACAGATACATATGGTATTTCTTCATGTGACACTTAGCAGTGCATGTGTTTGATCAAATAAAAATATTACTTGTTTCTACTGTACCACACATGAATACATGGCTCCAGTCAGACTAAAATATGTGACACACAAGCCGTGCAGTTTCCCCTTTGGCTCTGTGTGCATTGTATAGAATTAAGCCCAAATACTGAAACAGGGAAGAAAAAATGGACTTGGACTAGTTCCTCTGCATTATTGTGATGAATCCCAGTTCCTGTAACCTGACTGAATTATACTGATGCATACAAGTCAGTCATAGAAACATGTGTGTAACAGTATAAGTGACCTCTGTAAGTAAAATCATCATGTTACTTACATTACACATGTCACTTTCTTTCTCACTCCTACTGATTTCATGTCTTATTTTATATCTTATTTGTCTCTTCATCTTGCGTTTATCTTCATTTAATTTCTTGCGCCAACTGAACATCCAGTGACGGATGATTGGTAACACTAATATTAGTTCTGGTTGCCATATTTAGCATCAGTGTGAACAGGACCTGGGTCAAGCAGCCCTCCTCACACCAGCATCCACAGCAAAAATAACTCCATTAACTGTTTCCCATGCACCATCCTCTCCGCTTCCTGTTGTCCCCCCACTCCTCCAAACACACACTCTCTATCTCTCCGTCTCTCTCTCTCTCTCTCACACACACACACACACACACACACACACGCACACACACTTCCTGTCATGACAAGGCTGAAATTAAAACAGGCTGTTAGTTTGGACCCCTCCGCAGCCGACAGTGAGATTAGGGGCAGTTTCTCACAGTCTTATGAAGATAGACAGCGGCGGTCTGGAGTGATGGGATACAACTTGACAACTTTGTGTGTGTGTGTGTGTGTGTGTGTGTGTTTCACATACAACAATAAAAATGATTGGGATCAATATATAATTACTAGAATAACTCTAACAGTTAACTCTTGTAGCAGCTTCTGCTACCCTAAAAACAAATCCAGGCAGCCAGCTTATAATCACCTGATGTGTTTTCATAGCACACCCTCTAATTAACGCCCTAAAGGCAAAGTTTACTGTAAGAAAATAACATAAGGACTTTGCGTGTGTGTGTGTGTGTGTGTGTGTGTGTGTGTGTGTGTGTATATGTATATGTATGTGTGTGTGAAGAGGTGTAATCAATCATCACTTAGCAGTGGAAGCATGTCAGGAGCTGACCGTGATACACACATGGGGACAATGTGGTGGCATATTAGTTAACAACAGGCTTAATTAGCTCATATTTTGTTGACATTGGTAGTCTCGAGGTAATGTAGAAACTAATACATAGTAAATGTTTTCATTTTATTTATAATATAGGAATTATAGGTTTAAAGCTGCACTCATCAATATTTTTCTGTTAACAATGGGTCAAATGACTATGTGTAATGTGAAAGGTGTCGCTCGTATTGATGAACCCACAGAGAATTATCACCTGACTGATGAATGCTATGGTTGCATTGTGTTTGCTGGGTGTGTAAAAAGGCGTGTGAGGTTTGCTAGCGTGTTCACTACATCAACTTCATCAGGTGATAATACATCAGATTCTTTCTTTCAAGTGGCCCCCAAAAAATATTAAGATGGTTTTAAGTAGCAACTGATGGTCCAAAAATGCCTTAAGACAATTCACAAAATATATGGTACGACAGCCTTACAGTGATAGAGTTCCAAATGGATCTGTTTTATCATCACTAAGCAGGTGAACATACTGTATGTACAGGTCACAAAGTGAGGCTGGAAAGAATCACACATGACTAACAGTTTCAGATGGTAGCAGAGCCACAAGTGGTGATTAGAGGATTACAGTTCAAAAAGACAGATAAAACCTTAAGACACGTGAGACAGACAACATTCTTAAAGATTAAACACTATACATTTTTTAGCCAGACTGGGGCTCAGCATCTGCTTCATCAGAGTGGGGTTATCTTTCTGTGTACTTCTCAAAGGTTTCAAGTTACAGAGTTTGTTGTTGACAGGGTGTTTGTGCTGTCTCGCAGGGATTTGGCTCTCAAGTTAGGTTTTCCTAAGACAAAATGTAGCAGACTTCATCCTACCTGAGAGCAGAAAAAGATATCCTAGAAGTAAGGTTAAACAAGACTAGGTTGAAACCTAGTATATGGCTGGGCTGTGTATGGCCAATGTGCTCCTGAGCACAATATTGAGGACCGTCCACACCTCGCTGTGAAGCTTTGTTTATGCTCGACGCAGTGTCTCTGGCGCGAGCCAAAAGTGACGCCATTGTGCCTCATGTTTCTGCACGTGGTCGTGCACGTCCCAGTTTTTGAGACTAGGCGCTCACTGCACGTGTGGGGCTTTTCATTTCAAGATGGACGAGTTTGAAGGTTTTTCTTGTTTATACTACAACGGATAGCGTGTTGATCATAAACAACTCTGTGTGGCTCGTAGCTCTTGTGCCATCTGTGGAGGCCTACACCACGGTGTCTTGCGAGAGCAGAAACAAAGCTTAAAAGCCTCCTGAGGACATTATTGAGGACTGTCCGCGCCTATTCATTTTGAAAGAGCGATGGCCAATGGGAAAACTCCAACCCGTAACCAAGCAATGGTGTCATCACTCAGTCAGTAAGCCAGGGACAGACTTGAAATGTAAACATCTGTGTAGTCCTACCTCCTAAAGTCAGAACACAATCAAACCTGCTGTCACTCCCAATTTGACTGATAAGTCCTTTAATATGACGACTAACACTAAACAATAACTAAATCCTGTTGCGGTGTTACAAGGTGGACCCATGCGCAGGACACAGACACGGGGGAAGGTGTAGTTAGGAAGGTTTATTAGGATAACGGGGAATGGAGGTGGAGTGGAGAGGAGGTGATGGCTGGCTGAGGCAGAGGGGCGATGGAGGATGGATGGACGAGGGTGAGTGGCGTGGGCAGGCTGAAGCTGCACGAGGGTTAGCAGGCAGGCAAGCAGGCAGGTAGACTGGTAATCTGACGAGGAGTGGGAGAAAAGCCGGGGTTGGTATACAGGAGAGGCGAGGAAACTGATTCCCTAGAACACCTTTTATGCTAATTCATTTTGCCCCATTACAATCACTGGGAAATTATTTTTAATGAACAAAACTTTCTGAAAGGGAGACTTTTTTGTTTGCAGTACTCAAACTAAAGTCTCACATTTGAATGACACTGACTGATGTTACACCTTTAGGTACCTGTTGACTCAGCAATTCCTTACATTAGAAGTGACAGCTTGTTTTCACAGTGTGCCAGTGGAAAACTGTGTGTCAGGACCACACAATTCTTTATTCAGTGGGATGTGGCTGAGCAGAAACCTGACAGGCTGGTTTTAATTGTGTGATGGGTGGGTGTGGTGAGAGGACAGGGATCATCAGAATGCCTCATTTTACTGCTCCATCTATTACTCAAACTCAAATTCAAATTCAAATAAGCTTTATTGGCATGGCAGATCAGGAATCTATATTGCCAAAGCAGTACAGAAATACAATATAATAAAGGCATTAAATAACATAAAAAACAATAATAAAACAAACAGATAAAAACATGGGTAATACTTATATACAGGTGTAATCACTCAAATATTTGTATGACAACAGTCACCCATAACTCACTCTCAAAACAAGTCTTTGCAGTCTGCAGAGTACAGAGCTGCCAGCATGAGAGAGTTACATATGTGGTTCATTACCGCCATCATACGGTGGCTTGTAGAATAGATGTTAAAAATAAACCCACTAAATCAGACTGGTTTTCCTGTCGTTTTATTAATAGCAATCAGCAAAATCACAGCATTATGGAAAAAGCAGCTTGGGTGAATTATGTGCACCCAAGTGTTGTAATTGTGGTCTGTGCATTTCCACTTATTTTCACCTCAGATTAACAGGTCTTTCTAGTTAGTTCAGTTGAAACCAGGATTTGATTAGCTATTTCTTTGGTTCTAATGAAAGGGTGACAGAACATCCAGTCACACGATAATTATAACACAAGCAAGTTGACCAAAAATGTCTTCTGGTTGGACTAAACCAACATTTTATTCATAAATTAAAAAGCTCATGTGTGTCATTATAGCCAAAGTGAATCTCAAGAAGGGCCTGCTGAAGCAATCATTCTTATGTCCCTCAGGGGCCCCCTCTCTGTGGGATGATAATAATTGTGAATTGTTTCCAGTCAGACTAGAGCCATGACTCTGCTCTTCCACATCACGTTGTTCTTCACAGCCACTGGTTGTTAACCTTGTCTTGTGTTTTTTGATGGAACTGAGGATGTCACCGTCTCCAGCTGTCCTGGTCATTTGTACTGTATAAAAGCTGTGTGGAATACAGAGGTAAAAGCAATCTGTTTGATGAGAACAAGGGCACTGATGTTTGTGTGGTTATTTTGCAACAGCCGGTGGTGGTTGTGCAGATTTTCTCACGGTGACCAGTGGATCTGGACCAAGTAATCCCTCTTTGACAATGTGAGTCACTCCAATGACACACAGCAGAGGGGACACATGCTGCTTCAGATGTCTGGAAGAGAAGTTAATGAGCTGAGAAGGATGAACTAGACATGCACGCTGCTGTGGATGACAAATGCTGGAAAGAATCTGACATAATGAACCTTTACTCTGCCCCCCTACACCCCTGCCATAATTACAGTACAACTGTATTCATTCTGTCACTTTAGAATAGGCCTACTGGGTTGAAGCATGTATACTGAAAGTGAAAGAGACAAGCAAAACAGGCCTAAAATGGCAGTCTGTGTGGGTTTGCCTCCACAAATGAAAGTAGTAAAAGTAGTACAGACCATGGGTGTGCTGACATAGTGCACTCTTGACCAGGCCAGTGGTGGTTGGTTCAAACCTAGAATCCTGACACCAAAATTGCAATGTGACATCTGCTGGTGACACTCACCACTTGTGCCTCTGCTTTTACTGCACAAACCACCAAAACACAAACAGGTGAAGGTGAGGAAAAACTTGACAAAGGGCCTGTGTGCTCGAGGATGATTGCTTACATGTACTCCACTTGTAGCCCACCATCGCCTAGCAACACACGTGAAATCTTTATGGGTCTGATTTGGGTTTGCCAGCCATCACTAGCCTACAGTACCCTGTGTGGAGCCAAAATGGACATGTTGGCTGTTCCAAACATTTGCATTACAAACACTGAAATTACTTTGTTTATTAAATTCCCGGACGGAAAGTGGAAAAAGAGCATTTGTGTGTTCTGCACCCTCGGCATGGACTACATTGCAGAATGACTTGCAACTCAAAGAATGAATCTTGTTAAATGCTTTTAAATCCAAAATGAAAGAATTAGAGGCAGATTCTGTATAATGTCAGTGTTTCTAATTTACTTCAACTGGCTCCCAGAAATGTCTCTTTTGAAATGGGAGTTCCCTGTGCTTGTTTATTGTATTTTGTCTCCTTTTGTGCTTTCTGCCTGTAACTCTGTGTTTTTATTTATGCTGCTGACTGTCTTGGCCAGGTCTCCCTTGAAAAAGAGATCCGTAATCTCAATGGGACTCTCCTGGTTTAATAAAGGTTAAATAAAAAATTAAATAAGAACATTTTATATTTGAGCCATTAGATCCAATACAAGGTAAACATTCTAAGAAAAACAACAACACATCAGTGAATTATTTTTGTGAAGAGCCAGCAGGAAAGCACCTAGCTCAGCCAGAGAAGAAACTTTTCTGGAAGTCTTGATAAATATATATATATATATATTACAGAAGAAATGTTGACTTGTCATAGCAGGAAAAACACAGATGTAACTAATCACATTAACTATCTATTTATTTCATATTTCATTACATCCCCATGTTACCATATGGACCCAAATGGATATCCGGTATGTTACAGTTACAGTTACTTCAATCAAATTAGACCACAGCAGAGGCCGCAATATTGTAATCTGACAATTTGCTCATTTGTTTGCACAACACTGAAGTTGGCTTCCGATTCGGCAGTTAAGGGGAAAGTTAAGGAAAACTCAATTTACAGTGCTGAAGCTGCCGATCCTCCGTTTTTTGCACCTCTTACTGTTGTGAAAGCATGTTAGACATTTTAGGTAAAGCCTTAACGCTGTCTGGAACCCATTTTCAAATCTGTGAAAACTTTATTGTATTTGTGAAAATACAAAACAGGGAGATTTCACTGCTTTTTTCACACGTAGACCACATCAGACCAGGTCCAGATTCAAAACCACTATACCCAGACTTGTCAAATCTGGACCAGATTATCCCAGAGAGGCTAAAGATTCTTTAAAACACAATTTCAGATTTGTGAAACCTTATTTGGATTTGTGAAAATGCAAGAAAGGGACATTTCACTGCTTTTTTCACAGGTAGACCACATCAGACCAGGTCCAGATTTAAAACCACTATACCTAGACTTGTCAGATCTGGACCAGATTATTACCCCTTTATCCCAGGAGTTTATACTGTAGACAGGCACAGTAGCCTAGTCATTGGCCTAGTCGTAGAGTTGCAGCCCTTTTGTTTTGCCTACATCTGCCTGCCTGCAATGGTGATTTTGAACTAGTGTTTTAGCTTTTTCCTGTCTGCCTTAACCCGTTACCTGTTTAACCTGTTAGTGTCCTGTGTTATGCCTGCTGACAAAGTAAACTCTGTTTTTAATGCTTTAATGTTTTTATGCTTCTGTTTCTTAAGTCTGAGAGTCTGCTTTTGGGTCTAAAGCAGTATTTCTCAGTTTCCCACCCTCTTACTGTCACTATTGCTAGAAAGTACTGCTACAACTTTTGTAGTTGTCTGTCTTTGTTTCTTCCTGCTATCATCTTGCTCCTTTCTGATTGTCATTGCACGTCCCGCTTTTGTCTCAATTTCCTTCTTTCTTATTGTCTGTCCCTCTTACATTCTGTACATGAAAGAAAGCTTGTCATAGAAATGTCGAACAAGCAAACTAATGGCTGAATTTTGGTACTTCTAACACAGGCCACGGTAAAGGCTTTGGCAAAAGTGAGGGATATAACATTGGCAGAAGCAGTGAGAGAGGTTGATCTCGGCCAGTGAGAACAATAAGAGGTGCAAAAAACGGAGGATCGGACGCTCAGCGCTGTAAATTGAGTTTCCCTTAACTCTCCCCTTAACTGTCGAATCGGAAGCTACGAATAGGAAGCCAACTTCAGCGTCGTTGAGTTTGCTGGGTTCGCTATAAATGTGTGTTGTCTTTGAGGCTTGATGCCTGAACGAGGCGTGCCAACCGGGGGCTAAAGTCTGTCCGTTTTCGTGTCATTTCCTTGTTCTTCTGTGGGTGGCGAAAACTTTTTACGGAACGGACTCGCCCATCCTGAGTACTCTAAGTTAGTGACTTTACTCGGCCTAGGTAGCGCTAAATGTTGGAAGCAAACATCTAATTCTTCATCGATCGCTCCGAGCTGACAGAAAGTTTGAAACTATGGCTGACGGCCGAGAAGAGGAGAGGCAAGAAGGAGAGCAGCGACTTCAGGGCGCCGAGGGTGGGGAAGGTATGTGAAGCCATGTCGGTCAGGTACACCCAAGCTAACGTTACAGTAAGCGACCGTTTCACTGAAACAGCCACTACTTTCAGTTCCGTGAATATTACAATCAAACTTTAGGTTCCAGGCAGCGTCACATTTTCTTATCAAGAATGGAGAGACCGGTGTTGTGTCGAAGTCTGTTACCCCATCGATATGTCTTTCCTCTTACCTTAACCCGAACCCAACCCTGTCCGCTACTAGTCGTCTTTTCCGGTGCTTAACCTGACCCCAACCTAACCCCTCGTTATGTCTACCACGACTAATCGTAACCTAACCGAAACCCTAACCGAAACCCTAAACCCAACCGCGGAGGTGGGCGCCACTGGAGACCCCATTCATATAGGAGGGAAACGGTGGGGTGACAGACTTTGACACTTCTGCCGCTAAGGAGTACTTTTAGCTAACCTTAGCTGTATTGTGTTGCTGATGTTTGCTGTTACCTGGTTTGAGACTTAATTCGTTCTTTTTTCTCCTTCTGTTCTGTAGTTAACCCAAAAAGCCTCAAATATCTTGTATTTTAGAGCTGGTATAACGTACCGTCGATTGAGATTGCTAGGACAAGTATAGAAATGAGCTAACTGGATCGAAGTTATGCCGATTTAACGTGAGCATTATAAAGAAGCGTCAAGGCCGTGCGGTCGGTGATAAACAGGATCATAAAGCGGGCAGGACAGTGTCAGTCAGGGTGTAACGGTAGGTCCTCCGGGCTGAAAGGTGCGCCCCCTCAACTTCTGTAATACATGAACAAATATGAGAGCAGTCACCAAGAAGAGCTACGTGACTATCAAACATGATGAGCAGTATTAAGGGGTTAAAAACGGGAGTGATGATGGCGCAATGACGGAATCTGAAGCTGATATTGTTGGAAAGGTGACGTCACACGACGACGAACGTGAAAGAAACGTTGAAAACCAAAAATAAGAAGAAAGAGAAACTTCTGAAAGCCACTTTTTATACAATTGTGAATTTGATAACATTTCCAGGAATATTTAGGCGGTATAGGCAGCATAGCATACACTGTTGAGAGAAAGTTTAACAGACCAGACAAAGACATTGCTGCGTACTATGATTTTCATCCTCCCAATGCTATTGTGGGGAAATTTCACATACTTAATACATTTTTTTAAAAATCATTTTCTTAAGAACCGTCTCATTACAATGGTTCCTTGAAAGTAATAGCTAGTAAAGCGTGCTATTATTATATTATTTTGCCAAATGTTACATTAAGTCACATTTGGTAAGCTGGTTTTATGCTTTATTGTATTTTGGTTGTAAATATAATTTTCTTTATATCTGCTTCAAATATAATTCTGGAATTGAATTCCCCTATTTTTTTTTTTTAAAGCTTCAATGTCTAAACATTGTGCAGTGTTTTAGATTAGATTAGATTAGATTCAACTTTATTGTCATTGCACATGTCACAGGTACAAGGCAACGAAATGCAGATAGCATCTAACCAGAAGTGCATAAGCAGTAGAATAACATAATGAATATAAATATACAGGGTATATGAATATTTACAGTATATACAGAAAGTATACAGAAAGTGCAGAATGTGCGGTTTGAATGTACAGTAGTGCAATGATATTATTTAGTGCAAGCAGATTTAAAAAAAAAAGAGTACTTAATAGTGCAGTGATGTCATTCAAGTTTGGTCCAAGGGCGTTGGTAAGTGTGTGTGTGTGTGTGTGTGTGTGTTGGGGGGAGATGTCAGGGGGCAGAGTTCAGCAGGGAGACAGCTGATGGGAAAAAGCTGTTCCTGAACCTGGTGGTTTTGGTCCGGAGACTCCTGTAGCGCCTCCCAGAGGGCAGGAGGGCAAACAGTTTGTGTGCTGGGTGGCAGGAGTCTTTTCTGATGTTCTTTGCTCTCCTAAGACAACGCTTCCTGTAGATGTCCTCAATAGCAGGAAGTGAGGCTCCAGAGATGCGCTGGGCAGTTTTCACCACCCTCTGCAGCGCCTTCCGGTCCGAGACAGAGCAATTCCCATACCAAACTGTAATGCAGTGGGTTAGGATGCTCTCGATGGTGCAATGGTAGAAGTTCACCAGGATGTCTGAAGAGAGGTGGTTTTTCTTAAGAGTCCTCAGAAAAAAGAGGCGCTGGTAAGCCTTCTTAACCAGGTAGGAGCAGTTAGTCAACCAGGTGAGGTCCTGCGAGATGTGGATCCCCAAGAATTTGAAGCTGGTCACACGCTCCACCGCCGCACCGTTGATATGGATGGGTGGGTGTGTGTCAGCATTCCTTCTGAAGTCCACGATGAGTTCCTTGGTCTTATTGGTGTTGAGCAACAGGTTGTTCTCATCGCACCACACAGCCAGGCGGTCCACCTCCTCTCTGTAGGCTGACTCATCGTTGTCCTTTACGAGGCCAATCACTGTGGTGTCATCCGCAAACTTGATGATGGTGTTAGAGCCATGTACAGGTCTGCAGTCGTGAGTGAAGAGGGAGTAGAGGAACACACTCATCACACAGCCTTGTGGTACGCCATATTTATTAATAAAGATGTTGGATGATATACTGAAAAATAATATTAAACAGTATAAACTATTGCGGCACAGTGGTTAGCACTGTCAAGATGCTCCAGGCACTGCTTTTCTTAGTCCTATACAGCTGTTGCTCCTCCTGGTAACCTTGGTAACCCAGTGATGATGGAGGTGGCACTCACAGTGAAAGTGAAAACAAACTACCAACTCCAGTAAGTGTAAAATAAGCCTCTGATGAACAGTTACTACACCTGCACTGCCAGATGGCTGCTTTGCAGAGTGAGTTGAGTTGGAGCTCGGCCCAGGAAGTGATGCATCATTTCAAGAACAAACTTTAACGTAAAACAGCGACACGTTTTTCTCCAATTTAAGCTTTACTTCAATTTTCAAAATGTCCACAGGAACAGTGGCCTGTCCTGTGTTGGGTGTTGCTGCTGCCATGACAAAAACATTTGCTCAGTTTCTTGTTTTAACAAGTACATGCTCTTGTTTTACCCAAATCCTTTTCTCATTATAACAATGCATTTTTCTCTTATAATGATCTAGCTTTCTAGTTATTACGACAAACCAAAGAATTCCCTTTTGAACAAGAAACCTTTTGTTATAACATGTCACTGTAGCTTGTTATATTGTGAAACTTTCTTGTTTTGGCACAAAATCAACATAACTTATTAAAAGAAGAAACCTTTCCCATCATAGCATGATATGTTGGTGTGCTATTATAACAAGAAACTTTTGAATATGAAAGAAATCTGTCACATTTTCTCTACATTCACACAAACAGTGCCGTGTCAGTGATTGAAATAACTGTGGGCATTAATCCGTCTTGTCATTGCTCCAGATGTCATCGATGACCCCATCCTGGAGCAAGGAGCAGTGGTCCTTAGAGGGTAAGTCTCAGCATAATAACTTGATAAATAATAATAATCATAAACATATAAAGTTATTTCTACAGCACTTTTCAAAACAAAATGCTTTACATGGTTGAACCAGGAATAAACATTAATGATGAATTACAGTAATCTGAGATGATAGAAAAGCATGTATGACCTTCTCGAGTGGGGAATATTACACCCAGGTTTCTGGCTGCAGGTTTGTCAAATGTTCTTCACAACGAACAGCACGACTGTTTGACGCCTGGACACTAGTTAATTACGCAGATGTGACCAAATTAATTTGATAGTTTGATTAATACATTAGTGAACCTTTTTCAAATGAGCATGTGTTTATTCATTCCCATTAAAATGTGATTCTCAGCTGTGTACATTTAATGACTTAGTTTCTAATCAGACTAATTCTTTGACAAGATGTCTATCAAGAAGAGGAAGTCAGGTCAGGGCAGCAGTCTATACTAGAAGAAACAAATCATCAGGTGTCATATTGTAGATTTAGTTGAGTGTAGTTTGCTCCGGTGCTGATATTGGCACCTGTATCATTTTGTCCTGTCTCCAACTACATGACGTGGAAGCGTCTCAGCTGAATGATTCTCACATTATTCCATCTTTTTTTTTTTTTTACTGCCATTACTTAAAACAGCTGGTACTGTAGTTTGCGGCAAACGTTCCTCAAACAAGAGGAGCAGTAGGATACAGTCACTGATGGGTTGGGTCTTTCCATAGGATCGGTTGACAATAAGAAACATAGAATATCACCACCAGACTTACATTTGAACTATTTAAATATCAAATCGTCTAACTGCATATAGTCACGTGTCTCTGACAGTGAGGGCAGTAGAACAACTAAACACTGTTGAGCTTTATTCTTAATCTGGAATTTGGTGTATTTACAGTTATTTCCCCTACATGTAGGGCTGCTCTTCTTTATATACTTACATTCACTGATCTGGTAAAAATCACCTCACTGGAAAAATCCCTCAGCTGACTACTGAAACATATAAAACTCCTTGCTTATCCATGTTTTTATTTTATATATATATATATATATATATTCCCTAATGCAACCACTTTTGCAAAATAAGGTCTTATTACATTACCATCTAAAAGCACTGGTCTCCCTCCCTGGCACACAGCTCTCACTGACCACAGAGCAGTTTGATTGAATAGCATGATGAAGAAAACCTAATCTTTATGTAACAATGACATTGTTTTCTACCCAGTGTCTGCTTGGATTGTAACCTGCTAGTAATGAACAAAAGAAATATGTGTGACATTGCCTTGGTCAATCTCCTAGGTATGTGATTGAACGTATAAACGCAGAGGAGCCCGGCCGACACGTCTCCTCTGAGGATCTGGGAGGAAGGCCAAATGAACAGCAGGATCCACAAATCAAAGAAGTGGTGGAACAGCTGCTCAAGATTGCAGATGAGCTGAACAGGAACGCTGAGCTCCAACGGTAAGCTGTGCATCTGCATCTTGTACAAAATCAGTTGGTTATTGCTTAATCCATTTGTACTTTCATTGATCAATAATGGTCACAGGGCTTGAATGTCCAAAACACTTTCATTGTATACACACAGCTGTTTTCATTGTATACACACAGCTGTGGTGGGCAGATTGCAGTCTCTTCTGACTGGTTGGGTCCCAGTTTTGACTGCAAATGATGTGAAACAGATGTTTTAGATAAACTCTTATTTGCTGACCTGAGGAATGGCCTTTGTTCACACTAACACTGAAATGTAGATCTGTCTAGAAGTGTGTTTCCATCCAGTGGTTTGCTTCCTTTATCAATCAGACCTACAGTCACCACAGATCCAGTTTTTTAAACTAAATGGTGAAAATCTAAATGTGATAAGATCACCCCTGAGCTGAATCTTACATAGAACCGATAAAATACTTCCACAAAGGGTGGTCTTGTGTATCCTGGTTCATGCCTCCTCCGGGCAGCCCCCTCTCTTGTCCCTCCTCCCAACAGAAATAAGGGAATTGATTCATTATGACAAACCTGATAGATTTCTGGGTCCCCTGAGAATTAAGGATGTGCCAGTATCAAATTTTCATACAACAATATCAACAATATCCCAGAATTCATCCCACTTTCTTGAAATATTTTGAGGGGGAATATAGTAATGTTTGCCCAGGATTTTATTGTAACTTTGTTGGAGCCCTGTGTTCACACTGCCGTCTAAAAACCATGGTAGTTATGGTAACGATGGAAATAGAAATTACTGGTGGTGTTGTTACTGTTTCATCATGGTATATATTAAAACCTGTGTACCAGAACACCTGTGCTATAAACATTACTTATGATGCAAGATACATTTCAGAGAAATCGGATGAAAACATGGTCCCATTTGAATCTGTCCGTGTCTTCCTGTCAGACTGGTCAACCAGGTTCAGGGCAACTGTGCTCAGGACATCTTCATGAAGGTGGCCAGGAGCATCTTTGCTGATGGCATCAACTGGGGTCGAGTGGTGGCTCTCTTCCATCTGGCCTACAGACTCATACACAAGGTAACACACAGAAACAGAAATCTCACACAGCGGTGCTTCTCAGCAGGGCTGCTGCTGTTCACATGTTTTACAGTCAGGTACAGTTTTTTATTAAGATTCTTCTTTCCTAAAAAAACTATCCTACCCTTGTGCCACTTAGGGCTGGGTTATATGGCCTAAAGGTAAAGTCTTGATTTTTGTCGAGGTGGGGTTCTACGGAGCCCTGAAAGGTCACAGTGGGAATTGTTTTTTTTTTTTTTCTGAAAGTTTCTTTTTGATCCCTAAGGCCTAAACGCTCTAAAAGCAATAATTGACTCGCCTCATTTAACGCAAGTCAATTGGTGCTCCTATGGCGCACTGCAGGCATCAGATATGAAATGCACCAAAGAACCAGCAGTATTTTAGGACAAGGTCGCTATTAAGGCAACATTTTTGTATATTTCAGAGACCCCCATTCATTTTCTATACATTTCTGTTTGAGTAAAGTCATATGAAATGCCAACACCACAGAACCAGCAGTATTTTGGGAGAAGGTTGGCAGAAAAAACAGCTTTGGTTGCTCGGTACTCATTTGACGCTCCAAAATCGAAACAATGGTCGGAGTAGGGGCGTCAAGGCAGTTTGACACGCTCATACCACAGAAAGGCCCTACCCCAGCTGGAATATGAAACCAGGACCTTCCTGCTGTGAGGCAACAGCGCTAACCACTGAGCCATCAGGCTGCCATTATGCTAAATTATGTAGTTTAACAATGCTTTGGCTAATGTTAATAGGAGCAGTAAAGAGTAGCCACAGTTTAGCTACTGTAGCCATATATCCATAGCATCATAGATTTAACCAAAAATGCAGCCGTAGCCAGAGCATCAACCATCTCCACAGCTCCAGCCAGCAGAGCAGCTGCAGCTATGTTCACAGCCAGTGGCTGGATACTGTCGAAGCTCGGCAATTTGAAAGGAGGAATGAGCAATAATTCATGTAAAGTGTCCCATCATCTCTCCTTTCTGTAATATCTGCAGAGCGTTTCCCTAAACTGGCAGTGTATTATAACTGGACTGGATCAGCACACTAACTGTTCTATGGATCAGAGGGAGGGAACGCAAAAGTAGCTCAGAAAATACATTCCCACCGTGACCCTTCAGGGACTCCATAGGGTTCATGGTTTAAATTGTATTGTTTTTCTTCTTGCGAACACAGGAAGACAGGAAGTCTAAAACATGATTGAAATGTCATATTTCTTAAGTCAACCTGTGCACAAATGAATAACAAAGTCATTGCTATGCATATTTAAAAAAAAAAAAAAAAAAAGACTGTCAGTACCAAATTAAACTACACAGAGCTGGGACATCCTCTGTAATAATCAGTTTCACTCATTCACTTATTCATTCACCTGCTCCTGCTGTTTGTGCTTCCTGACATCAGTCTGACAGCTGCTAGCTAGCGTTAGCTCCCCAGCAGCTAGAGACAGACTGAACCACGTAGATCCACACAGTTCAGTGAATCTGCTGGCTTCACTCTCATAATGAGTGATAATAGCTTGTCAGCAAACACAAAGTGAGACCACAGATCAGTGTGCAGTCTCTCTGCGATGTGACTGTTACATTCACTACGAGATAGCCAGAGCAAATAGCCACTTGGAGTCCCGACAGTCCAGTAAACTGCTGCAGATGCACATATATACAGTAGTGAATTATTCACACCACAATTTACAGGCTGGTGTGACTCAAGACCGCTAATGTAGCAGCTATCATCTATGTTACTTGTTGACTAAAAATATTTTTTTGTTCACACTGTAATATTTTTTTTTACACATTGTGCAGAAGCAAAACTTCAAATTAATTCAATATACTGCCCCGCCCTACCGCCACTTTAAGATTGTATTCTGACATTCTACACAGAAATCTGTCTTCAGTAGCTGACAACCTCTCTTTTGGTTTTCGTATTAAAGGCGCTGACCACCAACCATCTAGAGAACATCAGAACCATCATCAGCTGGGTTCTGCAGGTGATCAGGGAGCAGCTGTACTCCTGGCTCGTACAGCAGGGAGGCTGGGTGAGTAATGCATTGTCCATAAGGATCAGGCAGTCGTGTGCTACATTCATTTGAAATGTTGCTTTATGGTCTGATGTGTGGACCAATCAGGAGGATCCAAAGCTCTTAATCTTGTTCCCTTGGTCTCTGTAGGAGGGAGTGATCCGTGGCATTTCTCGGTGGAGGACAGTAGCCATGGTAGCATCAGTGGTACTGGTGGCAGCTATTGTTTACTACAGGAAGACACGCTGAGGGCATCAGAGCTCACAACCAGGGCTGCAGTCCCACCTTCTGAATAAACGCAGCTTACAAAGACAGTTTCTGGACATTAATGACAACCACTCCTTCACCTCCATCTCCTGTACAGTACAGGAGGTCCTGTACTGTACTCAGAGATGGGAGACCTCCTCTCTTCTCAGGTATCCAGGGACAAAACATCCTTCACCAGCAACTATTCACTACCTTCCATGGAACTACAAGAGCTGCTGCTACACTCCAATAACAGAGGCCCGACCCTACCTGAACCAGGTCCCTGAGCGGACATGAAAAGACCTGAAAGTCTGATGACAACAACAACACATGCTGCATCTAACACATGCTGCATCTGAAGTCAATTACTGAGGTGAGTGTACTGTAGCTTCATCATGTGAGCTTGTGCAGGGGATTTTAATAATGTAGCATTTCGGCCAGGAGGCAGCCATGTTGGCTCTTGAGTTAACCAGGCCAGAGACACCATGCGTGGCTGCAACAGAAGACTTCATAAATGTCCTGGTTTTCCCAGCTAGGCAAGCGCTCTACACCATCTTGAATCAAACTCGTGTGAACCACTTTTTCTGGACTCAATCTCAGGTTCAGGTAGATAACCAACATAGTCACAGGTCCTTTTCAGATCAGATACAAATGTTCAGAAATGGGAGAATGAGCTGGTTTAAGAGGTATATAAATTCCCACTCAAAAGTTTTCTTTTAACAATATCCTTCCTGAATATTCCTCCACGTGAAAACAGGAATGTCCTGCTGGCTAATGTAACGTTGCATTAAAGCTTTTTCACAGCAGACATTTTGGCATGTCATGGCACGGAAAGCACTGGTGTCATTACTAACATTAACAATGGCTGCAATTCATCCAACATTGTCCCTGAATCTGAAAGTGAGCTAATTGAAAGTGCTCATTGTATTATCAGATTTCTACAAAGCGTAATCTTAAACTTCAGCTGTCAGCAGAATTAAACTTCTCTTATTGGATGTTTCTTACTGAAACGCTTGTTGCTGTTGACTTACCTCCTTAAGCTTTTATGTACACATAACTTGACTTTTTAGAACAATATTTTTGTACTGATAATTCAACCTGAGAGTTTCATGTCCACCGGACATCCTCCCACCACACAGCTCTATAGATGTGTTGTTTACAGAGAGTCAGTCTATTAGCTAAGTAACTGTGTGGTCAGCTGACCATCACTGTACTGTGAACACGCCTGAATTGCACACTGGCTCAGGTATCTGGCTACATGTCACTAGCAGATTCATGTTACCATTAACACTGCCTGCCTTGCTAACAAAGGCAAAGCCCAAATGGTTTTTGTCCTCAATAACAAAATGTGAAGATATTCTTTAAAAGGTGGCAGACCATGCTGTAGTGTGGACAAAAAAACGCTTTAACAACACTGACGGAGGAGTTACAGACGGGGTTGTGTAATTCTCTGTACCAGCAGTGATCCGTTGCCTCTATGATGCATGTGACAAATGTTTCAGTTGTAAGACACCTGTATGAGTATAAAACAGAGATTTGACTGAGGAACTCGATGCAGTAGCCTAGAAACTGCTGTTAGCCTTGGTTAGCAGGTTTATGAGCCACCATCAAATCACACCAAATCCTAAATAACGAGAG
Source organism: Macquaria ambigua (assembly GCA_008360985.2). Lineage (NCBI taxonomy): Eukaryota > Metazoa > Chordata > Actinopteri > Centrarchiformes > Percichthyidae > Macquaria > Macquaria ambigua. The sequence goes on along the minus strand of VMKM01000391.1, from coordinate 192,733 downwards.
AGGCAATGACAACGGAACCAGCGTTCAAACGTTTACCTGCTGATGACAGAGTAACATCCTACAGTAGCTGTTCAGTTCAGTCACACTCCTTTTTGTTGTTTGACAGCTGAAAGAGAGGAAGATACTCTCTTCTGTCTTTCTTTTCCATTTGTCTTCCACTGTGAATGGTAATATTTTAGAGAACAATCGGAAACAGTGTTTTCAAATGTACCCACATTGTTTTAGCCTGAGCAGCCTCAGACTGAGCTGGTTAACTGTGTCACATACAGGATGCAGCTCATTGTAAATGTTGCTGTAACTGACAGTGGTACTCACCCAACATCTCAGTCTAGTTTTATTTTTCCAGCTTGGTTGTATGCGCAGCATTTCAACTTCATCTTCACACACACACTTCTCCAACAGATTTTCATGATGAACAGATGCTGTAAAACCTCTGCAAAAAAGCTATTTACAGTATATCCATTAGTTTTTTAAATTTGTAATAATCTCTATGTAGATTCTTAAGGTGAACACGTGAGGAGAAGGACCAGACTCTTAGAGTACAAGAACCCGTTCCCTACAGTTCTCTGGGGAAACTGGATTATAGATAAAATAATTATGTAAATTAATGCTTTCTGTGTGTAAGGGTCTGATGATTTGATAGATGGTTTACATGGGAAATGTCAGTGGCTAACAACAGACCGGCCCTGTTAGCATTTAGTGCCACATGAGCTTTTGTCAAGTATTTTTGCTACCAACTTGATCATGCACTTTTAAAAGGGATATCACACTATTTATTTGCTGTTCTATGGTGTTTTTTAAAATGTGACTTGATGATTATTTTATTGTTAGAAAAATGACCTGATTGGACTCCATTCCTGTGAATAAATGTAAAATGTGTTATACCACTCATCGCTCACTGTGTGAATGTTTTGAGTCATCGATGTCATGGGGAATCTAGTCGCTGGATGAAGTAAAATTTTATTTATTTACCAACATGGCAGTCATGTTAATGGAGGTGTGAAGTAGGAAACCTTCCTAGGTAGACATTGATCAAGGTATTTCTTTAAATAAAATCTGAATTTTCTGTCAGAATGAAGCCCTGACACAAGGAGTCTTTGCCCTCGTGTCCCACTTTTCAGTGTGGAGAAGGCTTTGAAACTGTATTTAGGCCTTCATGTTCATGATTTGTAAATGTGTATTACATGATTTGTAACTGAAAAATCAAGATTTGTAACTGAAAAAAAAAAATTGTAACTGAAAAACAAGATTTGTAACTGAAAAAAAAAACGATTTGAAAATATTTTATTTTTTATCTGAGAAGCTGAAGTTAAAAGTCTGTAAGTAAAATATTTTCAAATCGTTTTTTTTTTCAGTTACAAATCTTTTTTTTTCAGTTACATCAGGCCACACCGCCGACCTGAGCAGTACGTGTGCGTCGTGGATCCTCTTGCTTTTCATTTTAGAGCAGCCACACAGCGTCTTCAGCGCGGCTCATCTAGAAAGGAGTCTCGCCTATTTTTTCCGCGTAAGGCGCGCGGTTCTCAGCAAAAATACACAGTGAAAATGATCTGTTGATAGTCATGTTGACTATTGATATCTAGAATGTCACAGACGTTTTTAACTCCCCAGTTACAATTGAGCACAAGCTGTCTAAACTAAATATAAATGAAATGTATAATGAAATAAAACATTCTATTTAACGTTGGGTAACTAGTTGCTAAAGTAACGTTAACTTGCCAAATCAAGTTGAAGTGTATAGTGATACATTTTTCCTAACATTACCCAATCAAATCTTTCCCAACCTATTTATAATGGAAAGCTTGCCAGCTTGTTAGCATGTCAGCTAAAGTTAACAAAGAAATAAACTCAATTCGGAAACAGCACTGATTTCAATAAATGTGTTTTTTTGCCTTAAGTAAATGTTGTCTTTTCCATTTATTTTCTTCTCCAGAATGCTTCGTTTACATGTTAAAATCCCCCAGACCCCCCTACAGGGGTTGAGTTTACAAACATGTCACCTTTTTCACCTCTTGTGAGTTTGCAGGTCTCATTGACAGACCTTTTCAATTTCAGCACTGGAGAGCACAGATTAAGAAGTTATTTTTGGTAAAGATTATGCACATAAAACATTTCAATCTATCCTGAAAGACACTTTTTTTTTATCTGTCTTCTAAATGAGCGTTCCACCCTGCCTCTACACTGGTGAACAGCACTGGGCTGCCCTCATCTGAAACTGGGGTGTGGTCATGGCCCTGATTAAGTATTGCACATGCTACCAATCCATTGTTTTGTGTTGTTTTTGTTAAAGACCTACTGGAACATAACAAATATATTGCTGCATCTTAATGCAAATAAATACAATTTACCACTGTGGTCACTATTCTCAGAAAGATCAGCACGTAGCATCGGGTTCTGACCCCCCTTTAGCTTTATTTTGTTGTTTGGTCTGGAAGAAAACTTTTACATTTGACCTGTATGAACTACTAGCAGTGGGGTCTGAGGATGGTGATGTCGGCTCCACGGGTGAAGTGAGCTTATTTTGCATTATTTGCACATATTGAGATTAGATTTTCTTCAGGTTGTTGGATACTCTGGGCTCTCTGTAAACAGTATTATGTTGCCAAACTATGACCGACACAAATGATCATTATTTCATGTTTTACTTAACTTTTATTTCACTTTTTTATTAATATATAATTATCATATTATTTACTTCTTATTTTATATTATGACCTGATTTTCTCTATTTCTGTCAGCCATGTTTGTATTTTGGGTGTAATTAGTGTTGCAGCCTCTAGGGGTTGCCAGCGAGCTTTTAAGGGAGACTTCCATTGTTACAATAATTTCCACCCATGGGGTTGAAAGCTCTGGATCAATAGTAAGGGAACTTTGAGCTCAGATTCTCTTTGCCATTTCCTTGAAATGATTGTACCTAACCAAATCACTTGAAGTTCTGTCTCATGCTGCATAGCGATTTGTTTAGGCCTGTCATTGATATGAGTTGGGGTGTCTCTGTGGCTTCGGGGTTACAGTAAGACTGCGACCATGAATGGTAACGCCCCAGGTTTGAATCCAGCTGGGGACCTCATCTCTCTGCTGTCTGCAGTAAAGGCTGAAAAATGACCAAAAATATGTAAACAAACAAACAAACAAACAAAAATGCCTATGATTTGAAATACATTTGTTTGTAGATTCTTTAGTAAGCATTAATAACACACAGTGACCCTGCCTGGAATGCTTTATTATGATATCTTGAACATTTTCTATCAAATTAAACATCAAACAATGCAAACAGTTGCTTTACATGTATCAGGAAACACAACACCTCACACAGTAAATGCAGAGTAAAGCATATAAGGTATTCACATTCAAACTGCTCGAGATTTAAATAACCAAATAAATACAAAAACTATACAACTGCAAGAAGACAATATCTTTTGTCAGGCATGGACGAGCGGCCTTCTTTTTAACTTACTATCCTGTAGTTCATTTGACCAACATCCTGACCCTCATCTGCAGGTTGCAAAGTCTTGTTCCTCTTCCTCACTTCACTGAGGAAGAGATTCTTGTCTGAGATACGCTTGTTGTCTGTTCTAAACAGAAAAAACTTTGTCTAAGATGGCAAACAATCAGAATGATCACATTGTGGTGCTCCTGCATGAGGCACAGAACAGTGTGACTAATTCACACAAAAAGTCATTCTTTTCTTTTTTCCAGTTTCTGGAGGTGCTGCTCTTGGTTCCCCTGCTGCATGGTTACTGGTCATGTCACCTTCTCTTTATTCCAAACAAACCAGAATGTCAAACACACACACACACACACACACACACCTCCCTGTGGGCCATTAGGCGGGGAGGAAGAGCGAGCGCACTCCGACTGTTTGTTCAGTAAATGTAACGGTTGTTACTGAAACTGACAGGATGGAACATTATCCTCAGCACAGGTGTCCTTCTCTCTATAGGACACTGCACTGACAGTGCTGACAGGATGTCGCAGCAACCAGTCCGGGTGCAGGCTGACTGGACATGCAGTCAGTCCCTGGTTCTACAACATGCAGGGAGGAGTGCACGGTTTCAGGCCTCAGACTAAGCAGGACACCCCAAGACACATCCATTTACTGGTGTCTCAGAGCTGCTGTCTCATCTCTTGTGGAAGCTGGGACTATGAATGATCTGAGCGAGCTTTCCAAATGAGTCCATCGTGTCCACAGGTTCTTCTGTAAGGGCAGCGTTCTGTCCCGGCTGGTCAGGGACATCCAATCCAGGGGATGAGGCCTGATCCAGGGTGCTGATCCTGGGGAGGAACTGGGCCAGAGCCGGGACGCCTCTGTCTCTACCCTGCAGCCTCTGCCGGTGGTTCCCCAGACTGAGCAGGGCTCCATGTCTTTCAGAGACGTAGATGTTGTACCCGTCCGGTAGGATCTGCTCTCTGAAGGTGCAGTCGTCTCTGCTGTAGGTGTGCTGAAATCATGAGAGATGTTTACATGTAAAAATGTTCAGGTTCTACAGATACTAAGCTTTTAAATAACTGATCCCTGTGAGGCAATGATGTCTTTGTCAAGACTGGATTACCAGCCAACAAAGCAGGAAACAGGAACCTGCCCCCAGACCCAGGTACACATGTGGCAAGTACTTAATCATATTCATTGTAACATTGTTTCTCTGAAAAAAGGCATAGCTTTTAAAGAATGAAAGTGAGACTATGTAACTTATAAAAGAAGTGATCACACATTCTTCCTCCAACAAATGAAAGGCTCAATTCACAAATAATAAAACACACATTTGCTCACTTCAATACAGCCTTACTTGTTCTGCTATGACCAGTAGCTTATTGTGGCTAATGTTAGCAAACTGTTGGCCAATCCATACAATCCATTTAAATTGTACCATCATTTTTGATTTGCCATATATCTCTATTTATTGCATCTTACCTATTTAACCAATGTTTAGACTGATGGAATAAATGTCTTGGGACCACTGACTTTTAGGTTAGGGTTCAATTTTAGACAATGCGTTAGTAATCATATATTTTAAATACTATCTGCTTAGTGTCTTGGTCCCTATTCTCAAGCTGCAGACTGCTTATCAGGATGTCCCATTTCACATATCCTTATTATGTCTTACATGATTGTACTATTGTACTACTTTAACTGTTTTGTGAATAAACTGAACTGAACTGTGAGAGATAGATACTGCTCTATGACATTACTAGGTCAGTTTGCTGACTTCATGACTCTCCTGTACTTGTGCTACTGCTAAACTATGTTTTAGCATTTCCAGTCAGCCTGTAGTCATCTCTTTGGCCACAGTGGCCGCTGTTCAGCAACAGTTACATTGTCTGGCTTTAACAATGGGGCAGAAGTCAGGTAAATCCCTGGCTGCAGTCAAATAGTCCAAAAAATGATATCCTCTGTCTTTTCCTAAACCCTCTTCCGTGACCTTGATGGAAAACGTCTTGAGGTCGAGGAACGATGTGAAGGAGAATTCATCAGGACCACTGCACTCGCACTAGGCTACGTAATTATGTTATTGACGTGGATCTGCCGTGGTCGCTTTAAATGTTTCTGCCGCAAGGAATTGTGGGACGGCATTATCTCCTTTCCTTTGGTAAAGGATGGTCCAGTGTACCCTATGCTAAAGGAGATTTCCTTAGCATTTAGAAAATTCCACCAGCTCTCATCATCCACTTAGATCCTTCTGAGTCATTTCACTCAGTTAGGAACCTTCCTAAGCAAGAAAGACTATTCGACCACAGCCCCTGTGTCTGATAGGCTATTCCTCTCTGGGAATACATGTGATTAATCATGTGATCACTTAAGAGCTGCTCTTATAGGTTACTGCTACACTTTGCTGTGAGTTGCTTGATAAATGTGTCTCATATTCCCTTTCAGTCGGCTCTTTAGAACATCGTTTAATTCTCAGAGGTTTGATAAATACGGGCCCTGTTCTTGAGGCCCTATATTGACGAGTGGCTCTCTGTCAAAAGTTAGTCTTCATTATTTCACCTATGGGGCATATTATTAAATTACAGTAAGTCGTGAAGAAATCAGTTGATTAAGCAATTAATCGACTGACAGAAAATGAATTGCCAACTATCTTGATAATCAATTAATTGTTTGAGTAATTTTTTAAGCATAACTTGTCAACTATGAGGATTTGCTGCTTTTTTCTGCGTCACATCATTGTAAACTGTGTGTCTGGGTTTTTTTCAGGCTCTGGGAAATTGAATGGACATTGTTTTTACCGTTTAATGACGTTTTATAGACTAAACAATGAATTGAGAAAATAATCACCAGTCAATCATTAGTTGCAGCCCTAAAATTGAATTACAACACAGTAAACCTTGGGGCTGGAATAATGTGCACATATTGCACAGTAGGGGGGGAGAAATGGGGGAGTTAATAGGGTCCCAGCAGCTAATTTTTACCCCAGGGCCCCCTAGCAGCTTAATCCGGCCATGGTCTTTGTAACAGCAAAACTATTAACTTTCAGTTGTAGCTGGAAATTTTACTGTTATAATTTTTACATTTTGCATCTTGCAATGGCAATTGTTCACTTTTCTTTCCTCTCATGCTTGTTAATATATTCTATTATTAATATATAAAACAATGAATGAGTGACGCTGTTTCCATTTACTGGTATCCATACATGTTAGAATGTAGCTCAGACAGCAACATGAATCTAAATTATAATGGCAGTTCCACTAGGATTGCATGAATGGTGGTTTTAGATAAAAGGCCCCCTTTATCAAAAAAACATCTGTAAATGGTGTTGCAAGTTCTTCGACGGCTGTTTACTCTGGCCAGAGAGAGCCAGCCAGAGGCCAAGGTTGTTGTTGCTGCTGCTGGATCTTTTCATTCAGTTTTTCACTTTGCAAACACATCCTAACCTGCACCACACCGGCCAAAGGTTGATGAACCGGTTGTCTGTTTGAATGAATGCCTCACTGGCCTGCAGTGTTTTCTGAACATGGAAGCTGGTTAACAACCCACGAAAAGGAGCACGAGACCTCAGGTCAATAGTGCCTACACAAATGTTTCTGGGGGATCCTTTGAAAATGTTCTTAATAAAACTTACTGTATATCCATTTTGGAGAAGCATTGTTTTATTTATCTGCATTGCTAAGTTTTGAAAAGGTGCAATTTATCACACGATCACCATTGATTTACACTTACTGTTTGTAACAATAGTTAATAGTGAGCAATAATCAGTAGCACAGTGAGAATCTAGTGTAAGACGTCTAGGTGTAACATGCTCAATGATTTATCTATTTATCTATGATCTAATGGAACTCAAAGCAGCCAATATTCATGAAATCAACTAGAAAAGCCTAAAACATACATGCAGGGGCTTGCTGCAACATTTGAAATAGCTGAAATACTGAAAAAGTTGAAGTTAGAGTTGAAGAGGCAGTTGAAATACAATTAGTGAAAGAAGTTGAAATGGCAGTTAAAGTGGGTTGAAGTGAAGGATATCACTTTGAGTGTAAGCGCTGAGTGAAGTTGAAGTAAAAGTGCTGAAAAAAGCTGAAGATTCAGCTGAAGCACTGAGAGGAGTTAAAGAGTGAGTCATGAAAGCAGCTGAAGTGTCAAGTATAGGAAAGTTCCCAAAAAGGCCATTTTTCCTGCTGTTGTTACAGCAATGTCTAAAGTAGCCGCGGCCACTCAACCAGCATCTTCTGTTGAGCTGGTGACATTTAACTAGTGATGTGTCGATGATGAGCGTATTGTTCATTGAACCACTCTTTGATATGAACTAGTAGTAACGAGTCGTCTTAGAGAGTAATTCGCCCATTTTGACTGCGCCTGCGCAACAATAATGATGCATGAGTTTTGTTTTTCTCACGTGACAGGTACACAGGCTCAGTATTGGACAGAAATGAGTAGTTCACCCCTCGACTGGGTCTTCAAGTTAGTCTTTCGTTCATTTTACACGTGACATCTACACAGGCTCAGTAATTGAAAAAAATTGAAATGAGCCCCCCCCCAATGTGCAACAACAATGCCAAAGTAAGCTGCGGTAAATAACTGCAGTGCACAGACCATGCAGTCACAGGCACAGACACAATAAGTACCTAACCCGTTTGGCTCAACAAGGCCAGAGATGCAATCTAAGTGAAAGAGCGAGTGTTAACAGCAGCAGCTGGGTAATTCAGAATGAGTGAGTGAATCAGTGCTGTGATTTCAAAGACGGGGAAAAGACACTCATGTAAATGTCACTTTTTCTGTGGTTGCTCTGGCTAACAGGAGCACTAGGCGGTTGCTGAAACTACTGAGAGGGTGGGGAAATGTGATTGGCTGAAAGGTGAGGAGGTGTAGAGTGGTGGCAACTCTGTCATGAAAAATGACATACTGAAATAAAAGTGAATAATGACATTATGAATAATAAAACTAATTTTCAAAGCTGAACTCCAATGAAACTATGAAAGTAGGAATGTTGAAGTCACATTAACCAGTCATTAAATATCGAGTTATTCAATCATTTTACTGTATTTACTCACATGATTCATTATTTCATATCATTTGTTTCATATTTTGGTGTTCCATATGTTCCATCTGCAGTCTGAGATTTGATTAATTTAATCTGTTTTGTTTTCTCTGAAATAAAAAATGATATTTTTTGGCTTAAATGTTGGGTCCTTGTATTTGACATGTGTGTTAAAGTTAAATAATACGTTAAATAATTAGTTAAATAAAGTCTTAGTCACGTCATTTGAAAACATTCAGTTTTAGCTGAATATGTTGGATTTTTTTTGCAGTCAAATGTTGCACACATATGTCACACTAAGATTCTAATTTGACTATATAATAAAAGTTTGTATTAGGATTGTACACTTCTCTATTTGATATTACCAATTAATTAATATCAATATTAATATCATTACCAATTGATTAATATCAAGCCTAATTAGGTAAAATGATCTTTTACCTCACTTGTGATTGCCCTGACACGTGACTTTTCATGAATATGAAAAAAATAAACTAATGAATTTCTTTTCTCTAAATAATAACTTTTGCAACTTTAAACTTCATGTCATTAATAAACAACAGTTGCTGTCACCTCCTTACCGATGAGTACAGTCTTCCATCGCCTTCCATGCAGAGAAACCGTGCGGTTGCAACTCCTCTGATGACAACACAGCCTGGATCCACGGGACGGATCTCCAGCAGGCCTGCAGTTCAAATGTTCATCAGAATGAAAAATCCCTGCCAGCCTTATGTAAGCATTAACGTGATTTACCGACAAGCGTCACAGTTTTTAAAATGCTTGACTTACTGTATAGAGTCTGGTCCGCGGAGCCGTGGATCTGCCCATCCCCTCTGATCAGGAGGTGCAGTCCCGCTCTGGCCGCGTACAGGTGCCTGAGCCGGACCACCTGGCTCCATCCTTGGGCGATGTGGGGCCCCTGGTCCGATAGGGGCATGCAAACAACTCCAACAGCAAAAAACATATTGGCAACGGATACAGTGAGCACGAGCAGGAGCATGATTCGTCTAATCCTGTGTGAGCTCTCTGTTGCTGCTGCCTCCAGTTGGCAGTGTGAAGTAAAGTAGCCGCATCCTAACCCAGCCTTTTAAATGTGGCCCTTATCAGCTGTAGATAACCCTCTTTCCCAAACCCTGTTCCCAGAAGCAGACCACAACACACCCCTGCACGACGTCCAACTGAATCAGAGCTCTGCGCTGGCCCCAGGCGATCCCCGACGCGAGCCTCTGTCATGTCTGTGAACTTCATTCAAAACTCTCACAATTCATCGTGCTGTCAAACGACGAAAAATCATGGAATTTTCTAAAGTGGCAGGAAGGTTTTTCAATTCGGCATATATACCCACTTTACATTATTACTCTTAATAACTTCATCAGGGTATTGTGAATGAATTTTAAATTCAGAAACTTAATTGACTAGAATAACTGCCTGGGAAATAATGTGCATGCCAAATGTACCAGAAGACACGAATGATTTAGTGAAGGTCATAACCAGGTGTATAGTTGTTACTGTGCACTGTACTTGTGGATAAGCAAGGAAACATAGTCTGGCATAAAGTCTCAGTGCAGGTATGGGGGCCTCAGTAGGCTACATCTCCATGGAGTGTCCACGTCTTCCTCTGGCATATACCAGGGCATACACAACATATACAGTGTGTAGGCCTAGTCCTCCATAGGTCACCTTTGAATGAGTAAAATAATAAATAAAAATAGGCGCAAATACATGTAGAAATGTTGGGAATTGTACCTAAGTACATGCACTGTAATAAAAATCCATCTAGTTTAACTTAAAAATGTAAGTTCAATTGCTGCCTTAAAGTTTCAAGTAAAATCTAATTGGATTTACTAATTGTTTTAACTCATTATTTTGAGTCTAGTTTTGCTTTCGATTGCTCGCTGTAAGTTGACATGACTCTATATTACTTGTTGTTTCAACTATGCAATGCAAGTTCAACATGTAGATAACTTATTAACATGCATTCTGTTCACTTGTTTTGATTAGTGGTTTCAACTTACTTGTGTGAGATAAAGGAAGTCCTGACATTACTTTTTGAGTTCAGATTATCTAAAAGTATGTATTGTTAATTGTTACTGATTATAATAAGTCCCGTTCATTGTGATCTGGCTGTCAAAGCATATTCGTCCGCCGCTTGGTTTAGCACGCCATCGGGCTTTATTTTGCGCCACTGAGAAACTTTCATAGAAATTAATGCGGCCCCGCCTCCAACGCTGTGTCCAGTTCTGGTCCCATTTCTATTTCTATTTCTTCTTCTTATTATTATTATTATTATTTTATGGTGGCTGTCACAGCATTAAGGTGCATTACCACCACCTACAATGTAGGACTGTGGACCAACATTATCTATCCCCTGTAACCACAAAAAATAAAAAATAAAATAAAATAAAAACTTTCTTCTTATTTTAATGGCTAATTACAACTGGGTGGAGCATTATCGCCACCTACTGTAGTGTTACACAAATCTTATATCCTTGTTATTAGTCCTGTTGTTACGCTGAGTAGTTCAGACGACAAGGAAAAGGACCCAAATGAAGACTGTGCAGGCAGACAGGAGCAGTTCGATTATTTATTGAACACAAAATAATAAGCTTACATGAGGTACAGGTAGGCAGACATGAAGACAGAAACAAGGCACATAGCAAGCAGTCTAACAAACAGTGAAAACAATGAATCAACAAGGAACAAAGGCAGGGGGCTGGTATATATAGGGAGGAGTTAAGGAGGGAAACAGAAACAGGTGAGTAACTAGACACAGGTGATCCTAATCAAACAGGAGGGAAAAAGAACAAACACAGGAAGTAAATTACACACAAGAAAACAAGACCCGGGATTTCAAAATAAAACAGGAAATCAGTCCAGAAACACACAGAGTCCAACATAGGTCCTTCATGGGTCATGACACCTGTATCTTGTAGATGGATGAAGACATGTTTCAAGACCAAATTTCCAGAACTATTTTTAATAACTGTCTTTCTTTAAGACTGTTAGACATAGCCATGATTACAACTCACAGTGTTAAGTTCATTTGACACATTGAAATTTACCTTTCATTGACCTGACTTAAAAACCTGAGTTAGAATACTGAAAACTCTGTGAAGTTGAAGTAAATGAAAGAAAGAAGTTACTATGACTTATCGATCAAATCCCTTTTTACAGTGCTAGCAGTACAAATAATACTTATAGCTGTAGTAGTAGTAGAATTAATAGAGGAAGCAGTAGTAGTAGTATTAGTAGTAGTAGTAGTAAAAGTAGTAGTAGTATTGTTTTTGTTGTTGTTAATAAAGAGCAGTTTAAGCAAACCTTGGCTCATGCCTATAGACTGCATAGGTCTTATACTGATGGTCATGTTGCAAACTTATGTTACATAAAGTGCTACCAAATGTACTCTGTCAAATTGCACATTTTTTATTTGTGGATAGGGTAAAGTCTACAGATTGGTCTGAATCCAAGCACAGCTGCGAGATTGGGTCAGTCCACAGTGAAACACCAGACTTCTTTCCGCTCTTATCACGTTCTGGCCTGTGCTTCCGCTGCTGGGCCTTGACTTTACAAACAGGTTAAACTTTAACAGACATCAAAAATCTGCATTTACCAAAATGCACTCCGGCACCCGCATTTCAAAATCTTATCTTTTGCTAAGTTTTTAGATGTGTAAATTGATCCACTCTGAGGGAAGGTGGTGTCACTGCCTGTGTGTGTTATGGCACTTTGACAAGTGATCCCCCCCACATACACCCCCTCACCCCCCCTTTCACTGAAAGTATCTGCACAGCTTCTGTCACTAGATGGCAGCCTAGATTAGGAATTTTATTTTTTTGTACACACAGTTGATCCAAAAAGCTTTAGAGGAAAAGAACAGAAATATAACAGTTGAAGCTGAAAAGACAAACAATTCCCAATAAACTCCCACAGCATGGATACAGTTAAAGGCAACACGTGCATAAGAAAGAAGAGGAAGAAGAGAGGAAGGAAGAGGAGCATAAAACTGCCTTAAAGAAGAAAAAGGGAAGGACGAGGGGAGAGAAGAAGAGAGGGAGGAGAGAGTCAGTGATGGTGCAGATCAAGAAGGGGAAGAGGAAATAGTAGGAAGAAAAGGAAGTGAAGAAGAATTATGAGCTATTCTTCGTCAGGTGGTGGATTCTGGGGAATAAACAGAGCTGTCCCATGAGGATACTGATCAGTTTCATGTATTTATAGACACATCATGCCATACTAAACTAAACTGTTCATTACTGTACTAACACTCCAGCACCATTCTCATCTTTCCTGCAGCACATGTTGTATGTATAACAGATCCCCTCTCAGTCAGGACAGGGAGCTCCTCTCACAATGAAGCATCATGCTTTTCTTATTCCCTGAAACTAGCACAACCTGTAGGCACACATTATTTCTCTTTGTTCATCTGTTCATTCAATAACGTGTAATTTCCACTTGTACTCTCAGTGAAATCTAGTATTTTTGTTTTCCTTACCTTACCTTATCACATGACTTTTAATCAAGAACATTACAAAGGTAAAATGAAACTTGAAATGAAAATCCCTTAAGGACATATGGGTTGTTGCAGCTGCAGAGTGAACCCCCTACAACTTCAGTCCACCCATGATGAGAAGGTGGGACAACTTACGCTTTTATCATTATTATATCGGTACGTTATGTATTGGTTGAGTTTGGACCTCATGTAATTCCCAGCACAGCTCCGTCCAACTACAACCTGAGAAGAGATGCAATCAGCCAAAATAATTGAAAATACCAGTGTAGGTGTGCAGGGCCTTTGAATATGGTATTCACACAGTCATTCATTCACTATTCCCTAATAGACACTCAACAATTCACTCAATTGTGACCATGCCATGGACACTACTTTTTTATTATTGAAGGCTCTATACAGAGCACGACACTCAACTGAGTGATTTCAGACACGTCAAAATACATCTTAGAATAAACAGTGGAATATAGCAGAAGTGTGTGTATGTATTAGGGTTAAGATTATATATTAAGGGGAAATGCATGAATAAAAATACGACTTAATAGTTGCAGCAATATAACACAAAAGTCCTGCTAGCAACCACAAGAGGCTGCAACGCCCATTACAAAAAAAAAAAAAAAATGACATTCTTAGTAGCTTAGTGGCTAAACCTTTAATGTTTTTGACACTAGAGGAAAGCTGATCTTTTTGGGGAGTGTGAATGATCTTGGTAAATTTCATGGAAATACGCCATTTTGTCTTGTCATGGCAGGAAAAGCACAGGTGTTATAACATTATCGATGGCTCTGTTCTATTCAAGAGTCCCAGTAAGACATGACAGTGTGACAGTGAGCTGGCATGAACAATACCAGGAGCCTGAAACTGAAGCAGCTAAATTGAATTCAGCCATCACTACTGTGGCAGGTAAAATTGTACTCTGTCAAAAAGGCCTATTGATATTTCTTTTGCCCACATGTTCATTTTGGCCTGATGGCGGCGCTATAAGAAAAGTCAGGTAGGGGGGTCACTAAAAACATCAGATTAGTTCCTTGACGATCATGAATATCCACAGCAAAATTCACGCATCCAGTGGTAGTTTTCAAGATGTCTTTCACTACACCAGTGGCTCCCTGCTGGGGGGTCAGGACCCCTAGTGGTCACAAGATTAAGAAGATTGGACAGAAGAAGAAAAAACATACATGCTATAAAAAAGTGACAGACTGGAGAGCTTTACCTCGTAAGGGCTCTAAAAGCTGTTCCGATTCAGTGCTCACAGACAGCCTGTGACCGAGGCTTGGGAGCCAGTGCACTACACCAAAGTGATGAACAGACTGACAGATCATCCGACTGAGTGACATTTGCCATCCTTGGGCCGGTTTGCCAGCGAGGTGAAAATCTATAAATCTATTTATACGCAGTACAAATATTCCAAAAGTAATACACACAACAACATACTGTAAATGAAATGATGCACTGTACTGGATGTATCCAATAGAAAGACCTGGAGCCTTGTTTTAATTAATCTTTAAATAACCCAATGAGTTTTGAGAGTATGAAAGGTACACATTTTTCTCAGCCAATAAAGGCGCAACTTATCTTCAATTTATCTATAACTGTTAAAATCGCTGTACTTGCAGACATGCTTTTCACTGTACACTGATATGTTATTAAGAATGCAGTTATGAAACAGGAGGTATGAAACACTTGTTCTTGCTGAAATGTTACAGAGCTGTTTGCGAAGCTCTGTTTACTTGGTTACAGGATCTGCAGTGCAGCTGATGACATGAGCCTCACACAGCAGCAGACTGCTACAGCGTGGGCTGACCTGCTGACATTTGACAAGTATGGCCGCCTTGTAATGTTGATGATGCTGTTTGAGTCAGAGCTGGCCTGAGCTGAAACTTTGGTACTCAACAAGATGATGTCAGGCCACCAAACTGGGCCTTTGTGAGCAGCGGATGTGACCGACCTATGTGGTCATACAGAGCTACACTGATTTCCATCAGATCATTGAAAGGTCTGCAGACTGTTGCTTTGGGCTTCCCAGTGGGCTAATCCAAGCTAGATACATTATCATTCACCTTTGATTCAGACTTTTACAGTATATTAAATGTGAATAAATGAATCAAAACATAAACTGTATAAAAGCAAGTTGTAATGGAACAAAACCATCATGACCATAACACAGTGGACCATATGCGTTTATGTTAAACTCTGCTATAAAGATATGAAACTGATATGTTGTGATGCATTAGTATGGTCAGTGTCATCTCGACCAGACTGACCAGTTTGGTAGTGACTACCTTTCAAAACGAAACTAAAGACTCTGCTGTTCTCCTGTGCATTTGATTTGCTTTTTACTGCACTTTAACTGTATTATATTTCATTTTAGCTCTTTTTATGTATTTTATTTTTATTTTATTTTGAATGTGATTCTAATGTTTTTCTTTCCTCATGTAAAGCCCCTCTGTGTTTGAAATGTGCTATATAATTAAAGCTGCCTTTCCTTGTGCTGCATTTCTCCAACAGAGGGCAGTGGTGATGCCTCAAAGAAAATACGGCACCACTGGGGTCACAGCAACAGCAACGCAGTAGTGTGGGGTGAGTATTGTTTTAGTTGATTAATTACATTGCTAAGTTAGCCAGTAGCTTCATATTAGCATAGCCAAGAGGAAGAGAAGTTATCTTTGGTAAAATGACAGTTGCTTCATGTTAACTTGAGAGTTCATGCTTAAAAAAGAGAAAAAATGAACAAACTGTGAGTTGTGTTGCTTCATGAAGTGCTGATGTCCTAAGGCTTTTTTCACAGCAGCCATTTTGACGTGAAAAGCCCAGGTGTGTCAGGTGTAGTTAATGACATCAACAATGGCTGCATCCTGTTCAGGTGTTTCACTTCCAAGGCCCTGGTGCTGTGTGTGCTAACTCACTGGCATGGCTCACTGTAGTCAGGTTTCCATCCAAATGTAGTGCAAATATTCTAATTTGAATCTCCATCCACTGCTGCTGTGTGAACACGAGTTGATTGGTTGATGGAGATAAACAGCTGGTGGAGCTAATTCTCCAGCTGTTGCCATTAAACCACCACAGAAGAAGAAGAGGACACTACAAGACGACGTCATTCAAAGAGCTCCAGTCAAAGGTCAAACAATGGAAAACCATGTGGAGAACATGATGGAGATATGAGCTTTCTGTTAGTTTCATGTGTTCATGTGAGGAAGGTTACATCCTCCTCATCGCTCCATACACATCTGATGTTTTCAGCTCTTCACTTTAACTCGCAGGCTTCATGGACGCCAGCATGTATTCATGAAGTCTGCTTCTGCTTTTATCCACACAACAACTTTTACTCCTCAGCCAGGCATCAAAAGTTTTTTTCATATTTCCGGTGTTTCCCCTCCGGTTGAAATATAAACAGGTGGATGGAAACACTTTCTGACACTTGGAACAGAGGCACCATAATTAATGTTACCATTTATACCTGCAGTATTCCTTCTTTGACTAGTCAAATGTCGTAGGCCTATGTTGATATGTAATGCTGTCATTTTCAATGAGTGTGAATTAGTCCATTGAATTTTTATACAAAACAAACTGGTTCCAGATCTGTTGGTGTTCAGACAGGAATGAGCAGAATACACACCAGCTCAGTGTTTAGTCAGCAGTTTCCCCGACTATTATAGTATAAAGTGTTTTGCATCAAGTTAACCTTTTGCTCAGGTGGATGGACACTGTTTATTACTGAACTTGAATGCTTTGTTCAGGAAATCTCTGTCGACTATTATGTTGTGCCTGGTTAATGCTGCTTGGCTGCCACGCTGTTGCCAGTTTGCATGCTGGGGAATGATGTTTGCAATCAGATATTATCCTGAAAATGTCTGTGACCGTTCAGCAGCCGGTGAAGACACTGGAGTTGAGCTTCTTGATTCATGATCACTTTCAAGAGACACCAGGGAGAGGAAAACAGGGCTGGGGACCAACTGAGCTGTTCCAATAGACACAAACAGCCAAATAGCCAGCCTTTATGGTGTTCATTTAGTTCATTAATAAAAATGCAAAGAAATGTGGGATCACAAACCATCTGACAAAAACTGCAACCCAAAATGACTCTATTTCCAAAATATGACAGAGAGCTACAATGTGACTACAAAGAAATGTGATTTGCATCCAAAATCACAGCTTCAGCACGACTCTATCGCCTGTGTTTTGGTTTGCAAGCCATAGATTCTGTGCTGCTCTTCTATTGGTCTGATAAACTGTCAGTCATATCCTGGCAAAACTTCAATATGAATGAGTATCTGTACTGATGGTAAAACAATACTTTTCACTACCTTACTTTGAGAAATATGTGTTTCTGTAAAACCCCTTTTTTCATGTAACAAAAAAAAGCCCAAAACATTCTTAAATGTTGATGTTGTCTAAACACAGGCAGTCGTACAAGAGCCTCACCTAAATGAAACAGTGACAAAATGTTGATTTAAATCAGGAACTGTCTGATGTGAGACTCACTATGCATTTACTAGTTTTCACTACTCTCTCTCTACTCTTGACACATTTAGTTTGGTACAGTACTGAGGTTGGATACCCAGCCCTATCCACACCACATCATCACTCTGAGTGGTTCTTCACTTTCCTGCACCTTGCACACAACTTAAAGGTGAGTTTCACTGTTGTTTTGTTCTTCTACACAATTTCCCCTGTTAGATTGTTGTGCAACATTCGATTTGAAACATACCTACACATTATACGTATGTATATGGCAATATTGTTTCAGTGTTTAGCATTTGATGAAGTGATAGGGTCAATGTGAACATGAGCCCCATGAATACAAGTCCACATCATTTCCTAAAATCACACACATACACGACAAGCAAGTTCACAGGAAATAAAAGGGAAGTGCCTTCACTTTACAGCTCAACATCTGGAGCATCTCAGACATGATTTTCCCACAGAGACAGACAGAAGAGTGTTTTCTCTTTGAGAGGAAAGAAATATTTTTGAATTGTTGAGACGTTTATGGATAAATAGAGTTGATATGGCTCAGAGGCAGCTGTTCAATATCATCAAAACTAAGTATCCAATGAAGTCTGATGAATTCAACTGTGTCTGATTTCCATATTAACACTACTAACTAAACACTATGTATTAATGTTGACTGTCCACTGTTATGACTTGGCTTTCCTGATAAACAGCTGACAGAATAAATGCCTAATCATCAGTAATCTAATGATGTTTTTCACTTGAAGCCAAACATTAAGAATTTACACTTATTGGCAAATGTATGATTTTTGTCAAACATTTAGCAGCACTCAGCAGGCTGCCAGCTAATGTGCCTGATAAAAACTATTTTTTAACAGGCACATTAGCCTGTTGTGTGTGTGTGTGTGTGTGTGTGTGTGTGTGTGTGTGAGATTGACAGCTGTGCAGCAGGACATGTGAGGACATTTGAATGCGCCCAGTAAGCACCTGATTTTCCTCTGGACTATCCAGAAACCCGCCTGCTGTTTCAACCCCACTTTGACCTTGTTTACTTGACTAATTGACGGATTAAAAACACTGTCAGTCAGCAGACAAGACTGTTTGAAAAAAAAGGCCACCAGAGCTGGGCTGCAGACACTCACAGAGAGACAGAGAGGAGACAAATACAAGAAAGAAGGAGTCTGGGAAATATGTAGACTAAACTGAGCGAGTGCATGAGGCAGTTAATGCTGTAGGAAGTTAAAGCAAAAAGAGATGTGTTACACTCTATCTTTAAGTCCAGATCCACGTATTTGTTGCCAGATAGGTGAATTCAAACAAACAAAGGTCCAATTTGAAAGATTTCAAATGAATTCAAATGGGCCAGCCTCCTCTGTCCTCCCTGTCTCACCATGACGCACACACACACACACACACACACACACACACACACACACACACCAGCATCTCCTTGCTGTGAAGCCATCTTTACTGTTCTTCTCCATCTAATAAAACATCAAAACACATAAGTGTGTGTGTGTGTGTGTGTAGTGGGGGGTGGGGAGGTGTTTGACCTGAATTCTCCTCACCTATCTGTGTGTATACTCAGACACCAGTAAATGGCAGTTAAATCACTTCTCTGTGTTGGCACAGACTTTGTTGTTAACTTTCTCTCGTCTCATGCTGCTCAGCTTGAAAGGCTCAGGCGTTTCATCCCACAGGTGTGTGTTTGAGTTTGGTGCACTGTGTGTGTGCCCTGTGCAGCTTGCAGACAATAGGAAAGAGGATGCAGGAGGCTGGGCTCTATCATCAGTCTGGTTTACAGCTTTTAACCAGGCCGGCCTTGGTTTCGGCAAGCGGAAAGCTGTCATTCTCTAAGGCTGGGACAAGGACTGTTTTAGCCCAGGCTGCAGTTGAATGGACACAAATACATATGTTGAGAAGCTGTGTGAACACCTGTCCTGCTCTGTGCAAGGCCACAGTGCAGCAGATACACCACCAAATGGAAAAAAAGTGTAGAAAAGCAAAGCATTACGTTAGCTGATGTTAGAATCATGAGGTTCAATCAGACAATCCTGCTACAGGTATTTTACGGAAGGCTGCAGAGTCATGGTTGTTTCTCTTGATTAGGAAATAATTATTCATTCATCATGAATAACAAGTTTTATTTTTTGTGATCACAAGTAAATTATTTTGGATCTCAACATAACCCAAACTACCTTCTCATGATTTTCATTGGATGAATACCTGCAAGAATTTGATTTATGTCATATACAGTATAATCAACAGACAGCCTCCCCCTTTAAGTTCCCCTAAAGTAGCTTTAAAAGCGTAGTCCAGCAATTTAGTACTGCACTTCTATAAAGTAGGGGGACAGATTATAAAAAGCATGCTAGCAGCTCTGTAAACCATAAATATTGGACACATTAACATGTTCACCTGATGATGGCACTAGATGAAAAGTCAGAGGATCACCAAAGTTATTACAGTTCATCCTCTTGGAAACGTTAGCCTAATGTTCGGGAAAAAATCATGACAATCCATCCAATAGTTGAGGAGATATTTCAGTCTGGACCAAGGTGGTGGACCGCCAGACAGACCTACATGGCCACTAGCGTAGCTAAAAAGAATGGTCCCAATAGAAGCAGCAGAGGCTGAGACAGCCTGACTTTTAGTCCCTAGCATGAGTCAAGCTTCAAAACTTCTGTATCCTACACTTCCCATAAATGCAATTCAGTAGTGTATTTCGTTATACCTTCCCTGCCTGTTAATGTCCTCATGTTTTCATTTATAACGCTGGTTTTCTGTCAAATATTTGAAGAGTCAAGCCTGAGGTTATTTTTGGAGTTTACAAGCTCCCTCTCAGAGCACCAGAAGAGATTATACAGGTGTTTTCCTCTCCATAACGGACCTCAACTGACCTTTTTGCCCCTTTAAGGTTGTTGAAATGATCTGATGCCACACAGTCTGACTGTATTATATATATTCTGTATATCTTGTTCCAGCTCTTTGTTGAAGCTATTTGATGTTAACGCTGATAATAAACTCTATACTCCATTTTTTTTTATGACTTGAGATGTTTTGTGCATCTTTTTTTCCACATTTCCACAAAATTCAGCCTAAAATTTGGTGTCTTTGGAAACTTTAATTAACGTTCTGTGGGTTTGAACAATAATTGAATGCACAGCTTGAGTTTGGAATGACTGATCAGTGGGTTTGATGAACTACTGGAAACTAACTGACTGTTGACTACCACAGGATCACTATCAGTCCCTATTGTGAGTATGGAAATTTTAAGGAGCACTCATGAAGACGAGTTGACTTGCCAGCCTGTGAAAATAGTTGTATATTGTCTTTTGTGGCTCTGAAGGAGTTTTCTATCTTAGGTTTAGCTTGAACCTTTAAAATGACACCATAAAGCCTGAGCCACTGTTGACAGTGGAGTTTGAAGGATGTGGGTGTTTGGCAGGCAGAAAGGGTCTAATGAAAAAAAAGTTGCCGTATGGGAAGTGTGGGATCCAGTGTTTTGGGGGCTTGACTGATACTAGGGTCTAAAAGTCAGGATATCTCGACCTCTGCTGCTTCAAATTTGACCTTTTTTTAAAAGAGCAGTTTCCTGCAAGTCCCTCAGGTTTATGGAAGTGCAATACTAAATTAGTAGAGTATCCTTTTAAGCCTAACTGTAAACTGATGACCGCTTTCATTTGGTTGCAGGTGCAGTAGGTGATAACTGTTGTCTGCTGGTGTTAAACGTGAGCAGTAACTTAGAGCCACATCTAAATCATAATGTTTCTATCTAATGTTCACCAGAACATGTGGGTTACTACATTCAAAGGGTGCCTCATGTTGTAAAAATTGTAAAGCCATCAGAGTGTGGACTTTCAGTTCCCCTCACATACCTGAAACCTGAGTTTGTCTTGACCTTGAAGAGAGATTTGTACAGATTGAAGGAGAGGACCAGCTCAGTTCTGTGTTTGTTCAAATACCAGTTTGTATTGCTGTTGCTCTATGGGAGTATACTGAAACTTGGTGAGTTAAACTCTCCCGATTGCTCACAGATTACGTTGCTTTATGTTATACCATGAATACACTTGAGGAATGCGGTGACACGTATAGATATTTTTTTATTGAAAAAGTACTGTATGATAAAAGACAATCACAAAAATACAGATAACAACACACCTTACATTTGCGGGATCATGATTTTATTGTCAACTTCCCTTAAGTTAGACTTTAGCCATGTGCACAGCACATACAGTGTGATATTTTATCAGGCCCTGCATAAAACTACAGGACAACTGATAAAAGTAGTTGATACAAAATTATCATAAGACCACGGGACTCAGAATCATAGTATCATATCATCACTTCATAATAGAACATCCTTTCCCTGAACGTCCAGGCAGCACACTCAGAAATATATCAACAGTTTACGGTCCAGTTTGAGCAATGAAATCCAGCCATTTCTGAAACATTTCTCAAACTGTCTGACCGAAAGGAGCGTGTTTAAAGATACACTCCCTGATACACACCCAATACCACGGCAGCCAGCTCACTGACGATGCTTTAACTTCCTCAGTTCACGCAAATTACAAAAAACATCGGATCAAGCCATGTTTTCTTTGGATCCAGATTTTTCCCTCCACCTCTTGTTTGTTGTGCTTACAGAATTAAAAAATGACACTTACAGCAACATCTAGAAACAGTGTTCCTGCAACTCTGGATAATCCTCACAACATCCGTTACTAGTGTTCATAGGGACTATTTCTTCAGTAGAAAGTAGTTCCAGTCAACAGCTTGTTCTGTGGATTATCCAGAGTAACAGGAACACTGTCTGAGATGGATATCTCAAAACCTGAGCATATAAAAACAAAACTATCTGCATGACTAGATACCATGTAGGGGAGAAAATATGTTTTTTTGTAATTTGGGTGAATGGACCCTTTAACAGTGACATGGGAGGACATTTGGGCAGTATAATGAAATCAGGGAGTCCACAGTGATTTGGACCGTTTGAGTTGAAGGTGTGCTACACCAGTTCCAGACTGCTGACTATACTGGTCTAGCTGGACTAAGGCTGAATAACCAAATGAGCAGCTGGAGTAGAGGGCTGGCCCTGGGTCAGTGACAGAGGGCAGAAAGGTATTCTACTGTAAACACCATGCCCGCCATGCAAAGCAGTGATACCGGAGAACACGGAGCACAGCTGTGAGCACCAGACACACCAGCACACCTGCATGCATCACTGCTGACCCGCTGAGATGTTGGAGAGGAGATTTAAACAACCGCACTAACAAGAGATGTAGCAGGACCAGCAGACTGGCTGTTGCACTTATTCTGACAGTCTGACATGTATCTCACAGTGGTGAGCCTGCACATGGAGCATGGACATCCATGCTGGTTTGCAGGAGTCACAGCCTAAAGCCACTACTGCGACAGTTTGCATGATATTTGCTTGAGCTATTTGCAACTTAATACCTAGCGTGTGCATCATCACTTCTACTGAAGGCACTCTTGCTCAACAGAGGAAACAGTGCAATCCCAAACACGAGTTGGGCTGCTTACAATATATGCTATCGTATGTGGAATGTTGAAACTGAGATTTCAAACCTCTTAGATAAAAGACTGAATGAGAAATCAGGAGAGCATAGCAAAGAAAACACAGAAAACAGATACAATGTGATCACCCATCTCTGACCAGTCCTTGTTTTGACCTGGGTTGTTGATGATTCGTGGATTTATTCATCAGTTGCACCAAAGCCAGCCAACAAACGCACCTCATGCCTTCAGACAGCAACTTCTACCCAGCTCTGTTGGTTTAAAACTGCCCTCCCCCGAAAGGAATACCAGCACCTTCAGTTACTTAGAGGTTATATTTACAAAATATATAAAGAAAAATATAGGGTTACTGGCCCTAGCATATAGTACAGTCCAACAGCTGTCCGTAAATATTTCTCCCATGATTATCCTTTCTAAAAGTAAATCACAGGGTAAAGATAGCCGGAACGTGACAAGGCGCAACTAGGACAACATGGCCACCAGAGCTGGGCTGCAGACACTCACAGAGAGACAGAGAGGAGACAAATACAAGAAAGAAGGAGTCTGGGAAATATGTACACTAAACTGAGTGAGTGCATGGGGCAGCTAATGCTGTAGGAAGTTAAAGCAAAGCTCCAAAGGGCTGCTGGTTTAGTTAAAGAAAGGATACACAAGAGGGAATTGGAAATTGGTCGTACCGGAACTGCATCAAAGTTTGTATCCTCAACAAAATGTATTTGTGAGTTTATTTTATCCTGAGTGTGTTGTTGTTCATCCCTGCACAAGGAAATGACTGGAGGGGAAATGCACTTAGTAAATGACACTGATGTATAGCCTGAGCAATTCCTTTAAACCCTGTAGGAGGATTGTGCTTCAAGATACTAAGATCATTAAAGGAATAGTTTGACATTTTGAGAAATACGCTTATCTGCTTTCTTGCCGAGAGTTCGATGTTCAGATTGATACCACTCTCATGTCTGTGCGCTAAATATTAGCTTAGCACTAAGACTGGAAACAGCTAGCCTGGCTCTGTCCACAGTTTGAAAAGTATCACTCACTAACACATTATATCTGTTTGTTTAATTCGTACATAAACCAAAGGGTAAAAATGACTCGTAGTAGTTTTACGGTGGGGGTTATGTG
Organism: Macquaria ambigua; assembly: GCA_008360985.2. Taxonomy (NCBI): domain Eukaryota; kingdom Metazoa; phylum Chordata; class Actinopteri; order Centrarchiformes; family Percichthyidae; genus Macquaria; species Macquaria ambigua. The sequence goes on along the minus strand of VMKM01000391.1, from coordinate 168,649 downwards.
GCGGATTATTTCTTGGCCGGGTGCAGTTACTTCCTGGCAACCTCACAGTGACGACAGGACTCCAGGACAAGACTTGCTTTTACACTTGGATTTTTGTATGGATTAAATAAATGAGATATAACGTGTTAACCAGTGAGCTTTAGAGCTGCTGGTAGGTGGATTTAGTTACCTTTGGACAGAGCCAGGCTAGCTGTATCCCCCTGCTTCCAGTCTTTATGCTAAGCTACGTTAACCGACTGCTGGCATGTAGCTTTCATATTTACAGACCTGAGAGTGATCTTCTCATCTTACTCTCAGCAAGAAAACCAATAAGTATATTCTCCTATTTGTTTAAATCCAAAAAACATTGAAAGTTATTTTAAAGCCAGACTATGTCACTTTTGCAGAACAGCGCCCACTGTGGCTAACAGTGAAAATGACAGCAGGAAAAGTTAAAAGTTTATTGGGCTGAGTTAGGGTGTGATTTATTGCTTCTGAATTCAACTTTTCATTTGCAGGAGTAAGACCGTGTTTGTGTCTTCTTTCTAAAGCCACATAGTATCACTTTAAAGGTAAAGATGACTAGGTGAGGGATATTTTGGCACAACACAGGCAACATGGCAAATATCTGTTCAAATGGCACAAACTTCCCCAGTCCTGAGCTGCCAGACCATCTCTGGCTGTCCTGCTTCAGACCCAGCTTCAGTCCAACAGCTACTGGACAATCAGAAATAACCTGACATAAAGAATAGTCCTATTCCACAGTCAAGGCTACAAGTCTCTGTTGTACTTCAGCACTTTGACCTTGCCGTTAAACTCCCAAATTCCCCACTTATATAATGTCAAAGAGGATGCCTCTCTCTATCTGCAGACTTATAGGTCTGACTGAGATTGACGGCAGAAAAGTTCAGAGTTCAACCCCCCCACCCCACCCCCAGCAGAGCTATAAACAGACCAGTGGAGGTTGTAGGGGTTCTTCGACTCCCCCCTCCTCTCCTCCCCTCTCTCTCTCTCTCTCTCTCTCCCTCCGACAGTAAGATGATACTGTTTCAATTAGGCTCCAGTGCCACACAAAAGAGCCGCAGCGTTGGGCAATCAGTGCCACTTCTGACACCAAAGACACTCGCGCCTCATTTCTTTTTTTAGGATAAGACTCGAAAAAGGTCCTGTTTGGTTGAAAATAACAAAAAAAAAACATAGTAAAGTCATAAAGTCTCCTGTGCACTGTTGCATATTTTCCCATCAGTGCAAAAAAAAAACCCCAACAGGACAGGATTTCATTCAGTAGCAGCAAATATGTGATAAATTAGAAAATGAAAACATAAATAACGTGTGAAGCATCTTTGATCCCCCTCTGACCCGCCCACAGTGAAAAGACACACCCTCCTAGAAAAATACAAAACTGTTGTTAAACATAAATTAAAAAATGAATATATACATAGCAAAAGCTAAAATATGATACACTTGCATAAAGCTTGGACTGAAAGTGCATCATGGTTTGGAGTCCCCCCCCTTCTCCGTATGGAGGTGACGTCTATTTATGAGGCCACTAGATTCTTGGCAAGAAATGTGTCACCGTCATGGCGGGTGACACTCGGTTTCCTCTTTTTGTTTTGCCGTTCTTACTCAGGCCGATGTACATCCTCGGGTAGGCCACCGACTCGTAGGCGTTGTAGTTGTTGGCGAGGAGCTTCTCTCTGAACTTACACTCGTTGTTGAAGTGTAACTGAAAGAGGGAGATATAAGGATTATCTGAAAATGCTGATTGTTTGAAGGCAGAGACAAAACAAAGATGCCGGGACATTTTTTTGCAATGGGGGGGGATTTCAAGTCAGTATTGTTCGTTGTGATTACTATCAAACAATTACTTTATTTCTGACCGCAGGGCTATTGTACAGTAGCTGTTTCAGTCAGAGATTCACACAGAAAATGAGATTGTGAAATGATGAATGATGTGAGCGAGCCAGGACTCAGTACACCATGCTCTGATTGTGCTATTGTCTCTCAGTGAGTGGAGTAAGAGCTTGTGAGGCTCTTTCCAAATGGATTTAGTTACGAACTCATCTTTGACTGTTGCTTTATGCGTATATGGTGTAATATTCTTTAAAGAACCAGGAAGTTCTGTTTGTCTACACATTGGTGCTCAAAAGTGGATTGGACCAGTTGCACCAGTTATTCCTTAATTCATCACTAAGTTTGTGTGTAAAGTAAGTCCTTCCTAATTCTAATCCTAATACTAGCTGGTTTCAAACCAGTGATTGACTAAATTGGGTTGCACCATTAAAACTTAAAAAATGGCTTAGCTAGTAAAAACTGATAATATGTGTAACATCAGCATCACAAGCTGTAACATTACATCCCAAAATAACAGTTTTAGGGGGACAAACCATACAATAAACCTAACTGCTGCTCTTTTTCATGTGTATGCATACATGGAGAAATGTGTGTGTTTCAGAGTTAGTAACATCCATGCAGTCAAGAGTTAACGTTGGTGGGAAATTAGACCAGTGTAGTTGTGATTATGCTAACCTACATTATTAGTAATTTCAAATCTTCCCAGTTTACATCATTATTAAACAGCATTTTGATCGAGTGTGAAGTCAAACACGTCGACCACTAAACAGGTCATATACTGTATATCAAGCTAACGTACGTTTTGTCCGTTGATAAGGTTAGCTTGCGCCTAGCTGTCTCTGGGTGTAAATATTTAGTAACAACTTCTCTCTACGTACCACTAGTCTCTGTGCTGCAATTTATTTCATTTTGATTTCATTACTTACTCATTAATCTTTTAACAAGGCTAATTTAAAGAGGAGGTGGTACAACGTGCTCCTGAACCTGAAGATTTTAGGAATTTTCCTGTTTTTTTGCACAAGCTTTGTCCAATGTTAAAGGGCCGTTTTTGCTGTTGTTCTTTAGCTCCAGACCCTAAACTAGAATTTTTATTCTTAATAGAATTCACTCATGACCAGGGCTGCAGCTACCATTGATGACACAGAGGTCATGTCCTCATGTCCATTCCTGGGTCATGATAGTGACTATTTTACATTTTGAGATATTTAGTATTTCCCCGCCAGAGATTGAATTCTGGCGGTGTGGAGAAGACTTCGAAACACCATTTATAAATTAAACGATTTACAGACTTTATTTTTGGTGTCTGGTCAAACTTCTCTCAGTGGAGGGGTCAGGGGTACTCCTGACCCAGTACTTCTAAAATCCTCACCATCCTACTCTGATAAACAGCATCTGTTAACAGAGCTGGACATCCCAGTCATAACAAAAGGTTTAAAAAATGTACAAAAGTAACAACTGAAACCTGAAACTCTATCTTTATCTTCATCAAACCAGTGTGTGTGTGTGTGTTTGTGTGTGTTCGTACACTCACAGATCCGTACAGCTTTCCTCGCCGGTTCATGGCCACAAAGAGTCCACTGCGGACCCCCAGCAGAGTCACCACTCCTCTCTCCACCGGAGAGATCTGCAGAAGACCTTCAGGGGAAACAGACCACACAGACTCAAACACGCTGGTCTAATGGGGAGATCCAGACCTGCTGCTCCACACAGACACACTGACGTTACTGTATGTGTGTAAATGCTGATCAGCACTTACACATTTAAACATATTACAGGTGGTACAGTGATGCTCAGTAGCACAAGTAGGTTCATTTTGCTGGGCCTTTATTGGGTTTGGCATGGTGTGGCACTGATCTCACTGTAGATTCATACATTCAACAAATGATGTCTGACAAATTGTGGACTGTGTGGAATCAAACTGGTGAAGAAAAAGTGAAATCCTGATCGAAATGTTACACTTAACCACGCTATTGTAACCAAAGTGGGCGTAAACATGACTAAGATATTTTATGAAAAATGATTTATGTGAAAATGTGTGTGTTTCACAAAAAGACCAACATTTCCTCTGAGGTTTGGTTGCTATCATGTAACAACTGACCAAATAATATCTTGTCAGTCATTGGGAGGTAAATTACGGTTTACTGAAAGCTGCTGATGCAGTTTCTCACTTGGCCTTGACAAGCTGCTGGCTGTGTGTCCTTTGTTCCTGCTATCATTTTAAAATGCTTTACAGTGGCTTGAATTCCTCACAGAGATTTTCTGTAATGTATCTCCCTGAATTTTTATGCCTTGTCTCAAAATAGTACAGAGGCACCAGCACAAAAAAACAACACGCTTTAAGTTCCCCGAGGCAGCCTGTCAGGACCACAATTCACAAACACGGGATGACAGGGATTACATTTGACATGTTAGGTAAATAAATGCTTGTTACTCTTCGTGTCTGCAAATGTGAGGCGGTGTATGACTTTGTCTGGGCCGGCCGGACGGACCGCAGGGGTTAATCTGTCTTAACAGATGGGTCTGTGCGCCGTGTCCTAACTTTAGGTGCTGGCTGGCCGCTGGCCTGGATCACACCGAGCTCTGGTTACACACAAGGCGGAAAGCACCAGCACATATAGGCTCAGCGGCACTACGGAAGGACTCCAGATGTTGCACATGGATCAATAAGCTCTCCGCTGACTGACAGCATGAGCAGCATCTCATTCAGTAGCGTTGATTGGAGTGAAAAGTACAGATTGGAGCAGGTGTCAGCAGGCGGTCAAACAGTTTGTATCAGACTGAAAACCTGCTCAAATAATGTTGTTTTACTCATGAAGTTCTTCAAAACTTCTTAAAAAAGGATTTCCCAACTTTGACACTAACTTTGCGTTTGTTATTAATGTTCTTTAAAACCAGCTAGCCTGTATACTGGAATAAAGTGAGTTACACCACCAATAAAAGGTGTAGAAATAAAGTATCAGCTTTATGTAATTAATAAATAATCGACCCAACTTACTGTGACGATTTTCGTTGTGTACTCCCGTTATTCTACCGTCCGGTAACACCTGCATATGAAAGCCGATCCCCACGTTGCAATAGAGGCGCCGCAGCCTTTTAATGCCCAGGAGGTAGTCGCTGTCCCGGCTGATTTCCTCCCGCTTCTCCCCCGGGATCCGCGCCAGGGACCGGGAGTAGAGGGCCTCCCAGCGGTCCGCCGTGCCGTTCAGTCCGGGGGCGCATCCCGCCAGTCCGGTCACCAGGCCCAGGATCAGGACGGTCCGCAGGGCCGCCAGAGAGCCCATCCCGGGTCTGGCTCTGAAAGCAGCCTCCCGGCGTTTGCCTTTCCAATGAAGCGACAATAAAAAGAAGCAGCAGCGGCGCGGCAGAGAGGAGCGTGTGGAAGTTGCGCTCATTCCCAGACCGACAGGCTCACTGGCTTCAGCGCCGGAGCGACATTGATCTGCATGGACGCTGTGCAGCCATGCCTCTATATTTATACCTGCAGACACATTACATCACAGCTCCACACTTAGAAGAAATCTACATTTCCACATGCTGGAGCACCAAACAGAGCTGGGGCCTTTATTGAAATCAAATAATAGCTGTCTTATCTGAGGGCAAAGTCAGGAGTTTGTAGAAAATAAATGAATAAAGGCGTTATTATAATAAAAAAAATTCTTTGTGTGAGGCTTTCATTATCAGCAGCAGAATATCATAATTTATGTATGGGAGGATGTAAAATAGGAAACGGTCAAGTTAACAGACCGTGGTGTCGAGACAGGAGACAGTTCTATAAATGAACAATAACAGGAAAAAACACAGGTCCAATTCAACCATATGAAAAAAGGCTAACTTAAGACTGGTAGAAGGGAAATCATGCCCCGGGCCCTTATAGAAAACAATGGTAAGACTAAATAGAGAGTTTGCAGCATGATAAGTATGCTGTCATTGTTGGCCAAGACTTTACACAGTTCTGACGTTACAGCTTAAATACTGAAACTGTGTACCAGTGTCCGTTTTTGTAATGAAATAAATAAACCTTGCATGACATGTGAAAATATATTTAGGTTATTGTTTAAAGGAAACACCTCCTGAAGAGTTAACCTGTTTCTTAGAAAGTCTTGAAACTTTAGTCCTCACAAATTAAAGAGGCATTATTTGAGCCTGGTTGTGTTTTGTGAATTTGATTTGAGTATTCTCATTCTATCTTTGTATTTATCTTTTCAGTACTAAAAGTCTGCCCTTTCTGTTTTATATGCAGGGATGTAGTAGATGGCAAACCTTTTTATTTGCAGATATACCTCTGGATTTTTGTAGGCCTACATCAAAGTAAGTAGTATCACATTGATTCAATATGTTTGTCTTAAAGACAGTAAATCTCAAAGGCTTCTCTGAAAAAATAGATTCTTGTTGAAATCATTTGTTGTTTGAATTATGATAACCAGCTGATGCCATGGCAGCATGTCTTTGATGTGTCATCCTTGACAGTCTTTCAGATGCACTGGTGCATTGCTTTCGATGTCCATTGAAATAAACCAAACTAAATAGCTTACCCTCCCTTATTTCACCATTTCACCCCTGCTATTATCCCTGCTAAATCTATGTAGAGCACTAACATTTACCCTCTCTGCTGAGTGTCCCATTATTTATCTTTATGTTGGAGTACTGAAGGTCTTCCCTCTCTGTCAGCACAGAGACCCAGTCCTTTGATCTCTGGGGTGGCTTGGTCCTGCTCCTCATTGACCACGCATGAAACGTTTTCTCACGTTCACATTCGGCTGATCCTCAATGCACAACTACATTGTTTCTTTGTGTTCTGCAAAATGGCTCCATGAATGCAGCCAGATCTTAAAGACAATCCTGTGGTGCTGAGGCCCCTGGTTGATGACTACCAAGCCCCAGAAATGGCTGACATACCAGCTAACCAACAGGACCCAGTCTGGTGGACCAAAGGACCTTCAGGATGCATGGACCAAAAGAATAACCTGTGGTCCATCAAACCTCCAGGATGGCTGACATACCTCATATAAAACCAGTCGACCTCAAGGACAACCTATTGACCACTGGACCTACAGGACAACTTATGGGCCGCTAGACCCACAGGACCTCATGGGCTGATGGACAGCTGGACATTCAGGACAACTGATGGACTTCTGAGCTCCAGTGTAGCTGTATACTGGAGCACCAAGAAACATCCAAGAAACAAGATCGCTGACACGCCATCAAATCTTCAGGAAAACTGACGAAGCGTGGCACCTCTGCACCACCAATATGCTGGATGGCTGAAAATCCATCAGGTCTCCAGGACAGCTGATGAGTCTTTTGACCACCAGGACAATTGATCCATCCTGAATCTTTGAAGCAGAGGACCACTGAACCCTCTGGGTAGCTGGTGGTCCCCTGGTCCCCTATAGGAGGTGGACTGGTTGACCACAGGCTCTCCAGGGTGACTGATGGAACACTGGATCTCCAGAACTGCCTGCGCTGGTTCAGGGTGTTCCTGGAAATGAAGACTTGAAGACATTTGTGAGCCGGTCCTGAGCTGTCGCTGTCCATGGTTCTGTAATCTCCTATTATCACTTCAAAATGAAATTAGGTTGAGATGTTTCTCTCCGTCACGCCGAGATTTGTAAGTTATGTACGGCTTTATTTTTTGTTTATGTTGTACTGAAGCCATTGTGGTTTTAGGTTGCATGTACGCAATGAATTATGCTGAGGGAAAGAGGTTTTAGATTTCACTGGGTGACAGCTGCAATTCAGAGCTTAAAATATCTCAACATTCAACACAAGCATTCGTTCACTCACTCGTTTATTCATCATTTCCAAACCTATGCACTCCTTATAATTCAGGAATGCAAGACAATGCATTTTGAATTGGCCTTTAATCAAAAAGCATCCTCACTGATTATAACTAACTGAAAGCTTGTATTGACCCAACAGCACCCTCTCCCTGTGTCTCTTTGTTTGCCTCAAGTATTTTTTCAGCCAAAAAACAACCTCAAAAGTTGGAAGAACCTCAGAAAAAAGTTGTTTTCCAACATTGAAAATGTGGTGTACATCTTATGCTCACAAAAACTTAATTCAGTCATTATTGGGGCAGAAGAATCCAATATTTCATTCCTTGTTTCTTCCACTTATTCCTTGCATTTTTATGCTGCAGTAATAATCAGCTAGCGTATCAGACACTAAACATTAATCTGTTCACATATCAACCTGGATTCATACCACACATGTCTGTAACGTGTGAAAAGGTGTCCTACCTGTTAGTGAATGTGTATCCAGTGTCATGTTCTATATATTCAAACAGAGGAAGAGCGATATTTCCTCTGATATTGTTGGCACAGTACAGTTGGATGCTGGCCAGCTAGACAGCTGTCACTGAACTGCTGCCAGACTGGATTCGCTAAGTGACTTGTACTAGTGAATTTATCTACATTATGTAATTCCCTGTGGAAAACAGGCAAAGTGATGGGTAAAAACGGAGAGTTGCTCCTACTGAGCTGTTGCCACAAAGCGTCTTTAGAAGGTCTTATGTAGAAGAAGTTGGTATCCAGGCTTATGTGTCGTTTTTAAAAGCAAAACATTAAAGTGGCACTTTTTTCTAAATATTCAGATTATTGGCCTAAATATGGCAACATTGGCAATAATTCTGAGTTAAATCTCAGTTTAACTATGGTTCAAGGTTTTGGTTTACAGTGATATCCTTCAGCTGAGCTTTTAAAACCAAATCTTTTTGATGATTACTACTATAAACTCTACTATTATTATAACTGGATATGTCCTGTGTTTACTGGCTGCCTGCAGAGGGCATTGAGCAGCTCTGACAAACGGATACCGGTCAAATTAGAGGCACATCATACATGGCAATTGGGCCACCAGTGTCTGGAAGAGAGACAGCGATCTGCCTCTAGGGGTCGCTATTTACAAGTGAACACTCCTGTTCTGCAGTCACCTGCTATGAACTCAGGGACCATGTTCAAAAACCATTCTACTTTTATAGTAGAGTTTACCTCAGCATGCCTCTCAGGTCACCAGAACACTCAAATAAAACTGGTTCAGTATGAGGTTTTGACAGTTTGTGTACTTTTGTAAAGTAGCCTCTATATTTTGTCCAGTTATTCACCATCTTTGAAAACTGTCATTCTCTCTGGGAACCATGAGTCTATTTTTATACACATGTAACATGATAATGATGATGATGATGATGATAGCATAACAAACAAAAGGGTGAAAGGTGTGTGCAACTCTTTCTAGTAAGGCACCATTTTAAAGTTACAAATAACAACTTTGTTGTTGGTTTATAACTTTACTAGTGCTTTGTAGATCATGTATAAACCTCGAATAAGAACATCTTTTAAGGTTCAGAGGATTGTGAATCCTTTGGCTGGTGTTTGATTTTGGTAAATATGCATTTATAAATGTTGGTAATCCATTAATAAATGCCTAATGCGTTGTTAATGAATAGATTTGATTCTCTGAAGTCAAGGGCCATTATTAGAACTGGTAAACCTTTATAAAGGGTGCCTTATTAGAGAGGCTCTAAGGTAGCTTTTTACCAGAACACACCGAATTTCTAAGGAACACCTTGGAGGACAAAAATATGTTGTGCCATTAATTGAAAGGGATCCTCTGTGTTTGGGCTTAGAATAATTTAGCTATTATGTAATTCACATCAAAATGCTCTCTAAGGAATCCTTATCAGCCCAGCGGATATCGCAGATGAATGTCATTTTTATTGCCCAGCTGATAAATCTTAGTAGGGCAAATCCTTCAGTGGGATGTCATGTAGGCAGAGATTCAGACGGTAAATGTTGCTAAATGAAAGGCAGGCAGAGGCCTAACGTCTCTGAAGTCCCACATTCCTGTTGAGTAATATTAGAGTTTGGCATTCATAGCAAGCCATAGCAAGGTGTTACACTTTGTATGACACAGTTTCTGCTTTCAGGAGGGCCTGCCTTGTTTATCGACTGTGGCTTTTGGTCGGTGTTTCAAAAAAAAGCCCAAAAGTCTCAGGCGGCATCGCTTCCCAGGCCCCCCTTGGGAGGAGCTATTGTCCGGGCCAGGAAGCCTCCCCAGCCCGCAGGTATAGAATGACAAGGCTTTATATGCAGCTACCTATAGATGGGAGTTAGGCAAGAAAAAAACCTGAACATCCAAAAGAGTCCAAATGCTACTTGTGATGAATTTTGCATTGATGGTCGTCTTTGTAGTTTCTGCTCGGCCATGTTGCAGAAATACTTTAACAAATGAGCTGCAGCAGGGAGAGAGGGAGAACGCAGAGACAGAAAGAGGGGGTACAACTCTAAATGCAAGTTAAACCTAGCTAACCAACCTGTCTACTCCAGCTCTACACAGGAGAAATATTTAATCCTCAGTGTGAATCTGTACAGTGGATATACAACAGATTGTTCCTCAACTCATTATTAGACTATGTGTGTGTTTTAGTACGGAGAAACTGTTAAATAATCCTTAGTTTTAACCATTTACAGTGTACTGACAGTATCACAGCTGTTATTTTACAGTTAAAGTCAAAGTAAATCTGGTCTTATCATTTGAAGCGGATGGGTTAAAAAAAACATCAACTGTATAGGATTAAAGAAAAGTAGAGGAGCACACTGGGTCTGGGTTAAAGTCCTGTGGTTTTACATTTTCTTGTTAAAAACAAAATGTCCTATTGTGTGTTTCAGGCAGCGCTGCCTTCAAAGAGCTGAAAGAACAGCAGAAAGAAAAACTGAAACTGAGACTTCATCAACTCAAAAATGTTTTACAAATATGACCTTAATTTAACTTTAAAAAACTCACACTGATTTCTGATTTTAGAAATAGTTTCTCTTTGAGCGCATAATGTTTCTTGAAATTGTTGGCATTTTTGAAAATTGTGTTTTGTGCGATTTGATTCATTTTGCTGGTTTGGTTTGGTTGGTGTCAAAATCATGCATTTTTTTCAGTATTTCAACAAGGAAGCTCATAATTTCAATGAGATCAAATGTTAGGAAGTCATTCTGAAAGAAAACTATCCGACACACACACACACACACACACACACACACACACACTCAGGTTCAGCTTTCCCACCGTGTCCACAGCTGTTGTATACAGCCGCATTTAGCTCTCTACTAAACCACAAAAACACGTCTTCTTTTAAAGAGAAAACAACACGATTCGAGGTCTGTGGAGACAAACTGTGGCTGTGAAAACTTGTTGGAACAAATCAGCCGTTTTTTCTCCGGGTCAGTACCATTGTGTTTTATGTTGGAACCAGGTGGTGAGTGAAAACAAACAGCAACATTGGTCAAAGGCAGAAATAGTCTTATCAATAACTTACAACACAGGCACCAAATAAATATTCATATCATTAGTACAATATACAAAGTACATCTTTCAGTTTACAGACAGTAGACTATCACTTGTAAGAATGTCACAATAAAACACAGCGGATCCGCCTCACACTGAGTGTCCCTTTGCTTTTTAATATGAATCTGACAAAAAGTGCTTTGCTGTGTAAAGTTCTCTCTTCAATATCCGTCATGTTTGTTAGCAAATAGCAACATATGATATCCTGTTTGTCATTCTAGCTTTTGACAAATATGAAGTCACTGTACATGCATAGTGCATACTGTATTTACAATAAAGAGCCACTTTTAAAAGTTTTTTTGCTCCGTGTGAAGTTGATGGGGAAAAGAGTTCTTGTACAAAAGTAGAACTTTTTACAAAGTAAGATGGCAGTTTTCTACTATATTAATACACTTGTTTACAAGGCAGTAGCATTTTGAAGGAGTCATACGTCAGTAAATAGAAGATTATACAGCTGTGTGTGTGTGTGTGTGTGTGTGTGTAAGTCTCCTGATTGGATATATGTGCCCCAACACTTTGGGGTGGCCCTCTGTATTTCTTTTTCCAAAGTTCTACGGATTTTTTTTCTCTGTGCATCAACAACAAAAACTTCCGCTAATCCAGAAGGCAGGATCCAAACTGTTTTTCCACGTTCCTCCATTGCAGTCAAGCTGCAGTATGTGCCAAGATCAGGGGTCCATGTTTGGATGAGTCATAGGGCCCCGGGGTCAGCTCCACCTCTAAAAGTCTGCTCAGTCATCTGGCTGTCGGCCCCGGCCTTTCCTGGCACGATGCCGGCGTCTCCGGCGGTCACTGCGGCTGCCGTGGTGATGCGTGTGGTGGTGTGCGCTCTGACTGTCTCTCAGCCGCCTCACCATCTCGTGGTCCTTGTTGCCCAGCACCCGAGGAAGGAAAAGTGAGGCTTTGTCCGTGCTTCGGGTTTTAAAGCCTCGCCGCGGCCGGCCTTTGCCGTTAATGGAAACGTACCACTGGCGCTTGGCGCTGGCTCGCCGCTTGCTGCTGCTGCCGCCCCCTGGTGGCAGCGGCTGCTCAGTAGAGTGGTGGCGGGACGCGTAGGTGTTGTACCCCAACTCGTGGATCCGCTCCACAAATTCACACTCTCTGTTGAACACTTCCTGGGGGGATGAGAAGGAAGGAAACAGTGAGCCACATTTGTCGTGCAGCTTGCCATATGTTTTTGATTCTCAGGACAACCTCTCAAAGACACTGTGAGTGTTTCCATTCCCCTCAGCTCTGTATGGGCTCCCACAACACCAACTGCCACTACGATCAGACATCAAATCAGCCATAAAATAACACAGTTTACACCAGATAAACACGTAACATTACAGCAGGTAAACATTACAGCATGAAACCAAATCTTTCTGTCTCGTCATATTTGAGGCCTTTAACCTGCTGCCTCAAACAGGAGCTGTGTGTTGAAGAGAAGGTGACACATTAGGTGATGAGATGAAATCTGGAGACCTACTCACCGAGGCATACAGCCGGCCTTTATCATTCATGGCCAGATATCTGCCAGAGAAAAGCCCTTTTATGGCCACAACACCCACATCCACCGCTGTGATTTCCATGATGCCTGCAATACAGAGGAACACAACAGTTATATGAAGTAACATCTGTATGCTGTATGGCTGTAGGGAATGTTTCATATAAGATTTATTCTGATTCTAATTCTTTAAAAGATCATTCTATTTTGCTCTGTAGGATGGTGAAGCACTCCACCAATAAATGTGGGAATGTGGAAACCAAATCTAAAACAAGGAAAGCACATTTACACTAAATAAACTAACTATTGTCACATTTTAAGCAAATGAATTAATTTCCGGTTGTCTTTGCCACCTCGTGCCGCCCCATTCAGCATGTTTATTGGCTTTTTTAATCAGTGCTTGATTAGTCAATGGCCTATTCAGCCCTGTAGAAAGCCTCTAATGGTCGCTGATTAGATAAACACATCCGTTAGGACAGCGCCTTTGTCCCGCCTGGATGTTAATACTTTGGCTGATACTTCTAATAGAGATTAACCTGCATGTCGGCAGCTTTGCAGTGACATGATTTCACACACACGCACACACACACACACACACACACTCAGAGAAGTCAATAGCCTACCGCGGCCGCGCTTCAACGAGTTACTTAACTGCCAGTGAAACTCTGATAGATCCTGATAGATTAATCACATTCCAATTTACTAAAATAGATGAACACAAACAAATAAATAGCACCATTAACAAATATACTGAATACTGCCCATTGTAATATATTCTAAGCATAGTCTATATTTAAAACATGGTTTTAAAGTGAAACTGTTTCATTTCATTCCACCAATCCGGATTTAAAAAACAAACAAAAACTTTCATCTAAAATCTTGACCCCACATTTTTCATTAGAATTTTCTCGAAGGCACTGATCCTTTACACACAAAAAATAGATCACATCGTGTCACATTGACATCTCTTACATCTGTCTGTGATAGTTTTGCGCGTGTTGGTGCAGTTCGCTGTGCGTAAAGCCGAGTGAATACTCACTAAACGGGTTGTTTTCCTCCAGTGAGCCATCTATTTTCCCGTTAGAATGGATTTGTAAATGATATTTAGTAGCGCAGTAGAGTTTTCTGCGTCTCGGCGCTCCTCCGAGGTGTTCATACACTCCTCCGCGGCCCCCGGCGTCCCTCCGCTGCCGGGGGTCGCAAGCCTGGCCCGGGGCGCAGCGGGCCCGGGGACTAACGGGATCCAACAGGCTCAGCAACACCAGCAGAGGTATCATCAGCATTGTGGCATGGTCGGGGAGAGACGATTGTGGCGAAAAAACAGAGAACTCCTGGCCTGTTCTCGGGGTCCCATTAAAATGCCGGGGCCCCAACGCTTGAGAGCTCCAGCCTCCAGAGACACCGCTGACAGCACAGCCGCCCCCGAGGTGGGATCCGCTCCTCGCCTCTGCTGCTGCTGCTGCTGGGAATCCCTCCTGCAGGTCTGACTGAGAGCCTCTGCTCAGACTGAGCGCAGATATAAAAGACGGTTGTGGCGACAATAGGCTGAACTCCGACCAATTGATACAAAGGAAAGGGGGAGGCAAAAGGTATCAGCCCTGTGTGAAGTGAGAGACTGCGGCGTGGATAAAATTACACAGTGGCTGAGTGCGGAACAGCTCTCTGCTCTGAACTCCTCTTCTGAAATATCCTGAAAGAGCAATTAGACATCCCAAATTATACAGGCGGACTGAGCCTGCGCCAGGCACTGCAACAGGTGAGGAATAAGAGTGTTCTTGGATGTCCTGATAAATCAAGAGCCTACCTGAAACTTTTTAAAAAACTCAAGAGACTACAACTTTTTCAACTGAAGTCATTTCACTGTTGAATTCAGACATTTTAGGCTACTTTATCTGAGGCCTTTCCCCTCTTTTCTGGAGAATTTCATTTGGCCACTTGGACACAGCTTTATCTTCCAACTTTCTGATATTTTAAGAAGCATTCGGAAGCAAAAAACATGTTAAACACTTTGACTTTTGGGTGGTCCACAGCTACCTAAAGTATAAATACATTCATCCCAATTTAACAGGTGCTTGCCAAGTGCACACAGTGAACCCATCATGACAGACTGAGGTCAATATCAAGTGTCTGTAATTTGTAATTTGCCTTGAATCAGAGCTCCTGGCACGTGATGCAGAGATCCACAGAGTTCTTCCAGAGGTGGTGACAAGCCGCCACTGCAGGTTTACTTGGGAATCAAAGCCAGCCTCTTCTGTCAGCAGTTAAAAGTTCGCAGCCTTCTTTGTTCTCAAGTATTTATACGCTCCTTCCTCCTCCTGACCTGCAAGTATTATGCTAGGGCTTGTTTCTGTTGAAGTTAGATTAAGAAAAAAAGACAAATGAATGGTCTGCCACAGGGCTCGCTCCATGTGCTCCTCACACCACAGAACCTCTCTCCTGTGCATTACTCTTCATCCTGCACCCAAGCAATGGATTGTCCCAGACTTTTCCCATCCTAATGCCCCGGCTCTGGCGAGGCAGCAGCCGGTGGGCGGAAGAGCAGCAGGCTAAATGACTACTGCCTAAATTGCTTCCATCTTGGTCGCATTATGGTTTGCATTCTGGTAATTAGCACCATCATCTACAAATCTCTCTGCCCTTTGGCGCTGCTCCACTGCTGCTATGAAGGCCTCTGCAGAGAATCCCCCAGAGAGTCGACGGTTAATTTGTCTTCCCCTCCCATACATCACCCAGCAAGCTGCCTCTGCCACTTTATTTACCCCAATGATCAGAAAAAGGCAGTTCTTTTAATTACAAATGTGTGCACATTATGCCTCCGAGACCCCTCGCAAGTCAGACAGCACACCAAAACATTAGCCGGGCCGTGTGTATCAGAGGTTGTTCTGGTGGCCATTTCTAAGTGAGATGCTCTTGATGTGGTTAAATGCTGGAAGAGGGTGGAACCTCAGATGTGGTGTGCTGTTTCTCTCAGAAACTATTTTAATTACGCTCCCCTCCACACCGCCCACAAAGCATCCCAGCAATAAGCAGGGCAAACGCTCTCAATTTGTGATGCACACGCACACACACACACACACACACACACACACACACACACACACAAAGATCATCCTCTTCACATTAGGAGAAGTGTGTTGTTGATTTTAGTTTGGAAGGCTAAAATGTCAGTTATGAAACAGTGCTAAATCCAAGTTTTAGGCCTCATTCAGATCTTGTATCCAGATGCATGTGAGCAGGATTGTGGGGTTAGGGTTAGCCCTCCTCAGCACTCCGTGCGCAACTCAGTGATTCAGCCACAAAGCGTTCCCTACACAAACCTTAGCGGAAAGGTCCAAACTGTATATTTTCAGCAGTGGGTTGCATCTTCAAAGGTCTCAGATCTCAGATGTCTACTTCCTGCTGGGCATGATAAAATGTTCGCCCGGGCTGAGACCAGTGTTTAAATCCAACATTTTCACAGATCATGCCGCTCTGCTCGCGTTCTACCCTGAAACTTTCAGCTGTGCAGTGGTCAACACAGTCTGTGGAAATGTTGGATTTGAACGTTGTTTCAGCCCGGGCAAACATTTTATGTTTCCAGGCAAACAGAGGACATCTGTGGGATCGTGGAAATACTTTTGAAGATTTTTCCCCTAAGTTTTGCATAAGGAGCACTATGTGACCAAATCATGGAGTAACATATGGTAGAGGTCTTCATGGGTCTAAAATGTTGGACCCAATCTAAAATGTACCCGTGGAAAACATACCCAAACTCGACATGCATAAATTAATTTTCAGAAAAGAAAGACCTGATCCGAAAGGAATCCGAGTAAAGCCGAACCGGATCCGAATAGACCTGAGGACAATTAGATCCAGTTCAGAGAGAGGACACCAAAACACACAGCAGCATGATGCGTAATTAATTAACAAGCAGCCTCAGTCAAAAAGAGCAGCAATATAGCCTATTAATAATGTTCTGTGAACCAGTAAAGGCATAGAAACAAATTCCAAAAATAATTGGTTTATATGCCTCAAAGACTAATTTATCGAAATGACTGAAAATCCTATTTTCACCTCCTGCACCAACACATAAAACGTCCTGTAGCCAAAATAATATTCCAGAACAATAATCATAGTCATTTCATAACATAGATTCTTACAGTCTACTGAGGACGTAGCCATGTGATCAGAGCTCATACTGAGTATGCTCGGATCTATTTGGATCCACTCTGGGATTAAACATATTGACACACAGACAAACCAAACCCCTCCGAAGCCAATTAGATCATTTGGACCCAGTCCGACTAGGGTCCCGGGTTGGGTCTCGATTCCACAGAACCAAGTGGACCCTTAAAGACCTCTAATCTACAGAGTGCTAACGTCATCTCAAATGCATCTTGAGTGATCACCGGTATTGGATTTCGCTTCCCTGCTCACTTTTCCCTGCTCACTTTTCCCTGCTCACTTTTGAATGTGGGGAAACTTCAACAGAAGATATACACATTTGTGGTCAGCCATAGGGAAGAGGGTTGTAGCAGCTGTTGGGTGCCTCGGCTCGGGTACAGACTTCAGAACCTTGTCCGAGTTGTTTGGCAGAGGCAAACCAACTGTGTTTGGGAGCTTTGTCCTGCTATCTACACAATACAAAGTTGACTAATTGGTCCTCCAATGTGGCCAGGGAGCCATTCGAGTTCACATTACACTGCACACTTGCATTCCTGACCGCCTCCCAATGTGGCTGGAGTGATCAGATCCCAGCGCGTTCTCAATGCATTTTGGATGTATTCACACCTGTGTTTAGAAGAAACAAGACAATGAGCAATGCTTTTGCTTCAAGAGAAACGCTCGGCCATTTCTCAATTATTTACCCAACTGAAATATTTCCAACCATTCCTTTTGCCATCATCCACTTGACAAATGAATCCAAACCCAGCCATGTGAAGTGCTTCAACACAAAACCCAAAAGCATACATTTTAACTTTCCCTTTTTCTCTCCTCCAGCCATGAATGAAAGCAAGAATTTCAGGGCTCCTTTTTTAATTGACCTCCCCAAAATTCTCCCCCCACCACCACCCCAAACCCTCTTGGCACAAAAGGGTTTCTTTTCTGCAATAACACAAAGGTTATTAGCCAGGTCCTTTTCTTGGCCCCCCCTTTTAGCGGAGGAAAAAGGAGGTACCAGTAATCCAGAGCAAATCAAAATGACCTTTGAACCCTTTCTGCTGTACTTTTTCTCATGGGCAGATTTCTTTGGTGAGGCGGTGATCAGAGGGCTGAACCCGGCCGCTGCCTCTCGTCTCCTGACAAATCGCTGCTGAGCCTCTTTTGTCCCCATGACTTTGATCTCACCTGCTTGTCAGGCGCTTCAGAAAGAAGTCTTGTACAGTTCCAGCACACAGCAAACAAATTGGCAACTATTTTATTCAGCCTCCCTCTTTCTCCCTCGCTTTTATTTCTGCTCAACCCAGTTCAGTCTTCAATATTGGCATGTTGGTTTGGTTAATGGTGTTTCCAAAGCTCCCAAATACAACTGAAAGGCACACTTTACAATAATTCAGTTGGGCAATGTCATTAAAAACTCATTCTCTCTTGTGTTCAAGTTTTCTTAAATGACCTCTGGTGAAAAGTAGGCTCATGAGCAGATACTAAGACACAGCAAAGAAAAAAAAATGTTGTAGAAGGTAGAAATTCATGTGACTTAAAGTTTAGATTTCAGCTTTTCGTGGATGAGCAAAAAGGGACTTCACTATGTGGCTTGCACTACTTTGTTAATGAAGGCTCTGAGTATCATGTTGACAGTTTCTTATGTACAGTCTGTTTCTTTACAGTGAGTTAGAAGGAACTGAAAGTCAAGAAGAAACTCTCCTCTTTCTTCTTCCAGTGAAGGAAGACACAACAGACCTTTTTTGGCATTAAAAGTCACAAAATCTTCATACTGAGTGTATCAGCAACATTTTCACTGTCAATATATTTCATTTGTTTTCATACAATATCCTCTACAGGCAACTAAAGCTTAATGAACCTTTTTACGATAAGGCACTTGGTTAAGGTTCTGGAAAAATCGTGGCCTTGAAACAGAAGAAGCAGAAGACGAGTTGTTTCAACCAAAACCACAAGTTCTCGCTAATCAAGAGGTCTAGTGGCCTAAATCTGAAAAGACTTGAACCCGTCTTCACCCCAACCACCTCCCTATAACTATGTATAAGAGTGTCACACTTTCTGGGCTGGAAAAGAAGTTGCAAGTGAATGTCTTAAACCTTGTTTATAATCGCTTGAGACACGATCTCTGTAGATCTCGTGTGAGCTACGAGCTGCAAAGATGTGTTGACGCGATATCCGTTGCAGTGTTCTCCAAAACGCCAGGGGGCATACAAAAGAAAACATTCTGTGAAGAAGCAAGAAGTCAACGAGTGTTACCGGAAGATCGTCATAAACCAACATGGCTGCACTCGCTGCACTAGTGCTCGTTGTTGCTGAGGAAGAATTTCACTGTCTTTATCTGTTAAATGTGGTAACAGTCTTTCTCCATGAGTTCAGAATCATTTGGCCGTCCTTGTGGTCTCTCATGGAAGGCTGTAGAGGTGCTTGTAAAGTTGTAACTAACCCGTGCACGACCAAGCGCCGTGCCAACCTGCGGAGCCTTCGCGCTTCATGCAAGTTACGTGATGACGTCATTTTTGATCTGAAGTCACCTGGCAGATCCAGATACCCACAGCTTTCACACTGTTGCAGGTGAACTGTACTGAACCGGACATAAATGATTGCTTTCATCAAATCCTGACCATATGTCAGTGATATTGGAGTTAACACTCATACTCCATATTTGAACAGTAGCATTTGAACAAGCAGCAGGCATGGATTTTTCTATCACGTGCACTTGGTACATCAAAGTCAAAGGACTGCCTTTATGAGGATATAGGGGAGAAAGACAAACAGTGGGGCTTGTCTGTGTTTCCCATGTATTCATTGTGCTGTAAATTGGTTCTCATGCAGAATAGAGGAAATGTGAGTGAGCAGACAAATGCTGAAAGATGGCCGGAGGGCTGAGGAAGCTTCACCAACTGTTTTTTTCCTCTTAGCGGCATATTCCATCAGAAGATGGATGAAAATAACAACCTCTGTAATGTTTTTCTCCCTTTCTCTTTCTTACATGCTTTCTCTTTCTCACTACTCTCTCTCTCTCGTTCTCGCACTGTCACTCTTTGTCTCTCATTCACTCGCTCTCCCTCTGTAACCAGATAGGTCTGTCCTATACTCCTACAGCTCTTTGATTGTTGGCTGCAGGTTTCAGATGCCTGCAGAGCGGCTGCACCTTCCAACAGGCAAATGATTGTGGAAGGATGAAACTCTAGAGGCCATCAATGGCTGTGATAGACACACACACACACACACACACACACACACACACACACACACACTACCAGTACATATTGTCAGTGAGTGTTGGGGGTTGGGGTGGGACCATCGGGACCATCACTGTAGAGAACAGTAAATGAGTTGTGGTGTTGAGTGTTTAAATAGCGGTTTATCTGTGGCAGGCTGCTTCCCAGAAACAAATTATTATTATCATTGATGTTTGGTCCAAAAAGCAGTTTATGTATCTTTATTTTCTTTTTTTTTCCATATGTAGATGTAGCAGAAGGTCACAAGTTGCAGTCTATTTTACAGTTTTTAAAATAGTACATAAACATGTGCAAAATGGTGTTCCCATCTTAGATTGTTTCATTTTAATCATTTTACAGTCCTGAAGAGGGAAACCTCTCAAGTAAGAGCATAGATTTAGGGAAGCATCATTTTGTGAAGCTGAAATTTCTTCTTTCCTTTGTCGTTACTTCATTACAGACAACAATTTGAATTATTGATTAATCATGTAAGTTATTTATCAAGCAAAAATGGCAAACATTTGCTGCTTCCAGCCTTCTCAGATGTGAGGATCCACAGTTCTTCCTCAGTTTTATTCCAGTGTAAATAAAATATCTTCGTTCTGGACTGTTGGTTTTTGCTATTTTCTCACATTGTATAGATGATAAATTGATTAATTGAAATATACTTGAGGGATTAATCAATAATGGAAGTAATGATTAGTTGCAGCCCTAATATTCTAAAGCTACATATAAATGATGCAACATTCTCAAGGTTTTGAGGATGGTGTCTGCAGTATATTAATTGCATTATTTTCTTACATTCCTGTTAAGACCAATGCACTTAAAGCTGCTGCTAACACGTAGAAACACTCTCAACAACCTGCGTCTCTCTTTTCCTCAGTATGTAGCAAACAGTAGGAGTGTCACGTGTGATGGACGGGTGGATGCTCCCTCCAGCTGACAGTGATGAAGTAGCTGCTATAAGGAGCTCATTTGAAACTGAATGTTGTCATTTCCTCGTGATACTGGACTATTGAGAACAAACCCTGGCTGCTCCACAGGGGGCGCTGCGTGAAAAAGCTGCTGGCTGAGTGAGTGGAAGATGGATGAGGTGGTGTTACCCGAGTTCTTCACTTGAGAGAGATTCAAGCTGCTATTGGAGGTGAGTGCAAATGAATTAGTTCCAGCTAGATTTATTTCTAAATCAAATGTGCACATTGACACCAGCAGGAGTGAATCCCCAGAGGAATATGGTCAACGAGTGTTTTCCACCAGGTTTGAAAGGTTTCTTGCAGACTCTGCCTGTCAGAGTGAGGCTGCTATCACTCAGTAAGCTAGTTGGCCAGATGACAGACGTCTGTCTTGAAGGTACTTGAGGGAGCGATCTGTTTGCTTTTGTCTTTCAGCCGACATGCTGCAGCTATGTTAATGCCTCTCTAAGGCCTCTCTGCTGTCTCTCTGAGCAGTTGGCCAAAACTTCTTTTTCACCTCCATGTAAGTATTAAGTATTCCCTCCAGAACAGTTTTCTTGTCAGGGTCAAACAAGTTCTGAAACAGTGATGAAATTCTTTTAGGGTTGGAAGTTCTTTAAAGCGGCTATAATCAATATATTTATAATAATGTACCAAATGACAATGTGTTGGTGTCTCTGGTAGTGATGAACCTCCAGAGAATTATCAGCTGAATCTGCAGCTCCTCTCTAGGGAGTCTTTAAGCTCACTGTTCTGGTTCCCTCTCAGAGCTCTCAGAGCGTCGTTTTCAGAGAAGAAGCTGTAAAAAGCCACTGAACACTACCTGCTCAGCAGCAAACAGCAGGCAGACACAGTTAGAGACTAGTTGGTGAACACAGTGGAACATGTTTCTGCTGAAGTGGACAGAAAAAGCAGTTAGTGCAGGTTTAAGGCCGTATGACCCACCTCACCTAATAAATGAAGAGAAAAATCTAAATGCTTTAAATAAAGAATTCATTTTCAAAACATTATTTGATGATATTTAATAGCCAGCATTAGTTCAATCCCATATCGACCTGGATGCTGCATTCTGTGACACTGAAAGACTACTAGCCTCACTTTGTGGTTGCAGGGATGGAAGGGGGGGCTGATGGGTGTGGGGTGGTGGGCTAGGGTAGCAGAGAACAGGTTGAGGAGGAGGTACGTAAGGGAGTTTGAGGCCAGTGATGGTGAGGTTGAGGGGGATTCAAAGGAGCTGGGCGGAGAGGGAGGAACAATGAGTGTGCAGAGAGGAGGGAGGCGGCGTGGGAGAAAACTTGTGGTCTGAATACAGCGAGAACTAATCGCATCGAGGGTTGGACCAGTATGGGGTTTTATCTGCTTTGGACCGAAGCTGCTGATAGCTGCATGATGCTTTTTGAAGTGGACCATTTTCATGTACTCACTGGTTCCTTCATAAAACCTGCTGAGGTTACAGGCTGCCTATAGGCCGGTTGGCAGAGGTCAGGCACTCACAAGATGAGATGATTAATGCATTTCCCTGCTAGAAATATGAATGTTAACTATGTTATGTGTAACAAACGTAGTCATTTTCATGTCAAGTGTTGCATGCCCTTTTCTAGAAAGTTAATAGAAGGTCACTTATGTTTCCTTCACCATTAACTCTCAACCTCATGTGGCCTTTTCCAGAACCTTCCCTAACTCACACACATAAACTAAGCCAGTGGTTGGAGAGTTGTTTGTCATTCAGTGAAGTTGTTCTTTCTAAGCTAGGGCGCCATTGTTGTGTGTAATGACACTTGACATGAGGTGACATGATGAAGTAGTGAGGGCAGATAGCAGGATGCCAAATTAGGGACCAGAAAGCAAAACACAAGAGAAGAGGGGTGAAGCGTTGTGGGTCCCTCTGCAAATATCTCATTCTGGGAGAGGCGTTAACAGCAAGCATTGTCATCCAAAGGATCTTTTAATGCAACCACTTTGCCAGAAAAGAAATTCAGATGATTCTGAAAAACCCTGGATTGCTTTCAATGACAACATTCTGTTACGTTCAATGCCAATGTTTTTTACTTCTTATTTCTACAGTATCTGGGCGTAGCAACTACGGTATGGTTAGTGTTGGGCAACTAAAACACTTATGGTAGGGAAAGACCATGGTAATTCTTAGGGATACCGGATACCACCAAAATTAAAGTCCTTGTCCTCAATGACCTTGGAAATCGTATTTTTAATATTAACACAAGATCCACTTGCTGGCTTTTTCTGAGCTTTCTACTGTATCAACTTCATGAAGACTGTGGGTTTTTATGTACTGAGCAAAATCCATCCACTGATGAAGGCTGTGAGATGTGGTTGAAAGCTCAGAAAAAGGCTTAGGAGATTATTTTTTCAGATAAAATAGGTTGGTTCTCAGTGCCTTTCAAGATGACCCACATACGCGTTTAGGTAATTATGCTGCAACAAAAACACACCAACAATACCTTTTTCCATGTTTGGCAACTAAAACTACTTGGTTAAGATCCTCTTCATGGTTACAAGAAACCATTTTGACTGTACATATACTGTAGGCACGAGACAGGTTGCAAAGACAGGACACAAACTGTAGAGTCTTGTTGTCAAAGGCTAACCCAAGCACCCACCCTGACCCAAGATGTTTCACAGTGGTATAACAACGTAAAGCTACTTCCACCGGTGCTACTGAACAGAATTGACCAATGCAGACTGAATGCCATTCAGTCGCTCTAATGGACAGTATATATATATCCAGTTTACCAGAACCAAATTACAGTCGAGTCCATGGGACTTTGCCTGACCTGTAACCAAGCAGAGTGAACAAAAAAATCTAACTTTTCACCTTTGGTTCAGACCAAAGAGAGAGGTGGCAGGTGTGATCGCTGTTGCTGCTTTTGTTTTGTCCGTGTGTCTGTGTGTGTGCGTGTGTGTGTGTGAGAGAGAGAGTGCGAGTGCTTTTCTTCCACACACACTGGGGTGAAGGACTTGACAGTGTGTGTGTTTTGGGTGAATATGGTACGAGATGATCACAGAGATTTGTTGGTAGACAGAAGCCCCACTCATGTTAATGAGGTCTACATGTACGGTGCAGCAGGGTGGGCTGTCTAATGAAAAGCAGATCGGTGTGTGTGTGGGTGTGTGTGTGCGTGCTCGGTGAGCTGCATACCTCAGTGAGGAGGTGTGACACTGTAATGCTTATTATTCCCCAATAAACACAAGGCACTTCCTGTTTCCAGACTTCATACCAACAGGAAACTCTCTCATGTCCGAGGTTACACTGATGATTTGAAAGGATTATTAGTGCGAGCCAACAAACCTCCAGTGTTTGATTTAATACAAATGCATGAAGAACATTTTGATTTTGTATCTTTTGTGCTGTTAAGCACTAACACTAACATTACAGTCCAACACCCCTTTACCTGATCTGTGAATTGAGAAACATTCAGAGTTCCTATATTGACACATTTAGTCAGTTTCCAGTCGGACTTGGGCTTCAGATATTAAGCCTACAGCTGTCTAATTGTCCCTGCTTGCATGATTTTAAAATGCACTAAGTGACGCCCCAAACCTCTTTTGAAAACAAGTGTTACTTCAAGGAAGAAATAACACAATCTTTGTCTTGCAAATGAAAAGTTGAATTCATAAGCACTTTCTCAATTAAATACACTCACTTTAACTTTTATTGGAATGAATGGGAACAACAAGACATCCAGTTCCAAGATGGCCACAGTGGCTGCTGTTGAGAAAACCTTACCATGTGTTTCCTTCTGTTAATAAGGGCCACAGAAATGTACACATTTTATATCTGTGATCATTTATGCTGTGAAGGTTGGTGTTGAAAGGACAAGATTGAAAAAAGATACCTGTTTACCAAGTTTATAGCCACGCTAGCAACGCGTCTGTTTGTCAGCCGATCCACCACTTTGGTCCATACTGAAATATCTCATCATCGACCAGATGGATTGTCACAAAGTTTTGCATTCATATTCATGTTCTCCAGAGGATGAATCCTACTGACTTTGGTGATCAATTGACTTTTCCTCTAGCGCAGGGGTTCCCAAACTTTTTCAGCTCGAGACCCAAAAGAGAAATTTGGTTTCTCCCCGGGACCCAAACTTACAAAAATACATCATGAATTGCCATAACATCTACATTTATAAACTACTGATAAAGAACATAACTAACCATGAATGCCTTGACTGAGACAGAGAGGTAGATGACAGGATATTATCATTAACAATCACCAGTCACCACAATAGTAATGAATGCGCATGCGCCAACCTGGACGGATGCTGCTGCGGTCACTCGCTAGTTTTTCCGCTCTTTTGTAATTAGCTGCTTTCTCATTTTTCTCTTAGCTTAAAAAGTAACTTTTATAGACTTCTAAGTGGTGCCCCTCTACAATGATGGAGTTTAGAGTAGTTTTAATAAGTTTTCTGGTCATTGGACTACTTCTGGGGTGCCGTGTCGCCGGAGGACAACAACAACAGCACGCTGCCATTGTTTACAGCTGGGATCAGCTGATGGCGCTCCGTCCGGTCGCTGTGAACTCTAACCTCCAGATCCCTGAAGGGGCTCCGGAGGAAGCCTCGAGGAAGTAGAGGTAGAGGTAGGAGGTCGAGACAGCGGAAGGCAGAGGCACGGAGGGAGAGAAGGAGATTCAAGCCGTATCTACCCTCTATCGTCGTGGTGAATGTTAGATCGCTGGCTAATAAGATGGACGAGCTAACGGCATTAGCCAGGAGCCAACAGGATTTTCGCGAGTGCAGCATCATGTGCTTCACTGAGACATGGCTGCACCGGGACATCCCTGACCAGAATGTTACTATCACCGGCTTTCAGACCGTTCGGGCGGACAGGGACTGCAACGAGAGTGGTAAGCGGAAAGGTGTCTGCTGCCCTGATATTGAACTTCTGGCCGTGAGACTCCGGCCATATTATCTGCCCAGGGAAATCCCACATGTTATTGTGGTAGCGGTCTACATCCCCCCTTCTGCTAACCCAACGGCGACTTGTGACGTCACTCATGGAGTCGTAGCCAAACTACAAACAAGACACCCGAGCGCCCTCATCATAATCTCGGGGGACTTCAACCACGTCACCATGGACAAACTTTGCCCAACTTCACACAGTACGTGAAATGTTCAACCAGAGAGGAGAGGACCCTGGACTTGCTGTATGCTAATGTGAAGGATGCATACAGCTCTTCCCCCCTCCCCCCAATGGGCAGGTCAGACCATAACCTGGTGCACCTCAAACCCTGTTATGTGCCCCTGGTTAAACGACAGCCAGTGACTACCAGGACAGTGAGGGGATGGTCAGAGGAGACCCAGGAGTCACTGAGGGGCTGTTTTGAGGTGACCGACTGGAATGCACTCTGTGAGCCACAGGGTGAGGACATTGATAGGCTCACAGAGTGCGTAACGGACTACATTAACTTCTGTGTGGACTCCATTGTCCCAACAAGGACTGTCCGTTGTTACTCGAACAACAAGCCGTGGGTAACAAAGGACATTAAAGCCATCCTGAATGCCAAGAAGAGGGCTTTTAGAGCTGGGGACAGGGAGGAGCTGAGGACCATTCAGATGGACCTGAGGGTGAAGATCAGAGAGGCCAAGGAGAAGTACAGGAGGAAGCTGGAGGGGAAACTCCAGCAAAACAACATGAGAGAGGTCTGGAGTGGCATGAGGACCATCACTGGTTTCAGGCCGGTCGGCAGAGGGACTGATGGTGGTGTGGACAGGGCCAATGAACTCAATCTGTTTTTCAACAGATTTGATACAGCGGCATCTGCCCTGCCCCCACCTGACTCTTCTGTTATCTGCCATGCAGCACCCTCACCTCCACTACCCCCTCCTCCCCCTCCTTGCTGCTCCCCACCCTCTGGTGAGGGTCCTACTCCTCCCCCCACTGGCTCCCCCACCAGCTGCCCTCTGCAGCACGATGGCTCCACTCCTCCCCCATTGGAAACTTCCGCGATGAGCTTCACAGCTGACCAGGTGAGCAGACAGCTGAGGAGACTTCACTCAGGAAAGGCTGCAGGCCCTGATGGTGTCAGCCCCGGGGTGCTCAAGGCCTGCGCCCTCCAGCTTGGTGGAGTACTTCAGAAGGTCTTCAATATGAGCCTGAATCTTCAAAGGGTCCCCGTGATGTGGAAGACGTCCTGCCTCGTTCCTGTGCCTAAGACGCCACGTCCCAGTGGATCGAAGGACTACAGACCGGTGGCTCTGACCTCCCACATCATGAAGACCCGGGTCAGTGTGGACATTGTGGAGGCCTACAAGTGGAGGCCTACAAGTACCTGGGAGTGCACATTGACAATAAACTGGACTGGTCTACAAACACTGAAGCCCTGTACAAGAAGGGACAAAGCCCCCTCTATTTTCTGAGAAGGCTGAGGTCCTTCAACATCTGCAGGACGATGCTGAGGATGTTTTATGAGTCTGTGGTGGCCAGCGCTCTCCTGTTTGCTGTCGTTTGCTGGGGCAGCAGGATGAGAGTGGCGGATTCCAACAGACTCAACAAACTGATCAGAAAGGCCAGTGATGTTGTTGGGGTGGAGCTGGACTCTCTGACAGCGGTGTCAGAGAGGAGGATGCAGTCTAAAATACGTAGCATCCTGGACAACACCTCCCACCCACTCCACAACGTGCTGGTCAAACTCAGGAGCACTTTCAGTGACAGACTGATTCCACCAAGATGCACCACAGAGCGCCACAGGAGGTCATTCCTGCCTGTGGCGATCAAACTTTATAACTCCTCCCTCAGAGTGTCAGACACCTGAGCAGAACTCATTTATGGACTCATGATGTGCAATAACGTATTCATAACTAAGTGCAATAACGTATTCATAGTATTCATAACTATGTGCAATAACTTCTTCATTACAATGTGCAATAACCTTCTTTATTATAGCATTTTTTTCTTATTTGTACTTATTGTATTTTACACTTATATTTTATGTCTATTTAAATTTCATTTATTTATTTCCTTTCTACTAGTACTTCTCTATACATGTGAGCGACTGTAACTGCATAATTTCCCCTGAGGGGATCAATAAAGTATTCTGATTCTGATTCTGATATACACACACACGGAATTTCTTACATTTGTCTGGCATGGAAACTAAAACACATACACACTAACAAGGTTAATACAAATGTAACGCACACATTACTGACTCTTCCACCGTCAAAACAATGTTGAATAAATGCTCTTTGCTGTCTAATCCACATTAGGGACAAGCGAGTTGGAGCCAGGGGTAGGCAATCGCGGTGGATAACGTCAGCAATCGCAACACAGCATCTCAGCTGAACAGACCAATGTAGCAAAAAAAAAAGTAGTTACTGGAAGTAACTCCAGTTCTATGAGTATGTGCATAGCACACAGCATTTGAGCTGAACAGACCAGCGTATGAATTCACATATCATAGCATTGTTATGCATTATACTCTGCCAATTGGCGACCCAATAAAAACGGGTCCATGACCCATTTTGGGTCGAATTTTGTGGTTTTGAGTGAAATGTCTCAACAACTACTTGATGGATTGCCATGAAATGTGGTTCAGACATTCATGTTCCCCTCAGGATGAACTGTGATAACTTTGGTGACTTCTAGCATCTTCATCAGATAAAAAATGGAATCTGTCCAATACTAAGTTTATACCTGGTTGATGACCAAATACCTGTAAAACTAAAGACATTTCAGCCTCAGCTGTTCTTTGTGTTTAGTGCTAATTAGCAAATGTAGCAAGTTAGCATACAGCTCAAAGCACCGTACAGTACAGTCATTTTTTAACAGACCATTTTACCCAGACTGTCTGTTAACAATCACATCATGTCAAAGTGCATCATTCACAGAATTACAGTATAATAAAGCACTGCGGTGAACAGACTTTTCTTATGGCTGTTTGACATACTATAGCTGGTGTCTCAACCAAACACTGTAGCTCTATGAAAAAGAAAAATACAAGACAAACTAAAAGGTCTAAACCTGTAAGAAGATGCTAAATAGTGAAGCTAAAACAGTGCAGTGGTTTCTCTTGTGGCCTGGCAGGAACAGGAGGAAGGGGAGTACGCGAGTATCCCTCCCCAGGTAACCCTACCTGTCCCTGAGGAGGGAGCGCTCCTCCCTTGCTCATGCACAACACACTAGCTCCTCCATTAGCTGCCGCAATAGTCCTCCAGCACCGCTCCTGCCATTTGTTGGCCCCTTTGTTGTGATACCTACTTAAAATATCAAAGCGGACAGAGCCTTCAATGAGACATCTGAAAACTGAGAAACACTGGTTTTATGTGTCAATGCAGCACAATCCAACACCCCCACCCCCGTTCAGCATGTCATTCATACTCTCTCCATCTCTCTCTCCCTCTCTCTTTGGCCCCAGCTCACTCACTCTGTGCAGGTATCCCCAGTTGCAAACAGGAGAGCGTAAAGGAGTAAAGCAGGCTTAGGGTGGGACATGAATGGTTGACATGGTTGGGACCAGAACAATAAGTGGAGTCAGGAAATCCAAGGCTCTAAATACAGGGAACCAAGTCAAAGGCATTGCCATGCTACTAGTGCTACACGGTGTGTGTGTGTGTGTGTGTGTGTGTGTGTGTGTGTGTGTGTGTGCCCAGGCCAATCATTGCTTTCACAGTGCAGCTATGTGCACCAGATCTTCCTGACTACTTCCTCTGAGTGATTAGACTGACCAGACACAGCCTAAACTGCCCTCTGTGTGTGTGTGTGATTAGGGGGACTATTTAAGACCTGAGGCTATTCACAGTGCCAAGCCAGGCTAACATTAGTTTCAAAGCGTATGTGTGTGTGTGTCTGTGTGTGTGTGTGTGTGTGTGTGTGTGTGTGTGCTCCATCATCTCAGCCTCCCCCTCCAGTCCTTTTCTTTCGTTTCCCTCTGTGAAACTCTTCCTCTGCTCTCCCACTGGGTCACACAGTGAAAAAGTCACAACACCAACACACGTAACCGTGGACACACAGACACACATCTAAGTTCAAAATTTCCTTTGGGATGAATAAAATGTGTGTCCCCACCTATCTTAAGGTGTCAGTGAAGAATTGGATTTGTGACAACTGATACCAAGTTGGGTCTGTTTCAGACTGGACTGGGTCTGGTCCAGTCTGGGTCGATTGGTGTTGACAGTGTGTGATATGTAAAGAGTCTGAAGTCTTCATATCCAGTCGCTGCCAGTCGTCCTCATAAATTTTTTTTAAAACATGTTTGATATTTGTGACTGACCTCGGTGAGAGATGATGTCACTTGTGAGTCACAGAGGGAGATGTACCTGTACACTGACAGCTTTACCTGAAGTTAGTTTTGTTTTACAAAGTTCTCTCAGCTCCACTTCCCTCTGTGGGCTCTGCAGTCCTACACGCCTCCATCCAGGATCTCACCAAACTCCTTTTTTGGCCTTTTCAGCACAAATGTAACAGCGTATTTAGTGCAAACTGCTGGTTGTTGTTGATGGCGACAGTTGGCGTTGGCTGGATTTGCTGGGTCGTCTACCTCCAGAGCTCCAGTGGTTACTGAGCAGTTGTTCGGTGTGGTGTCGTCAGGTTTCTGCTCCTTCCTGACTGTCAGAGAGTCAAACATCTGTGCGGTTTGTCCAGTTTTTGTAGGTTTCAGCTCATCTTCAGCTTTGTCCCAAGCTTTATCTGATGTTATCTTACAGTATATTATCTTACTTTTATCTTAAGGTCTCAGCACTAAACCGTGAACCAATAGCTCTGCGGCTATGAACTCACTGTCTGCAACAATTATTGTGTACATACTTGTGCGTGTCATGCTCTCTCCCTTGTGGGAGTTGCCATGGTGAAAAAATCTACAGCTACCACAAAATAAGGCCGGCGTTAAAGAAGAAAGCAACGAAAGTCGAACATGGTGTCTCTTTGTTAAAACTTGGCAACAATGGCTGCATGTCCCCAGTATACAACGTTCTTCCTTATTCTTCTCATCTTAAAAATACGTTGACTATGTTGTTGCAGGTGTGTTTTCTAAGGAGGCTGAAGAGGAGGTGACTGGCTTGGGGGTACAACAGACCAACAAGCCAATGATCAACAAGGAGCCCTGCGCAGGCCACTGACTGCAATGTTTCAAATTTTGAGAGGCACTCGCGAGGTCTGTGAGCCAGCCTCAATTATGTAATTTTCTTAGGTTTGCAGCCCGACACCATGCAGCAGTTTTTAGTGATGCAAGAAAGCTAAATGAAAGGGGGAAATCCCTTTAAGTTAAGCCTTACTTTAACGGGTACTTCAGCATCTTTTTAGACCCTCCTTGCCTGGTAAACGCCCACATTTCGCAAACTTCCTGCCCAGGCTTTCTGTTCAAAATGTGTTGGCAAAGTCTGCCTTCCCTGACGAATTTCCTCAAGAGCCACAAAAGTCATTATAAAACAATTTCCACAGAATGTTTATTACTGTGACTAATAAATTTGAATGTAAAATGCTCCTTTAAACCAAGCAGTAGCCACCAGCCAAACTTTGAAGAAAAGTCTTAGACTGCAGTTCCTCTCATGGCCACTTGTTATTAGTAACAAAACACTGTGACTTGAAGTTAAAATGGGGAAACCTCTCATTCCTCTCTTGTTCTAGAGTCAGGTTCACTTCTTTTGTGTGCAGTGCTGGGCAAGTTACTTGAAAACTGTATCAATTACTCATTACACATTGAAAAAGTAATTACAATACTTTTTTATTTATTACTCAGCAGCAAAAGTAATGCATTATATTAGTCGTTTCTTTACTTTTTTTACTCAGCGCAGCTCCGTCAAAGGTGTCTATAAACAACTCCAAATCCTCCACACCCGCACGTCTCATCTTTTCTATTTAACACGTGTAGAAACAGGAAATGAGAAAATGTGGTTTAACAAGTAGGGAGACTTACAATTTTGAGGGTTTTACTGACCGTCCAGCAGCTAATGTTAGCTTAGCCTCGGTGACTGCACCCAGCTCTTGAAGTCCCGACCTCAGCTGAAGGTTCACACACCAGCTAAGAACACACAACATGTGAATAAGACAACTTTGGAATTACCGGGAGTCGCATCGCTCCTCTTTTGGTAGAGGCTGACTGCCTCCCCACACCTCAAGCCCCTACGTCAAGGTAAGACGCCCCGGACCAGTCTGTCCAGTGAATGCAGAAATACCAAACTGATTTTAATTTACCATCTAACTCCCGGTAAGGCAGCGAACAAGTCAACCCCCAAATGTCAAAGTAATAGAGCATTACTGGGATTAGTAACTGAAATTTTAATATGTAATCCCTTACACATTACTACGTAATGCGTTACTGCCTAACATTGTTTATGTGTCATGTTCCGACGAGGTAATTATTTGATGTAATTCAGTGTTATTCTCTGGTTTATCGGTGAATTGCATGGCGCTACACTACAACAGTGACACCCATAGTGACAGCTGTCACATTTGAATGGGTCGAACTGGAATTGAGTAGACCCACACCACGTGATTACTTGATTGGTGACCTTGGTATGGAAGCTCAGTTGGTTAGCTACCCTATAGCTTTAACCTAGCATGGCTAGCTTGACCTGGAAAGGATGTCACATTTAATATGACATATCCAGAGCCCTGGCTCTTTGGCTTCGCCTACTGAGGATTAACTCGACCAACGACATCATTTCTGCTTCCAAGAAATGTTTATGGAGCTGCAAATCCAATCTTCCCTTGAAATAGCCGGCCTTTCATTTAGTGTTTAACAAAGTCTTAGTTAAGTGTGTGAATAAAGCTTTAATTACAACTCAGGGACTTAACATGAATCTATAGATCTCCATTTGATCTCCAGTTGATCTAAATTGATAAGGAACCAGCACCAAGGTATTCACTCATCTTGTTCACTGCTAATCCCTCTGTGTTATCCTGGCTTTGTGTGTGTGTGTGTGTGTGTGTGTGTGTCTGTGATGTGGTTGCTCCTGCTCTATTAGAACACGTTTCTGATGTATGCAACATGACCTTCCTCCTCGTCTCTGCTGGGTGTATGGATGTATATTGATGACAAAAGAGTTGAGAGAGCACAAAAATTCTGAGCGCTACTCAGTCTGCAAGTCAACCTTTGAGAGCACGCAGGATTCATAAGAGCAGAATCATGTGCATGATCGTTTCGCAACATTATGAAAAAATTGGTATTTTCTGTGACCCCTACAATTTTCGGAGTGCAGTTCACCCTCATTGACAGCTGTATACGTGCATTTGTTGATTTGGATTTGTGGTCTGACTCTGCTCATGATTGAAAACTAGCAAGCTGACTACTTTGCTAACACAGCCAATCATCAAGCAAATGCAACAACACAAGACACAGCAAGCCAGTTAATATTACTCACTAGTACAACAGCAGTAGGCCAGCTGGCCGTCTGTCCTGCAGCCTTTTAGTTCACCAAGCTCTCGCCAACGACTAAAAGCCAGTCCGAGATTTACTCCTGTCCGGCCTCTTGTTCGGTCACTCTCTCTTTTTCTCTTCTTTGGTCTCTTGTCCTCTGCCATGGTGTCCGTACTGAGAACACCGAGCTGGACCCATGTGTGATGTAGTGCCGTAAAGCGTTAAGCACTTTTCGCGGGAGATCGTACAAGCTCAGCCCAAGTCACATAGTGCAAGAACAGGCGTTCGGGGCACGGAGTGAGAATGAAAGAGATGCCATTCTCCCTATTACAACTCAATGTGCCATCACAATGATTTTGAAGCTGTTATTTTAAGGTCAAATAGTTGCATAATGTTGCCTTAAATTCAGCACAAGGAATATAGGAATAAGGATATATTGCTCCTCTCTAAGGAGCGATTGGTTACCATATGACTATTTAGGACAACATGTGATTTACAGGTTTTATGCCTGTATGCCTTATCATTTAGTTTACAATTTCAATTATTGTGTGCGTGTGGATTGGCACTGTAGATTGAATTTCAGCCAAATTCTGATCAACTGATCCCTTAACCGTCGCCTAGTTTTTTCTTACCGGTATGTCGGATTTGTGCCACACCTATTCTGAATGTAGCCACAGCCCATAATCATTTTATTATCATTATTATTATTTGTGTGAACCATTATTTTTTTTAATCCCACATGGAGTCAGATCAGATCACAGGAAACCCAACCACCCCATATCAGACTCACAGATTTTTGAGGGCAGCATTTAGTGAAGTGACAGTGAGCATCATTCATACATTTTTTTCTTATAATGGTTCTAATTATTTTTTAAGTTATTCATAAAAACAGAAAAAGAAGAAATAAGAAAACCCTACATCTGGTTCAGAAAACCACACTAGAAATAGAAGTTCACACGAAGCTAACACGACCATTATGATATATTTATACTTTTAAATTAATTTGACTCTCAAAATTACTCTGCCATAATAAAAAAAAACTAGATAATTTGCAGACAAATTGAATGTGATTTTAATCATTTAGTGTCAATGCATTTTGACTTTTAAGATAATACCAAATATTGGTATTGGTGGTAATGCTACTGTCCCAGCTTTTATTTTGAAAGTAGAAGGAAGGGTCTAACAGGATGACCAGGTCAAACTGAAATGGTGACCCTCCGCTCTCAGTTTGAGTTTGCACTCAGGAGATTCAGACGCCAAAAGTGAGCACAAGCAGCTTTGATCATAACAAGTATAAGAATCCCTATTGCTGGCTAGCGATAAGCCGAAGAAAATGGATGGATGGTTCATAATGCGTCTAAAGGTCAGAGTGTGCTTGAAACAAAGTAGTTTGTATGAAATATTGTCCACAATCAAAGCCAGCTGTCATAGAGAGGGGCGAGATGTGCTAATTGTTCAAATGGGGAGAACGCTGCACTCTTCTGCACAAAAGCAATTATGGTGTCACACTTGGTTTCACACACAAAAAGCGACAGAAGTAGTTGCATAAAGAATGAAAAAAAGTGAAGATCAGACCCTGCTTACTTTCTCTCTCTTTGATAATTGTTCATTTAAGGCTCTTTCCTGCAGTGTTTCAGTATCCCCACCTCTTAGCAATGCAACTGGTGAGTGAAATGTTATTAAACTACTGATGGACAAAGACACAGGTAAATAACATTAGTTTCTGTGTGAAGGAGCAGAGGTTCATGGAAAATGAGAGGCTGTGTGTAGTGATGGGTTTGACTGAGGTCTTATCCCGGAGGTCTGCTCTCGCCACCAAGTGCACAGTGGGACGGTTCAGACTGCAGTCAGGGTGGTTTGCAGGGTTTCAATTAGTGAAGCAGCAGGGACGGCCTGTAACTTACATGACACTGTATCACCATCAAAGACTTCTGATCTTGTGCTGCTCCCATTGAACCTTACTTCCTTCCTTTACTTTTTCCCCTGTGTTTTCTTAACTCCATAATGTGGTAAGCGACAAGGCAGAGATTCACACATCACATGGTTCTTTATTTTGATGGTTGTAACAGATTCAAAAATGTTTTCAACCTGTGAAAAAAGGCTGGAGCAGTGTCTGTACCTAAGACTAAAATCTCAATGATGGTAACATCTCAACTGCTCTGAGAAGCCCGTGAAGGAAAAGCTGTTGTTTAGAATATACCAAAACTATAACCAATGAACGAGGTTATGTTTTCAGCCCTGTTAGTCTGTCTTTTAGCAGGTTATCTCATTTAAAAACAAATTATTTTTATGTGAATTATTTCCCACTTTTTCTCCTGATTTGCCCAAATTGTTTCAGTCCTTGTCACTACTAACTGTGTTGACCCGGGGAGGACTGCAGGCGGACGTGTGCTACATCCATGACACATGATGTCACCAGACATTTCTTTTTACTTGCTAATGAGAAGCTTTACCTGGAGGGTAACCCTTGGCAGCCATCTTGGCAGCTGTACTTTGTTTAGCTTGAATTTAGTGCAGGCATTCATGTTTCCTACAGGATGACTGTAATAACTGACCATCATCAGGTCAAAATTTCAATTTGTTCAAAACAAAACTAATGCTATTCCCATCATGCTAATGCTAATACGCTAAACTAAGATGATAAGCATGGTAAACATTATACCTGCTAAACATCAGCATGTTAGCATTGTCATTGTGAGCACGTTAGCATTTAGCTTAAAGCCCCGCTGTGTCTAACCACAGAGCTTCTAGCATGGCTGTAGCACATAATGTTTGAATGAGCCTTCTGTTTTCTACAGCTGGTTGCCAAGGTCTTATAGGGGTGAACTGCTCTCACCTGTTTACTCTGACGGAGTATTTAAATCTTGTAATAATAGGACTTTTTTTTTTCTCTAAAATGCTCTACTTTAATTTCAGAATATTATAATTTTATTCAAGAAATGTTTCGATTTTATTGTTATGCAAAACTATGCCCTAATACTCTGTCGTTCATCCTCACCAAAGGGAAAAGCTAAAAAAAAAAAAAGAAAAACAGGCGGTGAGTATTTGATCCTCTGAAGATAGATTTTAGAATATTAGGTGAAATATTCCTTTAGTGTTTGATAATCAGTTGCTGCTCATTGTTTGTTCTTCCAGAATACCTCAGCTGGAGCCTTACCTCACTCACATGTTGATATCTGTGCTTACATACTGTGTGTGTGTGTGTGTGTTTTAGTGGGTGTGGTGGCTTGTTTGAAGTTCTTGCTTGTTGCGTCTGTGTGTGGTGAGACAGACTGACAGACAGACAGGGATGGACACATAGACTGCGACAGGCCAAACAACAGGTGTGTCTTTTGAACGTACCCTGCCGCCATACGAACGCCCTCTTTACCTTTAGCCCTGCTGATTCTTGTTTTCATCAGCAAAAGAAAGACTTCTCCTCCTCCTTGTCGCTGACTGTCTTTCATCTGTGGGAGAGACAGACAACCCCTCTCTCTGCGCCTTTATGTCTCTCTACTGTCTCTCTTCATTGATGCTCCCATTTCTTTACTTAGTTATGACTGGGCCTGGACTGTACATCGCTTTGCCTTGGATTGCCCTGTTACTGAACATCAGGTATCAGCCAATCACAGCCCTCCACCTCTGCTATGATACAGTGTGATGGAGTTCAATCCTGCCCACAGGGGATCACTGTGTTTTAATCATATTTCTATACAGTGATGAAGAAGTACTCAGATCTTTTACTTCAGTAAAAGTAGTAATACCGCAGTGTAGAAATACTCTGTTACAAGAAAAAGGCCTGCATTCAAAACTTTACTAAAGTAAAAGTATAAAATTATTAGCATCACAATATACTTAAAGTACTTAATGCATTATGCAGAGTCACCCATTTCAGAATAATGTATATGATATTATTGGATTATAATTATTGATGCATTCATGTGTTCATCACTTTAATGTTGCAGCTGGTGAAGGTGGAGCTACTTTTAATGACTTTATATTCTGCTGGGTAGTTTATGAACTTCCCCGCAGGATCAATAAAGTCTGATCTTTATCTATAATAATACATCATCATTTATTTGTTGATTATATTTTGTATTATTAATCAGAATCTAAAGTTATCAAATAAATGTAGTGGAGTAAAAAGTATTAATAAAAAATATTTTCCTCTGAAGTGTAGTGGAGTAGAAGTATAAAGTAGCAGAAAATGGAAGTACCTCAAAAGTAACTAAGGACATTTACTTAAATGTAAATGTCCTTAGTTACTTTTCACCACATC
Source organism: Macquaria ambigua (assembly GCA_008360985.2). NCBI lineage: Eukaryota > Metazoa > Chordata > Actinopteri > Centrarchiformes > Percichthyidae > Macquaria > Macquaria ambigua. Next base: position 131,109 of record VMKM01000391.1, on the reverse strand, counting down.
ACACTTTACTAGAATTTGATACCTTTGATTAACTCTTGATTTGTCAAACAATATATGAAATAGAAACTGCTGTTATATGGTGATATAATTAATAATCATGATGATATAACTGTATAATGTTGTGATTGTCTCTTTTTCATTGTATGGCTGTAGTTTGTGAAGTTGTGAGGTGGACAAAATATCAGAAACAACTTTTCATATAATACAACAACAACATATAACTGAGTCAACATATAAACAGCTGGAGTAGTTTCAACAACAACTGAACATTACTACTTGCTGTATATTAAGTACAAGAATTAGTATACGATCCAGTGCTGGAAGTACATTTACTCAGGTACTTTAAATACATTTTGAGGTACTTGTACTTTATACTTCTACTCCTAGTACTACATTTGAGAGGGAAATATTGTCTTTACTGCACTACATTTATTTGATAACTTTAGTTACTTTTCAGATTCAGATTAATAATACAAAATATAATTGACAGATAAATCATGATGTATTATTATAAATGAAGATGAGACTTCATTGATCCCAGCAGAATATAAAGTAATGAACATGTTGCTGTACTCTGCCGCTCTGCTCTTCTCTGGCTGCTGCCAGCAGCTTTAGATTAATACATTCATTAGCTAGTTACTTTGAGGCAACTGGCTAATGAATGTTTCTCAGCAACATTCAGCTGCCTGCAATATCAATGTTGGGTCAATGATAAGGTTGATAAAGGTGCTTGCACAGAAACCCAACCCAATCTAACAGGGAGGGAAGGGAGACAGGGAGATGTGGGAAATGGCCTGCATTTGGCCGGTCAGCTCACTTGACTGGGCCCAGTTTGTGTTGGTTTTGCAGCCCACTATGTTAGTGTTGGGGACTCTTGTGACCCGTGGAACTGTGGAGCCCTATGTCTGTTTCAGGTTTCAGCTGCTGATTTACAGTCAATGTGACATGTATGATTGCTATTATTATATACTTCCTCTAAGAAAACTTGGAGGCAGGTGGCTGTTCCTCAGTTTGCAGAGGATCCTCTAGAAACTCCAGCAACAGCATTGTGCCAGCATTTATCAGAAGGTAAATACAGCGTAGGTAAGTGAGTCATTCTCTGTATACTTTGTTTTTTTTTTCAAAAAGAAATAGATCCAAACATTTGTTATTTATGGAGTATTGTACATGAAGAATACACAGCATACATATTGTTGTATTAATATTTCATCAAAAGCCAAGGTTTACAAATCCCTTTCATATGATCCATTTAGTTATTGATGACAATAAAGAGAGCAATGTTTTCACTGTATCTGCTGACAAAGTGCTCTTATATTCAAAGGCACACATTTTAAAGAAATTCTAAATTCATTAAATAAACGTAGAAATGTCTTTCTGGTGGGATGAAAGGGTTCTGTGTTTGTTCATGGGTGCTGACGCATTTTACAGAAAGAAAACTGAAATGGTTTTCTGAATGAACATGACTTTTTATTTGTGAATGATGGTGATGACTAAGTGGAGGACAAAGCTTGCCCTCCCTTTATTCACCACTGCTTCACTGGCTCCTCACTGACTGGGAGAACTGGGCTGAGCAAAGCTACTGTGCCACCTAGCTTCAGAAAGGGCTGCTGTTCTTCAGGCCACACACACACACACACACACACACACACGCGCACACACACACACACACACACACACTTTACAGTTCAGTCAGTGTGCTTCCACTGGAGCTGCTGTGTGCACTCGAACGTCTCCATGTTTTATTGCTGTTTTCTGGGTGGGATTCCTCCAGACTGACAGCAGACAGAGCGCACTCAAAGAACCAGTGTGGGGCTGAGCTTCAGCTAATGTAGTACCACTGTTATAACCTTTCTCTTTCTTTCTTTCTTTGGTTGAATTTACCAAGATGTATTTAGCTGCATTGGGGACCTTTTTTTTTTAGAAAAAGTGATCCATTACTAATGACCTAAATCACTCATCACTTCACTTTTTTCACAGTTCCTTTCTAAAAGTGCAGAAGTTGTAACAGTTGAACGTCCTTCAACATGAATGCATCACGTCCTTTGAACAGAACAAGGCATGACCAAGTGGTATTCTTCCTTCTCCTTCAAAAACTCATCTCATCCTGTTAAACACAGGTTTACACATTCTCACCAGTATCTCTGATGGGACGAAATACAAGTTGTTGAGGAGATTCTTCTCATATCAGATTTCCCCCTTGCGGTGCGGCCGAAGCAGACGAGGTTAAAAACAGCTTTAGTTTTCATTCATGCCATCTGCATGCATTAATAAATGAATATCCAGCAAAACACTTTTATACAGCAGGTGAGCTAAGGACTTTATGTTTTATAAGACAGACAGCAGAACTGGCTCTCTATCAACATTAAATGATGAAAGTGATGATCAAATGTATGAGTGGATTCACTGTGAGAAGAAGAGGTGAGCGTCTCTATCTGGTCATTAAAGCTTAAAGCACTCTTCTTCCTCTTTATTACAACACTTTTAACTCTCTCTCTCTCTCTCTCTCTCTCTCTCTCTCTCTCTCTCCAGGTACCACATATCATGTAAGCATTATGTAAATGTGCTGTCATGTCTGAATTAGTGATGGTATAACCGGTTCATTTTAGTGCCTTAGTTCCTTAAATCTCGCTCAGTAAAATGAACTACTCTTTTTTTGAGTCATTCGTTCATTTCTTTCGGTGGGGGGGGGGGGGGGGGAACTAGTATATTTCTCTCCATATACTAGTTAATATCAAAAAGAGTAGTTCAATGGACGATACGCTCATGATCACATCAATAGTCTGAATGAAGCCGTAAGGAAAAGTCACGTAAAGGCCTCTCTGGCTTAATGACAAAAAGCATGACTTTAACAGAAAGATGTCTGAAGAGGACTTTAGTGAAACATTTAGCAGCTAAAGAGCCAGGTGTTTTTATCAGCTGTTGGTCCAAAGCAGAACTAAAAGGAGTGAACCATCCACCATCTTACCTGGGTATTGTTTACAATCGCCACCTATGGGCAGCAACTATGTTTGTTGGCTGTGCAGCATTTAATTGCTTTGAGGCTGGCATCACTCCACCCATCAGTATGGAGAAGATGAGAGATTTATTTTTTACAAATGGGTCAGCTAAAACTACAAAAAGTTAGTAAACTAGGTAACTTTACCGTTAGCCACCAAGTAACAGCTGAGTTCTAAGTTGCTGATTGCTAGCTCTCAACAACATTGATCAATTACCTAAACAGACAAGTTATAACCAGCAAACATTGTTTTAATGATAGCAACACTAACTTAGAGCGCAAACGTAACGTTAAGGTTATAACAGTTATTAATATTACCCTAACATTTGACCGCTAAAGCAGCTGAGTCCATGCCAATCAAGTGTAACGTTAAAGTAAACACAACACGTTAACGAAAAGGAGCAGTGCTCGTCTTCACTCCTAAATCCCATTTCATAATATCTCAAGACAAATCCAGACAACCAGCTACGTTACAGTTCATACAAAAAGTGAAACCCAGGAAAGCATGATTTGTTCTCTTGGAGCTATAATTATCAAATTTCTACCAGAATCTTTGTTTTTTGGTTCATTCTAGACAGGCACAGTTGTCTTATACTCATTACTGTGAATAAAAAACAGTTTTGGTTTTCTTGGTAGAAAAATAGGATTATAAAGACAACATAAGCCTCTTTCACCATAGGTTCCAATTACAGCAGGTTTTAAAACAGGACCCAGGTAAGATGGCTGCCATATGGTTCCATTCTGGAATGGCAAGTTATTATGACACGTCACATCTGCTGTTTTATATGTATGGAATAGTGGACGTTAGTCAGCTGACAGAAACACGACTCCAGATGAATGCTAATGCTGCTCTGTGTCTGCTGGATGTGTAAATCAGCAGCTGATCACTAACACCAGGTTCGATCAGGTTCATGGTTTCAGGTGTATACTCTGCTGGATTGTTTTTACAGCAGCATTCTTTTTGAAAATGACTCCAGTGAGTCTAATACATAACATATATCCCATGTTACCTTTCATAGTGCTAGCAGTCTGTGAAAGTTCATACATGTTGTTGTCACATCACTGGTGTCTGTCGATTCTGATGCTGCATCCCACCAGCTGTTTACTGACATGTCTTACATGAATCTGTGTTTTTACCTCCAGAGCTGACTTTGGAGAGTGCTGGAATCTTTGAAAACATGACAGATGTTGGTTTTTTCTTACCCATCAGGAAAGAGAGAATTTCTGTTTTTACCTGGCGACAAATTGTATCTGAACAGTATGAGCAGCCTGAATCTCAAAATATGATGTGATGCTTATAATATGTAAATGTGTTGTGTTGCAGCTTTAAGATTAGAAAATAAAGACCCTTTCAGACAGGATTAACATCACAGGGGGAGGTGAGGAATGACATCTTGTCTGTGCTCGTCTGTAATTTAACTCATTGTTCAGGACGACATCTTTAACCCTGGTGACAAGACAGGATCACATGGACATTGAGCAGGACAAAGACTAAAAAGAAGACTAAAGCCTCCTCAGGGGGGCGCCGGAGAGCTCAAGGGAGGCAAAGATACTGAAAAATCGCAATCCTTCTCAGAGTCATAACTCAGTCAGATCTGAACACACAGACATGAAACACATATTGAATCATTCAGTGTGACTTCCACTTCCAGAGGATATTATTATCTCTTCCACTTAGAAACCAGAGAAAGAAGAGGCTTCAGAACTTGCCTGAGAATCCTCCTGTTGTTAAGTTTTCTTCAGTATCACAGTAATCCAGTGATAGTTGTCTGTACATCCATGGGTACACTGAAAACAGGAGCTGTTAACAGCTCATTCAGCTCACTGTTAATGGAGACACTTTGACTACATGTGAACAAATATAGGCTAAAATAACGGCTCTGTAAAGAGAACAGCAGCACCGACCTGTAGCTGACATTACAACAGACCATCTGAGGAGCTTTTACAGGGTCTTGCTCTCCTGATGGCTAAATTGTCATATTGGTTCCCTAACAGGCCTATATGTTGGTGTTAGCATGTTTCCATGTATCAGATTAGCAACAACATTTTTGACTTCCTCCATTTTCACACAAAAGTCAAATTTCACACTGAGCTGATAAAAAATAAAGGTAGAAGAAAAAGCAGAACTCCCTCAGAGATCCACTTTTAAACTTTCACAGAGAAACAGGAGGTCACTGTGGCTGTAATTATTACTGGGGTGGAGGTGAAATGACCCACATACAAACTCCAGACGCCGCCGCCTTCTTCTTTTTTAAAGTCGTTTTCTGACGTGTGTGTGAACATATTGTAGACATGCTCTTTCAGTAGGTGACACTGTGTGAAGGTTCAAAGATGTTCCACCTGCAGCACAGTTCAAAGCTCTTCCACCTGCCGTTGATCCCACTGTAAGGAAACTGGAAGGCCGGGCCTGATGCCAAACCACAGGCGGGCGTGGAGCGCTGCAGCAGATGGATGTGCGTGTGTGTGTGTGTGTTTGGGGCTGAAGGGGCTTTGATGATGAAGCTCCTATACTGCAGACACACACACACACACACACACACACACACAGAGACTAGGCATGGTCCGTAGCTGTTGTCTTGGATAACTACAACAATGTCAGTTCTTGCAATAGTGCTACATTGGTTTAAGTGCTTGGTTGAGGTGAACATACAAACTCATGAGATATTGGAAGAAAAGGTGATGGATTCACTGTTTCAAACTGCTGAAGTACATATACCAGAGAAAACAGTGAGATTAGTTTATTTCATTATTAGAAGGTGGAGTAGGTAGCTGCAGCAGTGAATGCTAACCAGGACATTTCAACAATAACAAGAGAGAATTGTTCAGAGATCAAGAGGAAGCACTGCGTCGCTCCAGGCTGCAACCATGAATATTAAGAGACAAAGGCGGCTGGTCTAAATACACACTAACACTGCTTTCCTGTCCAGCGACCTCAGACTGACGATGGGAGGATAACACCACAATTGCCTTTCTTATCTTCTATATATTGACATAGCAGTAGTAACAGCACAGTGGAGCACTGCAACATGTTCACCAACCTCTGTTCCTATAAATCAGTAAATCCCACTTTTATGTCATTGTTCTCCTTCTCAGAAGACTGTAACATGTTTCCAA
>VMKM01000391.1:0-120000 GCA_008360985.2 Macquaria ambigua | reverse complement strand
TATATATATATAATTTATATAACCCCACTCCAATGGAGACCCAATCTTATTGGACCTCAAATTTACATTTACATTAACACCCAAAGTGCACAGATGCAGATACAAAAAAACAAACAAAAAAACAATAATAGTAAAAAAAAGAAAATGAAGAAAAGCATATACATATATAGTATAATGCTAAAGAAAATAAAAACCTATACATATAATAATAATAATTTTACAAGAAAAGAAAGGACTATAGAGTTGAAATGTTGTCCTTCCTTTCTACGGAAGCTAAGACAGGATGCTGCCATGTAGCGTAGATTTGCCTGCGCTGCCTCTAGCGGTATGTCTAATGTTCTCTAATGTCAGAGGATTCATTAGATGGGGGGGGGGGTATGTTTCTTTCCGTTTGAATAAAATGAGACTTCTTGCTAAAAGTGCCGTAAAGCTGTTATATTCTAGAGAGTCATTAGGACAGGGATCCTGTGAGAAAACACCAAATACAGCCGTTCAGTCAGTATCCCTACTGCCTCTGAAAAACCTCAAGAAACCCAAACACCATAAACTACGGCCACATAACCCAGGAAAGATAAATCAGAATACATCCAGTGTTAGCATTTTCTTTGTCACTTCACACATTTATGTCATTTCTGTGTATTGAATGAGCGGGAGTTTGGACAGTTTAGAAAACGTTTGTAAGAAGAGGAGCTGGAGGGGAGTTTTCTAAAGCCTTCTACTGCATCTACATTGTAGTACAAGCAGACCATAAATAGTTTTTCCCCTGCAATCTATAGTCAGTATTAGTCCACATGAAATGGTTCAGAGATCCCCTTGGCATTAATAAGACAGTCTGCTGTCATGGTTACACAATGCCTTCAAGTAGAGTTACGTTCATGATGCTCTGTGCCTGGCACACAACTGGCAGGTGGGAAGCCTGTGAGGGATCCTGGTGAAGAAGAGCATGAACATCTCACCTCATTAGCATATTGAGATCACAATGCAGGCACAATCGAAACGGTGTAAATTTCCCTCTTAGATTATATTTCAATACATTTTCCACTTACAAGTACATGAACATTTTTACACATCAATCTCTATAACAATCCTAAAACAGATCACATGTTAATACCAAGTGGAAAAGTATTGTGGAACAGAAAAACTGTGAATCAGCATAACAGCTTTCATCACAGTTACAAGATCAGTGCTCAGCAGTGGAGCGTGAAGCCGGTGCAGTGCTGCTTAAACAGCCTTTAAGGTCTGTGGATCTAATCATGTATCATGAAATGAAAATGAACAGTTTTATAAATGCTGTGAAACATTACAGAAAAACACAGCTGTATTTATTTCTTATGAAACAAATTCCCTGAAGAAGCCTTGCCCCCCCAGTGAGCATTCTCATGGGAAAACTAACACCTCACTCCTTTTTTCCTCCCTCTTTCCCGTCTTCTCCCCCTCGTTCTTCTTCTCCAATAAAGAAGAGAGAGCTGAGGGGCCATAACGGTGGCAAGGCAGGTCTGTTTGATCCCCATGCCATGCTATCTTCAGTTTTCTCCATTCAGCCCGTATGGACGGGGATCAGTGGAGTGGACCGCCCGTCTGCCCAAAGGGACAAAAGTCCCCCTGCTAATTGCTGCCACATCAAATGAAGAGGGACATCCCAAATAGGAGCCCTCAGATTGATGGAGAGGGGGAGAGGGAAGAAAGAGGACAGCGAGTTCTTCTTAAAGCTGCTCACTGGTTTCTCTCGGACTACTCCCCAGTCTTTGTCAGCTGATGAAGGTTATTTGTTAAAGTTGTGGGGATTATTCAGGATTTTAATATGAAGTTGTTTGTAACATGCATATACATTTTCATGCATTAGCTTAACATGTTTGTTAAGACTGGGTTTGTTCTAGCACTAATCCCAGAGTCAAACTCATGGCAACTAAAGTTTGTTCTTGGCACATCCTCCACTAACTACAGTGACTTACATTCTGTAGATAAATGACATGTTAAGGTAGTGGCTCTGTACCATTTCTGATATGTTTAAAGAATATAAATCCATATAAATCTCTTCAGGAAGGTCAGCTATTGGAGTCTATCGAGTTCGAACCTACTCGATAGACTATACTGCATCTTAAAGATGCAATAATAAATAGTTTTATATCAACAATTGATCAAATGACTGTGTGTAACGTGAAAGGGATCACACGTAGTGATGAACCCACAGATGTTTATCACCAACTCTGAATTTCTCTCAGCTCTACAGAGCTTTTTCACCTCTTGTAGCTCCTTGTTTTGGTTTTACAACCCACAACTTTACTGTTTTGGTCTCAGCAAACCTCAAACCTCATCAAACCTGTTTCCAACAATCAGCAGCTGTTCTCAGTGAAAAAGCTCTAAATAATCCACTGTGCGCTACCTGCGCAGCACTAAACAGAAAAGTTGGGACTTGCTAACTAAAGATACTAGCAGCTAACAACACGAGCAGCTAAAGATACTAAAAGAGTTAAAAGGAGAGTCAGTATTAGACTTGCATTCATCAGTTGGCTAACAAGACTAGGCTGAAACCCACTGTTTGGTCAGTGTGCTCCTGAGGATGATACTGAGGACAGTCCACGCCTCACTGTAAAGCTTCGTTTAAAGCAGTGTAGGCTCTGCAAGTCGTGCACCTCACACTTTTTGAGACTAGGCGCCCACTCCATGCACGGTTTTTCATTTCAAGATGGACGAGTTTGAAGGTTTTTCTTGTTTGTTTTTTCTCACTTTGTTGAATACAAAAGTTCAAACAGGCATCTGTAGAACATGACATTAGTTCATTACAATACAGCTGAGAACATGACGGCCACAAGTACTGATAAAAGCAAATAAATTAAGAAGTAAAGTAATGAATTAATTTTTACTATTAATATGTCTGAAGGATTTTAAAAAGCCAGCCAATTCGTTTTTTAAATGCTTCAAAAACAGGAGATCTTAAAAAATGTACATTTGAGTAAATAATATTTTGCCAGCAGAATCAAATAGTTTCCATGATATTCAGCCTTCGTTTCATTAGAATACATTTGTTGTTCCATATTCTTGACTTCTTTCTTTACAGGGATTGTGTAACAGTGATAAAGTATGTCCATGAATAGAACCAAAGTCCCAACCAAAGTCAGGGACAGACTTTGCGTTTGTAGGGCTTCGGTCCAGCCAAAAATATGACTCTAAATAAATGCTGATGTTGCTCCCTGTCTGCTGGATGAGTAAATAGGCAACTGTTAGCTAACACATTAGCCATATGAACTTTGTAAGTTGATAATATGTCAATGTTGTGCGCCCAAGTCACCAAATGAGGCTATTTAGTGATGCAGTGTAAATGCATTGAAACTGTACTGTAGCTTCATTTTATTTTATTTTGTTCATGTTATTTTAACAAAGCACCTTAAGTTTGTGTTTTGCATCCAATCTTTTTATTTCTACTTTTTCCTTTCATGTCACAGCTACTGGTTTCTTTGTGGATTAAGATTTGACAAACAAACAAACAAGGTTTTTGTAATATATGAACATTGCTTTAATTTAACCTATCCAACAGTATCATAATATAGCAAAAAAAGTAAAGTGGGACCAGCTGCAGCTTTAAAATACCATTCTCACATTAGTGAGATTCTTAAACTTGACTACATTTTACTGCTAATACTTGTTTCCTTTTACTTAAGTGAATTCTGATTGCAACACTTTCCATTCTTGCATTGCTTGTACTGAAGTAAAGGATCTCAATAGGTTTTCTGCCATTGTGCTCTTACTGTATTATGACAAATGGCAGCAGCAGTGAGATCTAAAAGGGAAGGTTTTGAATTCATTTTTATCAAAGTCTATGAGTTTTGCTTTGCTGAATCAAAGTATTGAATAAACTATCCAGTTGTCTCCAGATGTTGTGGGGTAGATTAATGGTTTGATGAAGTCCCAATAATGATACTAATGCCATGAGGTGAGTAGAATTGTAGTGGTGGGTCCATGTTTTTTTTGTTTTATTCCTCATCAAAGATGAGGTTTTTGGAAAAGAGTTGGAGAGACATTCCCAGATTAGTTCTGCCCGTGCGGCTGCCTGCTATGTTATTGGGAAGCAGACAGTAGCTGACTGACTGCCTCCTTATTGTCCTTCAGCAACGAGGAAGATCAGTGGACCAGGACCCAGCAACAAAAGGCTTGGAGCCACCACTCTGTGTGTGTTTGTGTGTTCGTGTATGTGTGTAGCTGTCACGGCCCAGTGATATAAGTGTCTCGGGGCCCCGACCGGGTCCCTGCACCACACAGGGACTGAAAGAGAGAAAAAGCTGTCACTTCAGAGGGCCTTTTCAAAACCTGCATCACTTTAGAGCAAACAGGCCCTGAAAGTCACAGTCCATATAGTCGCTGCTCAGCTTCTGCATCAAATGATTTGTTTCTTAACCCCCCCTCCCACCCCAACATCATCCCTCTCTCCCACCCAGCCCTTCCTTTTCTCAACTCATGCATTCCTGTTTTCCAATTGTGTTGTCTTTGTGTCACTGCGAGGCTTTGTTGGGGCCGTGGATGGCTGTTGAGGCCGGCGGTGCAGTTTCAAAGTGTTTAGTGATGTGCAGTCTCCACATGATGTTGGATCTTGTTGTCAGAGGTCACAACCTGTTGGTGTTCCGGTGTGGCTGGAGTGAGACTCACATCTTGATCCATGCAGGCGGGTCACGCTAGGCCTTTGAAAGCAACAAGGCAAACAGATCTTTTGGACGTCGGCTCATCCATCAAGCACACCTTAAGACTGTATCAGCCAAGCATGCAGCGCTGTCACTCACAGGTAAGTAAGCTGTTGGCGGCAGGAAGCAGGGTCACAAGAGGACCTGCTGTAAGTCAGTTGGTTAGAGCAGTGGTTCCCAACCTGGGGTCGGGACCCCTACGCAGGACCTCGGGATTAATCTTGGGTCGCAATATGATCACCCCTTTGATCAACAAAATAGTGTTTATTCTTTGGACTTTTCTTGCTTCTTCCTTGCTTGTGTCTTATGAAAAACTGTAGTTTTACTCTTCCAGGTCTTTAAACAGGATTCAAGTTAAACAATTGATTCAACAGCTCACAACTTATAGACATGCAACCTATGAAGAGGGGTCGCAAAGAGATATTGCCTCATATTAACAGGTCACGAGCAAAAAAGGTTGGGAACCACTGTGCTACTGTGTACTTTTTTTTTATGGAAAAAGCCTATAAGCATCAGACCTCTGGGTGGCCATCAACTGTTGGCTGTCCCTTTACAACAGTCTGTTCAGTTGTATTCCACTCGGAAGCAAGGCTAACTAGCTTCTGTTCGGAAAGCTCCATCAGTCTTCCATGCTGTATGTTTGATTGTGAAACTGGTCAGATATTTGCTAAAATGTAGGCGGAAGGTGATCACAAGCAGATGTCCACCTACACAACCACTGGTGGTCATGGCAAATGTCCAGACATAAAGACACCCGGTCAGGTACAGGGGAAGTCCTGCTGCACACACCAGTCTCCACCTGCCCCATATTATGTTATACATTAACCTGGCTCCATCACCTAATGAAACAGGAAAATGTGTGTTGTGCTTTTAGAGTTTAGAGTCAGATTTACACGCAGACAAATTCAAACGAACAAAGCATCCTCCTCCTGCTGAAACGTTATTAGTGAAGTTCTGTTGCCCACCTGTCTGGATTGCAGTACACTGTGGCTTCATGCAGTGTTTGACAGATAGTATAGTTATATTACAGCTACAGTATAAATACAGTAGCTCTACAACCTTGTTGACACAAACAAAACGGTAGATACACCTTACTATGGTGGCCGACAAGGGCAAACAGGCTACAGCGGCCCAAAACGTTTCCATTAGCTTCAGAAACCATGCAAAGTCAAAAACACACAAACCCCGAAAACAAATGGAACAGAAAAACGCTGCATATCCAGTCAACACAGGAAGTTCTCCAGGCCTCTAGGGGGAGCGCTAAGTGGAACAGCTTGATTTCTGACCCGAGAGAGAGAGACCAGGCAAGAGAGTGTTTGTTTTTGAAGCGGGAAAAAAAGTGGAGTAAAGAGGCGACATAAAAAGGTATGTATTCTTTTTTACATTTGTCCTCAGTCTTTTCCCCCTAGAGTCCTGGAGAACTTCCTGTGCTGACTGGATATGCAGCGCTTTGGAATAATTTCCATAACCATCACTAGCCTCCAGCTGTGGTAGCTGCAGCTTGTTTTAAACCCAGCATGCTGGATTTCCCAAAGGTTAAACTGAACATGCAGCCCCCTCTGACAAACAGAAGAATGTGCCTGCAGCTCTCAGGTGTCAGTTTGTGTAACTGTGTAAATGCAAAGCAAAGCTAGCCTTTCTTCAAAGTGAAAAAATGTATCATTAGTTAGAAAAGGTTAAAAACCTGACCATGGTCGATGTTTGGCACTTTAATGCTACTAGTACTGTTGAGACTGAAATGGTGGATCAGCTGACGGGGTAATGACTTCGCCATATGACGTTTGTTTGTAACTGAGATCTGAGGATCTGAAGAGCCGTCACCCAGACGCTGAGCTCACTAGGTGACGTACAGTCTGACAACTGAGTTCTTTTTTTACTCACAGCATCTTCTAAATTTAAAACACTTTCTAAAAAGGTTGCATGTACCTCTCATAACCTCCCTGTCACTTCTACAATCCCCACTTTATAAAACATAAAACTCTTCTTTCTCAGCAGCAGCCTTTTTTTTTATATACAATTATGTTTTGGGGTTTTTTCAAAACTGATCAAAGTCCACGAGGAACTCAATTAAATCAGGTATGTTTCAATCAGAGAGGTGGAGTTTCAATCAGATCAGCTGGCATCTTGAACATAAAATACATCCAGAAAGAATTAAGTGAACAGTAGTGTTGAATACTGGATAAGCTGTTCTTTGCTATTGTATCTGAAGAATAAAAAGTCATGGAATTAGAAATATTCTACTGGTCTAATGGGTGAGCTAATAAAGGTCAGACAGCTCTGATGGAGACTGCTCACACTTTAGGAAGGATGTATGGGAATGTTTTTAAAATATCATTGTGGTGTTAGACATTAGATAAATGAATGTGTTCAGCTCTTCTTTATAATTTACACATAATTAACATAACCTGGAACAAAATTGCAGGTGTAATTATTTCCAATGCAAAAGAAAAAGGCCACTTTTGTAATTAAATACTGTAAATTAGTAGCTGGAAGAGTAGATGTTTAATACATGTTTAAAAGATATTGAGACTGTCCTAGTGTTTTTTTCTGGAAGCAGATGGATGTCAATGGTAACTTAAACATTAATGGTCTGACATAGTGTTACAGTAAAGCTGCACTAATCAATATTTTTCATATTATGTGTAATGTGAAAGAAGTCACTCAGAGAATGATCACTAAACTCTGCACTTCCCCATAGCTCTGCAGAGTGTTTTCAGTTCTTTGTTTTGGTTTTACGGCTGCAACTTTACTGTTTGGTTCAGTCTCTCATCAAACTGGCTTCCAGCCACAGCTCCAAATAATACCAGGAGAATTAGTGACCCAGGAGGACACTAAAGAGCAGAAACATGGGCAAGGTTGGTGACTAGGTGCTGGGGTTCCCCATGGCTCACAACTGGAGCCACTCCTCTTCCTTCCTGTTTAATATTATTTAGGTGGATGTATTCAATAAACCTTGTTGGCTTTTCCATCTCCCTGCTCATTCATTTCCATTTTTATGGCATTTGTTTGATTTAAACTTAAACTCAAGAAGACTTCCCCATCGTCCCTGAACAGACAACTGTGACTCAAACCCTGTGCAGCATGCTGAACCAGACTCTTTTTCATCAAGGACTGCTCTGTTCCCTCTGGAAGCTTTAATCTTCACTCCTCAAACTCCCTCTTAAGTGCCCCCCTAAAACAGTCTCATTTACCTCCTATAACTTATCCACTTTGATCAGCCTCCCCTTGTTTCCCCATGGCTCTTTTCTCCACTCCTTTCCACACCCTGCTGCCCTGCTTCTGTCAAATTAACAACCAGGATGTTGTCTTAATATTGCAAGACATCAATATTGGGCAATTATGCAAACCCCCGGATGATGTTAAATGACAACGTATTTCAAATTCTCTCTTTCTACAATATCTGGGCATGGTAGCCTCAGTATTGTTGAGGTTCAGGTGTGGTTAGGGTTAGGTAAGTAAAACACTTGGGTAAGGTTAAAGACAAATCATGTTACTGTTAAAATAAAAAAGCAAACATCCTGGCTGTTTGTTTGCATTTGACAATTAAAACACACACACACACACACACACACACACACACCAGAGTCACTCTACTGAAAGCTGCATGATCATCCGTTCAAGACGTGACTTCTTCACTCCTCTAGATTCTGTCTACTCTCACTACACTTTATGCACACACTTGCACTCTGGTTGTATAGACTTTAGGATGTTCTTTCTTCATGCCTTTCAATTATCCTTGTCTGAATTTGTTTTTTGTCATTTCTTTTTATTATGTTTTTGGAGTATATCCTCTTAAGAAGCCCTAAATCAATAAAAACTAAACTTCTTTCCGGGGAGCCAGACAGATGTCATTTTAACGTATGACATTGGTTTGCTCCTTATTCTAACCTTATTATTACCAAGGCTCCTGTAAATCTAGAGCATTAAAGGGAAATTCTGGCATTTGTTAAGATATGTCATATTTTTAGATTTTTGTCCTTTATGACACACACTCTTCATGTGTATATATACATATATGCCCATGCAAACACACTCCTATATACAGACAAAAAAGTGTGAGAAAAGGACCAGACAATCATTTACTGTAAAGTAAAAGCCAGTTTTGATAGACCCTCTGCCAAATGTGAACATGGCGGCTGCCTGAAGTCTCTCTCTTCTCTCCTTCCTGCCTGTTGTTTCTGTTGACCAGTGTTGTTGTGCTGCTCGTTACACCTGACTGTCCTCATCAGCTCTCATTGTCATCTCATCAGGAGTTAGATCTAATGAGGGGCAGTCTCTCATTACCGCCCATCTCGGCTCACCCCAGTCTGACCTCTGACCTCTACCTCCCTACAGCCAATCAAGATTTTTTTTTTTAACCTCTTTCCTCTTTCCTCCCTCCACTTCTTTTAGCCTTATGGCCAGATGCAACACAAATTAAAAAAAAAAAATAAGGTGACAGAATGTGTGAGAATAAAGAGGAAATAGATGGTGCCTCATGGATACAACTTTCCTTCCAAGTATTCTGAAATCAGGTTAAATTTTGAAAATAGAGTTTTTTGACAACACAAAAATAAAGAAAGTCTGTTGGTGCTACTGCCAAAGTTTAGGTCAAAAGTGTTAAAATGTGCATTTAAAAAATTATAACATTTCACCAACGAAGATGTGAACAAGGACCTCTACCAAGACTTCAGAAGGGGGTGGGGGGATACTGGCAGTGGGGGTCACAGGAAGGGTGGAGGTGAGGATTAGGGGGCAACAATGAGTTAAATGTTCCCCCTCCAGACCACGTAGAGGCCGAAGCATCCCCCCAGTGTCCATAATTTGTCTGGAATAATTGAGTTGGTGCGCGCGTGTGTGTGTGTGTGTAGCCGGGGCTCAGGCCTTGCTCTCTGGTAGTTGGAGGTGAAGGGGCTCTCCAGAGAGAGTGGAGGACCCTCGCTGTCAGACAGGAATCTGAAGAGACCTCCCAGTAGCCCTCAGTGGTGAGACCCTGCAGCTCCGTTTATTCACAACCCTCAGCAGTGGAGGGAGGCTGAGAGAGTGGAAATGTTCATGTCATTTGATTCCTAATGGATACTGACATGTTTTGGTGATATGGGGCACACATGGACAAATGGCTACCAAGCCATGTAACTCTTATCTCTACAACAATGACAATACTGGTACAACATAATGACTTTTAAATGTGATGTAATGCATAAAAACAGTATTACCTGAACTGAAATTATGAATTCAGTTTGCCAGGTCAGAACACTTAAAGACACTGTTTTTTTTTTTACCTTTTACAACTTTGTGTAACTTTCCAAAGGAAGACAAAAATGAAAGGTCCAGATTCCAACAATACACTCATCTCATTCCCAGATAATGTTGGAAATGGGTGGAGTAGTGGTGTACTGGAGGACATAGACATGGTAGTCAGTGGAGGTGATGGAAGTGGATGATGGAGGTGGGGAAAGGTATGGTGGAGGAGGAGGAGGCTGTATCACCAACCTTGTTTATTAAAGCCAACAAATAGTCTTTCAGACTGCTGAATTTTCATAACATCAAGCATGTGACAGATGGTGTTGACTTGTGCTCAGCCAGTGTCAATTTAAATGATGCACTGCCATCTAGTGGCAAGACTGCAACGTGTTGAACACAGGAAGGATTACTGCATGTCTGTGACCCAGGCAAGTCCTGTGACTGACAGGTTTTCACAGAGAAAAGTTTCAGTGTGCAATGTGCAAAAGACAATCCAAAGACACTCTCCAGTAATATGATAAAAATTGTTTCAGGTGAGTGGAATCTACCTCCAGTTACAGGTCTTTGGCAAGAAATCTTGCATAAACTTTTTTTAAGGACTATTGGTTAATTTTTTCCCTGCAAAGTGAGAGAAATATACACGAGTTTCATAATTACATAATTATGATCACAATCAGAACCTTTTTAAAAATGATTTTAGTTTACTTTATATTTATAGAATGTACTGTTCTAAAAGTTAGTAAACTGTTCAAGGTACATGTATTAGTCATTCTACAACACAGGGCTGCACAATGCACGCTACACACACAGAACATATCTACAGATATTTAAAATTAGAATAAAAATAAAAGCCATATATACAGTTACTTACGTATATACATATATTGTACAAAGGTAATGGTGGTATGCTATTCTAGAATGGTGCAGCCATGTCCAGTCCCTGTTGTGGTAGCATCGAAGAAAACGGAGCAGCATCTGGAACAGACTGAGAGCCCAACCCCACCGTCCACCTCTGCTCAGCATCCTTCCTATGTGGATGTCCAGTGTCTGGAAAATAAGTTAGATGATCTTTGGACGAGGATTAGATTTCAACGGGACATAAGGGACTGTAACAGCTGACCCCGCTGGTGCCGGATCAAGTCATATGCCCAAGTGAGTCCTTCATGGTTTTCCGTGCGGATATAACGGGAGAGTCTGGTAAATCCAAGGGTGGAAGGGTTTGTTTCAAGACCAATTGGTGCAACCCCAAAGACAAAAATACTCTTTCCTGTTCCTGCTCGTCGAACCTGGAGCATCTGTCAATCTCATGGTGTTCGTTCTAGCTTCCCCTGGAGTTCAGCTCAGTTATCATCACAAGCAGACATGGACGTAGCACTATCGGACTTGATGCGTTACGTGTGCCACCAGAGGGGAAAGAACTCCGGACCACTGCTATACACTATTCAAGAAAGGCTACATGACTGTTTCTCTCCCTCTGTTTGGCAAATCAGATCATGCCGCCATTTTCCGTACAATTTCAGTAGAATTGCACAGGAAATGGTAGTCATGAGAGACGTAAAGTGGTGGTCTGACAAGTCAGAGGCCACGTTACAGGACGTCCTGGGTAACGTCGACTTGGCTATGTGAGACTGCTGGTCATCAATTACAGACCAAAACCAAGGAGCTGATTGTGGACTTGAGGAGAGCACAACAACGGAGGACGTATACGCCACTGAGGATTCACTGAGTCCACATCACAGAGGATCTGACAGGAACAGAAAAACCCTCACTGTTCTCACGTGACCATATTTACAACATGTAATGACAACTAAACCATCTCCATGACAAATGAGCAAACTCCATCCGCTGATGAAGGCCAAGAGATTGTGCCTGAAAACTCTGAGAAAGCAAGAAAATGGACTTTGTGATGAGAATTTCTACTAACACAACCTTGAAATCAAAATGTTCAAATGCCATGAACGCCTTAATGGCTTGTATTCAAAGATCTGAAAGACTTTCAGCTTCACTTGCAATATGCTTGAAGACTTGTAACTTAAGACTTGACTTGGACCTGCCCCAACAGGTCTACAGTACATACTGGGTTAAAAAACATCTCACAATTCTTCCACCTTCTCTGATACCCGATGAGTAAACACTCTCATGTTTCGCATTTGTATTTTGCAACACTTTCCTGATTTATGAACACAGCTGCTCACATATGCACACGTGTCCCTGCACCTGTCTGGCACAGACTGGGCTGCGTAGGCATGCTTTCTGGTGCACCTCATGACACGTTTGCGTGTATAAAGAGTGTGTATGTCCATGTTTATTATGTCCCTGCATGTTTATGTCACTGGGGTGAGACATGTTTTTTATCAGCAAAACTCAGTAACCTCTGACATTTATGTAAGCTTTTCATCTGAACAAACCGGGCAAATAGAATAATCCTGTTTATGTTTGCTCAGTCTATCACAGCCATGCCCTTCACCTGGGGTTGGGCAGGGGGTGGATGAGGTGATATGTCATTGTACATCCTATTTATGTTGAGCATAACAGCACCCCCAGACACCCCCTTCTGATGACATAGGAAAAGCTGATTCTTTTGAAGTTGTCCGTTTGCTTTGTCTATCGCCTTTCAGATAACCTCTGACCTCTGTGACATAGGCAGAGGTTACTCTGGTTCACTTTCATTGTTGCGAAGTAAGGACATACATATCTACTTAAACATGCAATAACTGATTTCTTTGGCCACTTGGGGGCAGCAGAAACAAGCTGTAAACACAACACTGACATATTATCATCTTTTAAAAGGTGCCCTGTGGAGTTTTCTTGAAAACAGTTATATTTACATTCAGTGTTACCAAACGCCTTACCAAAACACATTCCTCAAGGTTTCACTAATGTGCTGAGTGCATTTCCTTCCTCATAAAACATTTGCAAAGCTCACATCCATGTTTACTAGCTAGCAGTCTTCTTCTTCGCTGCTATTCTTGGCACATTACCACTCCCTGGAAACTAAACTAAAAAGTGTTCTGAGATGGACACCTTTTCTCGTTATCTGTACATTTGACACTGTGTGCTGAGTTTTACTCAATCATTGCTTGATTATTTATTGTTCTCAAATAGGTTATTTGGTTCATAGATCAAAACAACATTCTGGACAAATTCCAGTCAGGTTTCAGGATGCACCACAGAACTGAGTCAGCTCTGCTGAGGGCATCTTTAGACTCTGGAAATCATGCCATTTGAATTTTGTTGGCCCTTTCTTCTGTTTTTGATACAACAAACTACTGCATGCTCTTGGACCACCTCAAACATGTAGTGGGCATTCAGTGTAAGGCTTTAGAATGGTTTAAATTGTATCTACATCATAGATCAGTATTAGTTATGAGTGATCACATTTCATCCTTTTCTACGGTCTCCTGTGGTGTACCCCAAGGCTCCATCCTAGGCCCTATTTTCTTTTCTTTATATGCTTCCACTGGGGTCTGTTTTTAGAAAATAAAACAACCCTTACCACTGCTACGCTGATGACACACAGCTATACTTCCCCTAGCAAAACACATCATCTACAGTCTCTTCTAAGTTGTCTTGAGGATGTCAAATGCTGGATGGCAAAACATTTTCTCCAGCTAAATGAGAGTAAGACATAGGACCTTATTATTGGTCCCAGAAATGTCTCCACTTATTGTTAATTCTGTGTCTCTGTCTTCAAATCTCAGTACACAAGCCAGAAATCATTTTTCATTCATTTTTGACTCAACTTTCATTGAACTCATGAAGGTTCAATGGACGTTTTCCTGACCTTGTATTTGAATACAAATCCAGTATTAATCCTCTAAGGTTATGAATGACAAAATGTTTATTTGATCGAAACAACATGATTTGTGTAAATATGAAGTGAGCGAAATTTTTTTCATTCCATGTTCTCACACACAGAGTTTCACGCAGTCTGAGCATTATAAATAACAGGTAACACTTTGGTTTTACATTGAAGTTGTCCTACATGTAGCCATCCATCAAAGGCTAGTTATGGTCTTTCCTGAGAGCCTGGACATCACTCCATGTCCTGTACTGTACTGAGTCAGACATGTGGCAGCTGGATCATCAGGCCTGTACTCTGTTATCTGTTGGCGTCTGGCCAGCATGTCTCTTACATCTGCTTTGGAAACATGTTGTGAGGTTTGGAGATCTCTACTGAAACAGAACATGTATTGGAAGGTATTTTGATGATGTGTACTCTACATTCACAGAAACTGGTGCAAAATCATTAAGGTCACTTGTACACACTGTATGGTACTGTATCTAGTCTATTTAGTCTGGATAGTGGTGGGAAAGAACCTGAAGGCGTTCACTGGAGTGAGATAAACGTTTTCATCTTTGACTGACATAAGGTTATCCCTGCTCTTTTTTAAATCATTACAATGGACTTCTAGTCAAGCATTTCCTTTTCTTTGCACCAAGCTCTCAGTGCATACAAACAGTGCAGTGCAGCTGCCATTTGCACAGCTGTGTTGCTCTGGAGTCCTGCCAGTGTTTTTGAGTTCACACGTGCTCAGTAGCAACAGAACACAACATCACAGACACACACACACACACACACACCCATCCACACACACACACACACACTAAAAGTGATGAGTAAAGCCTTTATTTGAAAGTACTCTCTTTTAGTTTAGGCATGTAATCCTTTGTCTTTTAGTCTACTTAAATTCTCATCTTGAAGCATTACAATGCAAAGAAAATATAATAATTAAAGAGGCACTTTTGAAACTGATTTCTTTTGTCAAGTCTAAGAAAATAATACTAGTGAAGTCATCAGGCCCATCTTCGCTTGGGTTTGTAGACCAAATATTTTTGCCAGAAAATCTGTGTTCCAAACTGAGTTTGTGGAGTCTGAAAGGTGTGGTGTTATCGAGTTGAATTATGGGAATTGTAGGATCTTGCGTTGAATAGTGTGAGAATAGCGTGCATCAACAGCACACTCAAAAATCGAGTGTGTGGTTTGAGTATACTTAATTTAGTCACTTTTCCTGCGGGGACACACTGCAGACAGAAAACCTGCTTAGAATCTGAATGTAACATGGATTTGAAGCAGACTGTGTGTCAGTTTTTGGTCATTTAATTCATTGCAAATGAGGATTTGCAAGTAGAATATCAACTAAACGGGTCCTGCGTTGTTAGCTTAGGTTGTGGCCCTGTCTTAAAGGGGCCCTGGGTCAAATCTAGTTTTAAGACTTCTTTGTTTGTTTAGATGGTGCTCAGATGGTGCATGTTCCTGAAAAAAACTACTGTTAAATTAAGTTCCCTCAAACTAAAAACCCTGAGCCAGGCCTGTTCCAGAGTACAAGCCCTGGTTGTTTAGGGGTCTCTGGGCACATACTGTAAGTGGTCTCTTTCTCAGCAGACATTTGGACTCGTCATAGCAAGAAAATCACAGGTCTTACTAATAACATTAATAATGGCTCTGTTCTATTCAAGAGTCCCAGTAAGACATGACAGTGTGACAGTGAGGCAGCATGCACAATATCAGGACCCTGAAACTGAAGCAGCTAAATGGAATTCAGCCATCATTTATGTTATTATTTACACCTGTGCTTTTCCTACTGTCACATGTCAACATGTCCTCTGTGATAAAGACCTATGAAGCTGCCCCCAGGCCCCCCTAAAGGTTAACCCAGCCATGGAAAATGGTACTAAAAGATCAAACTGCCAGTTAATTCATATTGTCAGTCATAACCTTAGAGGGTTAGTAGAGGACAATGAACAATGAACAGACAGGTAACTCTCTTTTCACTGCTCCTCAGTCTGCTGTATGTGTCTCCACCAACTGAGGGAGCAGCGAGACTTTTGCCTCAGAGAAATGTTTGTAGAACTAAATCATTAATCTGTGTTAATGTTGATGATCTCATATCCAAAAGCTCCAGCTGTGTTTCCACAGCTGTTAGAGAGAAAACACCACTACATGGGGGTTCAGTGACATCGCCTCCTCTTTCCTGGTAGCATCAATATAAAACACTACTGGACTTAGAACTGTTTAGCATTATTTGTTTCCAAAGGCTATGCCATATCAACAGTAGTGATAAACATCCAGAGCTGCTCATGTTGCCTTTAGCTTTCTTCCAGAGGACTCCTCTGTCTGACTCTCTGATTCCTCTGTCTCTCTCCTTGTCTTACAGCGCCCTCTGTTGTTAGACGGACAGATTTAAACTAAGAGATGACCTTCAGAGTAGGTAAGTACTATAAGTATATAGTAGTAACTACAGTATTTTGCGATGCAAGATCAGGGTAGTGCTGCTGATTTAGAGTGAGCTTTTTGCACAGAGTCACTGTTGTCAGAACTACAAGAAATGCCCAGATCCTGTGCTGCTGTGACTTCTTGATAATTTGATAATTGATTAATCGTTTCATTATTTTTAAAGCATATATACCAAAGATTCCCTTGTTCCAGCTTATCAAATGTGAGGATTTGCTGCTCTTTGTTTTATGTGATAGTGAAATGAATTCCTTTGGGCTTTGGACTGTTGGTTGGACAAAACAAACAATCTGAAGAGGCCGCCTCGGCCTTAAGGAAATTGTCGTAAGATGTTGTTGTGAGATGTGTATCAATACATACATACATACATACATCAGAAACACAGCACATTGCACTGTATATGGGAGATAAAAGTTTGATAGAATTATAAATATGTATTTAAGTTGTTACAGAAACTGTATGGCAATGGCTGAAATCAGTCAAAGTGGATTTCTAAGGTTAAAAACCAATGTGGGGTATCATATTTATGGCACGATTGTGGAGGTATGAGTCCAGAATACACCTGAGTCCATCAAAGTTCAGCTCAACCTTTGACCCAAGGATATTGATCTTCTTCCTTTAAGGTGTTGTGGTGCCAGACAATATCTCCTGCCCTTTACATGGCACTTTAGTGTTGTGGACTCATTGGGTTTTCCACGGGCCCAGATCGGACCCTAGACCACTTTGTTTGACAGGAAATTAAGTTGACAAATATCATTACATATTAGCTTGTGCTAGCTCTGATGATGAGAAACCCTTCAAACGATACTGTTAAATCTGAAACATGATTCAACAGTATTGAGACATAATTTTGTATTTATAGTATTTTGTTAGAGTTGAATTGAGTTACTGTGTCATTATTTTCCACCAATGACTGAAGATGCACCCACCAGTATGAGTGGAAACGGTGAGTGTTCACCTCCAGCCTGCTAGGTGGCAGCACTGCGCTGATGGTGATGAGGAAGCAGAGCCTGCTGCTGCTGCAGGAAAGCCCACAGTCAGTCAGTCAGCGGTTAGCAGCATCCTGAAGTGTCTGTCCGTGTTGAAGACAACACCTGGCTCGGCTGTCAAACCTTAGTGATAACTGTTTTACAGAAGAAGGGTGTAGGTTAGGTGGAGATGGCTGGCGGTTGTGGAAATGAGGATCTGTTTGACAGCATTCTGATGGCGGATGAAAGGTGAGTTTTCTGGTGTTATCCTGGAGTTACGGTAGTTTCTCATTCACCCGACACACAAAGCAGCAGCTAATTCTATAAAAACTGATCCCACTGCCATTCTCTTTATGTCGAAAGAGCCGCTAACTAGCTAACTCTTACCAAAAACTAAAAAATAAACTAACCAAGCAGCGTCCAACATATTCAGAAACTAATACAAACTAGCCTCTAGCATAGACTGTGTATAAAGAACCAGTGAGTTAGGCTGGGGCTGCTCTCCAGGTTCCGAGGAGAGGGCTACCAGGAGGGATTCGAGAGAGGGACCCGCCGAGGACTGCAGGATGGCCGCAGACATGGAGCCTCTCATGGGGCCAAGCTGTCCACTGAGGTGAGTTAGCAGCGCAGTGAACGTGACTGAGTGTGGATTGTGTCTATAGACCCTTTTAGCAGCAGACATTTGGAGAAGCACAGGTGGAAACAATAACATGAACGATGGCTGCATTCCATTTAGGAGAGCCAGTTCCAGGGCTCTGGTATTGTGTATGCTCACTCAATGACATGGCTTACGGGGCACTGAATGGAATGGAGCCATCGTTAATGTTATTACCTCCACCTGTGCTTTTCCTGCTTTGACAAGTCCAAATGTCTGCTGTGAAAAGGGTCTACTCTGCTGTTATCTAGCTCAGCTCAGTTCAGTACCTTAATCTTACTCATTTACCCATCACACTGTCCAAGATGTGTCAGTGTGAAGTTACTGCTCATTTTCTTTTGGCACAAGTTGACATTAAGTATAAACTGCTCCCTTCAGCCTCTCAGGTTTGTCTCTTGCCCTCTGACGTCCTACAGATTTCCTTCTATTATGGGTTTGCCATCACATGGAAATGTCTCCTCCAACATAATACAGACGTCAAATCAAGGTATGTCTCCTCAAACAAACAAGATCATTGTTTTCCTCCAGTGGTCACCTCAGCACTCTGCGGGGGGACTTCAGTAGTTTAACTTGTACATCTTCTACCCTACATGATTTCAAACCAACGTTTCTTCTGCTTCAGTTTAAATAACTCAAAGCAGTAGGCAGTGACCAGAGCCAGGTCCCAGTACTGGTCCCTGTTCTTCAAATATGAATCATGAATCCAGGCTGAGATGATCCTGCTGATTCTCGTCCAGCTAACTGGGTTCATGGAACGCAGATTAAAGATTGATTCGTCAGTCTTGAATAAAAGTGCGCTCTTACTTTTAAGTAAAGGCAACATGAGTAGAGAGTTGAAAGCGTGATCAGCTCTCATGTGATTGGCTGAGTGCTGATCATATAATTGCACTTACAGGAGGTGGATGTGTTGGGAAGCCTCCCAGCATGCATTGGGGCAACAGATTCATGGACATAAGTGTCATTTTATGTGTTCCACACCACATTACATGATTAGTTATTATGCAGTTATACAGTGAGTGATATTGTTGTCTGTACAATTCATACATTTTACTGTTCAGATGACAAAACCCCACCATAACGTCACAGTTAAATGTGTGTTTCCTGTTTCCATCAGTCAAAAAGTTTGAACTGAGTTCATTAAGAACAGAAGCTAACTAAGCTAAAGTCCTGAGGTGTGTCCTGTGTGCTAATTTTGGCTCTGCATGTGTGTGCTGTCAGAAAGCGTGTGAAAGCTCTGGAGGCTGTCCTGGGTCTGATCCAGAACTCCCCTCACGATGATCCACAGTCTGCAAAGCTCCAGGAGGACATGGAGAAACTGCGTGCCAAGTTCAGACAGGTACTGGATCTACTTGAGATTGGTAATAGTGAAGGAGATCCCAGTCCGGTCTGCAGGAACAGGATCAGGCCTGATGGAGGTCTTTTGTATTGAATCTGTACCAGCTGCTGATTGTTACTCATGTAACAGAGATGGAGCAGAATGTGACAGAGCAGGTACACACCTCAACAGATATGAAGTATTAGCTTCATGTTAACCTGCAGACACCCTGTTCAGAGACAGTCTGCACACGTCACTCTCATCAGTCTGCAGTCTACACAGGCCGCGTAATATGGAGTTACAACGTTTTGCCTGGACTGGCAGTTTTCCCAGCAGAAAAACAACTCTACCACCTAGCAGTAGCTTATTTAAACCATATATTTACATTTATAGATTACTGTAGAGTCTGTGGTTGGTAAATGCATGTGCTCTAATCGAGGGGTGACGAGCTATTCTGTCTATTTAGAAAAAACGCCTTTCCCACTTTGAAATTAGACACGAATACGCCAAAAGTCCAGATGTCCCAGTTTTCCTCCAGCACTTAAACGCAGCATGCATTTACGAATCTGTGGAGCTGGGAACAACGTTAATATAGTCTCAAAATCCCGAAAGCGAAAGTAACCTGATCCGTGCGTAACAGGCGATCCCTGCAAACAATTTTGAGACATTTGTATGCACAGGAAGCTTTTTGAAAGCGAAAAAGATCCGATCTGAGAAGGTGAAGTTAAAAATCTGTAAGTAAAATATTTTCAAATTGCTTGGTATTTGTATGTGGATTGGAACACGCATTTATGAGTACCCGAAATTACGCACAAATCATTGTTTACGTTTACAAATCTTGTTTTTCATTTACAAATCTTATTTTTCAGTTGCAGATCATGTAATACACATTTGCAAATATTATTGAGACTATTTTCACTCCATAGCGTAACGCCTCGCGTTATACCGCAACCCAAAGTGTATTTTTACGCTTATAAGTCTATTTTCTTCCATTTCACTTGCGTAACTACAGTCATTGTGTGTTGGGCTCTGAGTGCTGCCAAAACACAGTTGACCTACACTCAGTACTGTACCTGAATGCATCCTGTGTAGAGTAGCTGCAGACGGAGCACTGATGCTGCTAACGTGCATGCCAGGCGGCTAACCTCTATCTGCTACTGTGCAGGTCTGCTCTATGCTGAGTGTCCCGACAGACTTCAAGGACTACATCAAAACTTCTGAAGGGACTTCTTTCTGAACCTCCTGATGATGATGATAATGAGGAGGAGGAGGAGGAGGAGGAGGACAGAAGAGAGGGAAGCTGAGCTGCCATCAGCCCTGATGTCAGTCTCACAGCAAGTGATTGGTCTGCAGTGGATTCATTAGAGTGTGAAGCAGTGACTGCGTCACTTTGACAGTCACCTTTTGAGAGGAGTCACTTTCTGCTGGGAAGGGCTGACGTGTGGGAAAGTCCACGGCCCTCATTAAACTGTTGCAGTGTGGAAGTGGGCTCCAGTAAGCCTCCAGAAAGTGGGATAAGGAGAAACTAACGATTGCTGTTCTTGTTTGGCTGTGGTAAAAGAGCGGATGTGTTGCAGTGACTGAGTGTGCAACTGAACTGAAAATCAAGAAGGAAATAAATGGACTGTGTGAGGGTTTTGTTTCCAAAGACACGACAGCAGCAAGAGACAGCAACATCAAATCTGGGAACATGATTTGCTCCTTGGTGTCTGAGGTGTCTGTGTTCTCTGACTTCACTACAGGGACTAAATCACTGAAGCAACTCGTCTTCACTTTCTGCCACTATATAGTGTTCATCTGACAGCTATATTTTAGTTTGCAGAAAAAGAAAAGAAAGAAAATATGATGCGTTGTTACAGATGAAACAGACAACAGTATGAACTCAGTGTCCAGTTTATTAAGAACACCCAGTCAGTCTATAGTATAACACAATGCAGTTGTACTGGGAACTGAGTGTATACTGTATCTGAAATTAAATCCAGCTGCAACAGTAAAATGCTGCTGACATGTTAATCAGTATATTTTTACACACCTCCCAATAATGGTACTTTCATACGTCTTCTGTATTAATGTACTTTTAATAAAGTAACATTTTGAATGCAGGATTTTTATTTGTATTTTTGCATTGCGTTTTGCTACTCAAGTAACTGGTGGCAGCCAGTCAAACCATCACAACATGGCACACCTCTTCAGCTCAAATACTTTGTTGCAATGATTCATCGATGGACAGAAAATTAATCAACTGTTTTCATAACTGATTTAAAGCAAAAATGCAGAAAGTTCACTGGGTCTAGTTTGTTTGATGTTTTTTTACTCTTCTATGATATTTAAGTGTTTGGGTTTGGGACTGTTGGTCAGACAGAACAAGCACTCTGAATATGTCAACTTGGGCAAATGGAGATGAGTATTTTTAACCATTCTGTCATTTTTAGGACTAAACGATGAATTGTCTCAATGGAGAAAGTAGCTGCATCCCTTGTTGCAATAGGGAGTAGTCTTCATCTACAGCGTTGTATGGCAGTATGGAGGGGTCGCTTGCAAAATGACTATAATGCATATATATAATATCACAAGCCAAAATCTTAGAAGTTAAGGTGTGAACTGTTACATGAATGTTTGAACGGGACAGTTTTTCAGTCATAACAGGTGTTTTTGTGATCCAGTTCAAATTCACACCACTCACACTGAAGGAATATATCACCCAATGCAGCAGTGTTTTAGTTTTGGAGGTCTGTGGCACGAAGGCATGATCTACGTCAGACTGTACTTGTTTGAAGGATCATTTTATTGTTGGTTCTTCTGTCTTTATTTTGACCATAATAAAACAGCAGGTAACAACAGTCTCATCCTTTTAATATAATCTGAGTGATGGACATTTCAGATTCCTGTAATGTGCTCAGACAAAAGAGGGGGAGAATCATAGATATAAAACACAATATAAAACATTTTATATCTATGGGGGGAATAACTGTCCTTGGACATTCTACACACTACAGCAGGCTGGCCACTAGAGGGCGGTGCTGTGATTACAGGTGGGCTTTGTTCACTGATAACAACAGCAGTCATTTTCATTTTATTGGAAAGAAATGGCTGCTATGTAGATTGGCTGGGTGGAAATGTTACTTTCAGACACTGCTGTAAGTGATTTATAAATAGTATAACTAATAATGAATACTGTGCATTAAAAAAGCAGAAACATTCGCCTCAGCTCTATTATGTACTGTGCCAACGACACATTGTGGGATGATCAAGGCACAAATAAATAATCTATGTGACTTGTGGCAACATCGTGATGGAGTTTGATACGTTCAGGCAACTAAAGCCACTTTGTTAAGATCATAAAAGATGGTGGCTGGTTAAATACGGTAAATATCAGTGTGAGATGGGATGCTGTTGATGATCACATTTTTGGGGTGTCTCAAAAATCTAATATTTCTATTGATCTATACTGCATAGTTTTATAGCTGCATTTAGATGCAATATGGGGTAAGAAGAGTGTCATTTATAGGGAATGCACTGTGGGGCTGTCACACATTCCTGCCAACTTATATCCAGCAATAGGAAGCCCAGACCACATAGTCATAACTGTATATGTTAGCAGCGTGGCAGCCTGCCAGAGCAGTGCAAAACTCAAAAACCAATGAATGCAGGATGCACAGCGCCTGGCATGGTGTCACACACACACACACCATACATTTGCTACTTGATAAACCAAGATTATACCTCACAGATGGATGGATACATGGTGACACTTCTCCTGATGCCTGAAGGCTGCAAAAAAGAAAAATAAAGTCAGTCTTTTAGAAGAAACATTTAAAATACAAAGTAAAGAGTATAAACCTGAATCGCTTCAAATGCAATATAGGAATTTCTACTTCTACAAACAATGTAACAAACGGCAACTGCTCAAATCTGTGGAAGTATAAATATAGGAAACGTCTGGCCTCTGCGGCCTACATATGGAAGGTAAAGCAGTCCTTATTTCTAGAATGGAAAAAACGAACAAATAGCTACATTTAAAATATAGCACATCTGTTTACAACGTTTACTATTGTCTCATGGCCTATAGGATGTGTTGTTGTATGGCTCCTCGATTGGCTGGTTATGATGTATGCCTAGTCTGTTTTAGAGGTACAGCAGGGGTCGGGGCCTGCAGACTGTCATAAAGAAATGATGGTCAGAAATAGGATCCTTTCAGAGTCCAAACGTGAGTGAGAAGGAACAAAGAGAACAGCAACACAGTGATGTGCTACAGCAGCAGAGCGTACTGCTCTAACTGCAGGCCAACAGACTGCAGGTCTCTCTACTGATGGGGGCCGTTGGTTAATGTTAAACCCCTGTCCCTCTCTCTGGATGAAACCAGGTCACCAACCTCTGCTGTGAACAGTGGCTGTACAGAGTGTATACATGCTGCTGCTTGCTCCACACATACACACACTCAACAACAACAACAACAATAGCATCAGGAGGCACCAGGGAGGACCAGAGGGACTTTCTCAGCCTTTGTCAGCCAGCCCGCTTTCTATTCCATGTCCAAACTCACACTGACAATAACCCAACAGGACTGTGTGTGTGTGTGTGTGTGTGTGTGTGTGTGTGTCTGTGTGTGTGGTGGGGTACAGTAGCAGCTGGTTTATGCAGTGTCAGGCAGCAGGTGAACGCTGTCTTCTGGTCGGCAGCTTCTGAAGGCGAAAAGAGAAAGAGGGAGGCAGGGTGGAGGAGGGGGTGGGGGGTGTAGGGGTGACAGGGGCCAAATGAGAGAGGCTGCATTCAGATGAGTGTTTTAGTACGACTTGTACCCTTTTAAAGTCAAAAACAAAAAGAAAAATCAAAGGCAGACAGTGTGCAATTATCAAATGAAGAATCCAAAGAAAGAGAAAAGGAATGAATTGATTGTAGTAAAGGGAGGAGGTGGAGGCGAGGAGGAGAAAGGGTACGGAGTCAGAGGAATAATAATCAGAGGAGGAAGGAAAGGAAGAGAGAAGGAGGTGGAGGAGGAGAGGAGAAAGATGAGGAGGAAGAGCAGGAGGGGGAGGAGGAGGGCCTGAGGTCTTTGAGAGAATGTAGAGGAATGTGGGGAGCAGGTGGTGAGTGGTGACATGAAAAGCAGTGGTGACAAATGCAGCCGTCCGGCCGGCCGGCAGCAGAAAAGCCCTCTGAATGAAATGGAGGCATCGGATTTCACCACAAGCACAGCAACAGCCCCACGAGGGGGGGCTCCATGAACAGCAGACACACTTTAGATAGAACTTTCAATTAGTTGGATCATATATTTATACACACTCAGATAATATTTGTTGGAACATAATTCTTAATGATCAGTCTGGATACAGAAGGTGTGAAGAGATCTTAACTCAAGGTCAACTTACTATCTTTTTCCAGAGCTTTGTACTGCATCTCATGGACTTCCTCATGGAGTTGACTGAAGTTCCATACTCAGGTGCTCTGGAAAAAGCTGTAAGTGGACCTTGAGGTTTCTTCTTCTTCTTTTTTTTTTTTAGGTTCGGGGGGGAGGGGTCAAACTACTGCTTCCACGGTTAAGACTGCACTTTCATGCTCAACACACCCACTGGAACTGTGTGGCTCACTGATGTGTTTTAATAGCGTTTTAAGTTTCAGAGAAAGAGGAGATATCAGGCTGTGATAGACACACAGTACGTGTTAGGAGATACATTCACTGCTGGTTTGGCTCTTTTCATTGGATCTGTTGACAGTTCTAAAAACAGAAAATGACTTCTCCTTTTAATTTTGGATTTCTAAAGCTGCTCCTTGGGAACAGTGGTGTAAGTGTTTGAAACTAGAGAAATTGACCTACTGTAAACCTGACGATATCAGAACCTCAATAAAAAGATTATTATTAGGGCACCGAAACACAAGAAAAGAAGTGAACTAAGTGGCTGCTCGGGCCACCAGGGGGTGCCCACAGAACTAGTGACATGACAGAGTTTATTTCACAGGTTACTTTATTTGCATGTTGCAAAGTTATTTGTCTTTTTCATTGGGGGAGCATTTAGGTGGTAATTCTGGCTTTTTAAAAAATCTTATAACTTTATAAGTTGTGATTTGTACATTTTGTTTTTATACACTTCTGACTGTCTGTCTATGTCCTCTTTTTCTTTCCTCGTGTAAGACACCGTGACTACAGTTTTGAAGCACTCCTTCTGTGTTCAATGATTTCTATCCTCGTGTTGTGATCATTTATTTATGTGTTGGTATGGTTTGGTAGTGGTGGTGGTGTTGGTGGGTTCAGATTGTGCCCTGGTTTCAGTGGAGAGTTACACTGTCATTAGATAGACACAGATATTTGTTGTGTTGTGTGATGATCAAAGTGCAGCAGCCAGCAGGAGCAGACAGGCCCCCCCCTCCCTCCAGCAGAATGGATCCTGGAAATGCTTCCCTGTGTGTTTGATGTGGTCTGCTCAGTAATGTCTCTCCCTGCTCTCAGACCACAAACACTTACCTGTGACAGGACTAGAATAGTTAATCGCATGTCAAATAAGTGTGAGCTGGTTCAGTGTGGAACAGCGGGGAGCCGCCAGCTTTTCTGTGTCGATGCAAACTGCCATGTTAACACACAAACCCACCACCCAGTGTCCGCTTTGGAACTGACTTGACTTCTCTTTGAGACTGCTCCTCCATTACTGCACATACCAGTGTCACTTTTTAAGAATCATTCAGTTTCATTCCAACTTGGATCCTATTTTCAGTGTTGAGGCCATTGTTTCAATCACTTATGATACAGCTGTGAACATGGTAACATCCCTAAAAAAAGTCCAACAGGACAAAACACACAAGCAGTCAGACAGGTGAGAGAGAGAATAAAGGTGAACAGTAAAATAATTATCCAAACTGCCCGTTACAAACATCCATCACAGTCTGCAGACCCTCTTTCAGGTTCAGCTTTGACCCTAAGTACTGACTGGAGTCGTGTACACACACACTATCTCCAAATAAAGTGGTTTAGATAATCTGGATAAACTGGCTCTGCATGCTATCTCCTCCGCGTCCATGTGTGGACTGTCCGAACCATTAATATGTGAATATAATCATGCGCTTTTCTTTGCAGCAGTTGCTGTTACTCTCTTGCACTGCAGTGCAAGTTGTGGACACATCTACAGCAGGCACACAGGGAGGCCGCTCCTGAAGTCGCCAGAGTGCCTGATTTGTTATGAATATGGCCTTAGAACCTCTCTGATAGTCTGACCACTTGTGTTTGTTGACCCATTGGACTGTTGCAGTGATGTCATTGTGCTTCCAGATCGCAGCGATTACTTTGGTGAATACACTGTTACCTTGACCGATAAGGTCATTTTTCTCAAATGCACATCGTGTAGGCCTTTAATAGACTGAAGAAAGTAAAAATACTATTTACAAAATAAAAGATGAATATTTGCACCATATTCACTACATACTTTTAGTATAAAATATGTTTTACTTAAATTAGTTGAAGTGGACTACATCAGAGAACGTGTGTGTGTGCATTTGTCTCTGTGTCAAGTGAAAATATCAGTAGACAAAGATAGGCACATGGATAGAAAAAGTGAAAGCATGGTGTAACACAACAGCAGGCTGTTGTATGTGTTACATAGTGTATGTCGGCATGTGGTGTGTGCCTGTGTGGGTGTGTGTGTGCGTGCTGAGGGTCTTTGTCTGCTGCTGGTTGAGCTGGCGCTGGCAGGCCTGTGGGAAAGGATTAGACTTTCACGCCTTTTCCTCCACACTGAAGCCCCATCAAAGACATTCCTTGCATAACAAATCAATGAGTACTGTCACACACACACACACACACACACACACACACAGATACACATACAAATACTCCTGTTAATCATTAGCCAAACAATAACTTTCAGGTTTCAGACAGAACTTACTTGTTCTCTCCTTAAATGAGGGCAGGAGGAAATTAGCAGAATTTACAAGTTGAAACATATGCATTTGTAGCAGAACATGAAATCATGTCCAGTTATAGTACTACGTGTGTGTGTGTGTGTGTGTGTGTGTGTGTGTCTTGCTGTTTACGAGTGCTTATGATACAGTTTAACATAATGATTATGTAGCAGACGGTAGAAAAAGCAGCAGCCATCATTAAATTAGTTTTGTGGAAAGCATTTTATGCAGTTTGTAATGTGTTAGTCAGCATTTCTCTGATTTAACTTTGTATTTCTACTGCTGTCACTACTTGTAATACTTGAGATTCTTTAAGAGTTCCCTCTGTATACAGATGGGCAACCAGTGAAAGTAAAAATCACCATATGTATCTCATAGCTCTACCCTCCTTGTGAGTCTTACTGTAGGTTCTTCATTGTGTTTCCACTGTCTTTTACAAGCTGGGGCATTTGGATGTACGTTGCATTAAAAAGGCAACAGCGAGACTGACTATACTATAGGTCATATAAGTAGAATGCACTGATTCTACTTTTTCTATGTGAGGATACTGAGTACCAAAATCTGCAGTAAACCTCTCTGTGTGGACTGATAGTGATCCGATAAGATGTGCGTTTACATGCACGAAGCATTTAATCAGAATATAACTATTTTGACATGCGCACAGTGGTCCTGCCCGCTGTGAACAGCTTGTTGTTTGGAGCCTTTCGACCATCGAGGCGTTCAACAATCCTTAAATCTTTTAAGTTGTATCAGCCACAGAGCACTTTGGTTTTTCTGCCGCCATGTTTCTGTCCCTCCCGGAAACTCATTCATGTCACCTAATGTTCCCCCCACGTGGGGAAAACATGCGCAGAAAGAATAGATTTATTCCAACCAGAGAAACAATCAGATTAAGCGTTTACATGGTTATTAGGCGCTGATATTTTCCTATTGAACAGATTATCAAAGGTTTACACCCCCCTCTCAACCCGATTGGAAATTCCTTCCGATCGGGCGGATCGGGCCAGTCACTTCCGATTGAGGTGGTTACATGAGGCATTTTTATTCTGATTGGGCTGTTATTCCCATTATTAGTGGAATATTAGGGTCCATGTAAATGCAGCTTGTGTGTCCACACAGCAGCTAAAGTGTAATTACATACTTGCAGTGTTTTTAAAACTCCAGTTGCCAAAAGTTCCCCATTAATAGGAAGTGACATCATTCTCCTTCTTCACTCTTTGTTAGTTGTATTTGTTAGTTATTTAGTCCACCGATGTTCCAAAACAACCTCCTGACAAAAAGTGCAGAAAATGTCTTAGTTTTAGAAAAACTATACGGAATAAATCATAGCTGCATTTATTATGACGGATGTGCAGGAAGTGGTGATTTAGTATCAACCGTAGCTTTACACATCAATAGTGCACCATAGCAAATGAACACAACAGAAAAGTGTATTTAATATATTTCTGAATCAGTCACATCTCACCAGATAGTCAATCTCCCACCTGTAGGTAGGGCTGGGCGATAAAACGATAACGATAATTGTCGTAATTTTCCTCAATATAAATATAACAAATGTTAGATATAATTAAAACTCCCATACACCAGGAGAGGGGGACACTAATGCACCTTAAACGCTAGTTACCACCTGCCATTAAACAAGAAGAAGAAGACAAACAGCCAATCATGTCGCTGAAATAGAGACCAGTGGCTAAAAGGCTTGTAGTTGGAGTGGAATAAGCAAAATACCGGTAAGGTCGAAGCCATTGTCAACAAGAAAGGTCACTCAACTTCAGTAGTTTAGAGATATTTTGGCTATTTACAATCCAACAAAAAGAGCAAAGTGTGCCGAAGACACGTGCCAGCTAAGACGGGCAACACCACAAACCTGTTTCATGATTTGAAACAGTATCACCCATTACAACACTCAGAAAGTAAGAAATTACAGGACCTCAGATTTGTGAAATGTTCCACTGTTTGGCAAGTGTTTGTCGTGTTCTGACAATAAAGAATAGTTTAAAACCACAATTAACCACCTGGTTTCTTCAACTTTCACTCAGGAGCAACAATCAGCCTTTGAACTTGAAAGAAATAACCATTTGACATTTATCGTGATAATTATCAATATCGACTGACTAACATTTTTGCCCATATCGCCCAGCCCTACCTATAGGCAGACTCATCCCCACCAAAGATGAGCCCAGTGAGGGTGGTGTCATCCGCAAACTTCAGGAGCTTGATGGACTGATGACTGGAGGTGCAGCTGATGGTGTACAGGGAGAAGAAGAGAGGGGAAATGATGCAGCTTTGAGGGGAATCGGTGCTGATGGTCTGAGAGTCAGAGATGTGCTTCCCCAGCTTCACATGCTGCTTCCTGTCCGACAGGGAGTCTGTGATCCACCTGCAGGTGGAGTCAGGCACACTCAGCTGGGAGAGCTTTTCGTGCAGAAGAGCAGGGATGATGGTGTTGATGGCAGAGCTAAAATCCACAAACAGGATCCTGACATAGGTTCCTGAGGAGTCCAGGTGCTGGAGGATGAAGTTGAGGGCCATGTTTACTGAATCATCTACAGACCTGTTAACTCTGTAGGTGAACTGCAGGGGGTACAGGAGTGGGTCAGTGATGGTTTTGAGGTGGGACAACACAAGGTGCTCAAAAGATTTCATTACCACAGAGGTCAGAGCGACGGGTCTGTAGTCATTAAGTCCTGTGGTCCTTGGTTTTTTGGGGACAGGGGTGATGGTGGAGGTCTTGAAGCAGGCTGGTACGTGGCATGTCTCCAGTGAGGTGTTGAAGATGTCTGTGAACACTGGAGACAGCTGATCAGCAAAATGCTATAGGGTGGAGGGAGAGACAGAGTCTGGTCCAGCTGCTTTGCGTGGGTCCTGCCTCTAGAAAAGCCTGTTAACGTCCTCCTCCAGGATGGAGAGAGTCGTCACTGTGGTGGGGGAGAAGGGGGCCTCTGAGGTGGGCAGTTGTGGAGAGGCCCAGGCCCCTGCTGTGATGGGGGAGGTGGAGGGGGTGGGTTGGAGCTGGTGGATGGAGTCACGGGGGATGGTGTCAGAACTGTCCCATTGTCTTTCTAAGCGACAGTAGAACTTATTCAGGTCGTTGGCCAGGCGCAGTCGTTAATGGAGTGGGGGGCTTTAGGTTTGTAATTGGTGATCTGTCTGAGCCCCCTCCATACAGAAGCAGAGTCATTGGCTGAGAACTGGTCTTGTTTCTCACAACGTAAAAGAGAATGTCACTTTTGTTTTTAGTGCAGGTGTTTTGCATGTACCATACCAGAGGATGTGAAATATCTCTTCTAGTTTCTGCAACAAGCCGTTATTTTCACTATACAAATAATCAATCAATAGATCAGTCACAGTCTATAAAATGCCTCTCACATTTTTAAATTGCTTGTTTTGTCTGGCCAACACTCCAGACATTCAATTTACACTGACACAAAATGGAGAAAAGCAGCAAATCCTCACATTGAAGCAGCTGGAACCGGAGAATATTTGGTGTATTTACTTGATTAATGAATGTAACGATTCAAAGATTCTGATTGACTAAGTGTTTAATCGTGTGATGGTTTCAGCTCTAGTTTGCTCCTAGACTGTGTCCCATGTGTTTGTGGGTTTGTCTGTCATCTTTCACCAAATCCTGTTCACTTCAAAATGAGGTGTAAATGAAGTGAGTTTGATAAACTGGATAACTGGATTTAGCAGCACAGAACTGCATTAGTTACTGGTTTCATTTACTTGATCAGTGCTTCTTCTGTTTATAGAAGTCTGATATTCTAGATTTCTCTCAGTCAACAAATCCCACGAAAAGCTGTAGCCAAGTGTAGCTTGATGTAGCTCGTTCCTGACATGTTCCTTCATTTCCATGAACACACACACACACTATAGTTTACTTTGTTTCAGTCCCATGCACACCGTCCTGTTGCTGGAAATACTAACTACAGAACCAAATGTGTATTAATTCGCAGCTGAAAATAGTCCCCAACAAATACACTTTATTCTTCTGTTTGAGTAACGTTCGTTGAAAACTACATTACCCAGCTGTTTTAGGAAATTACTCTGCAAAAATCTAACTAAATATTTGTGACTTGTTTTTGTGATCCATAAGGGCAACTCCAACTTTACACAGAGGTCAGTTTACTAGTCATGGGGAGTCCTACTTAGTCTAACCTGAGACAATAACCCTGACGATGTCATGTCGAAGTAATTATAAATCGGGTTCACGCCAACATCCATGTTGTAATTACAACTGGAAACAAAGATTTTTCTGAAAGCTCCAGTATATCGGCTTGGAGCTAAATGATATAGCAGTCCCGTCAGTCTGTATGTAAAAACCCAAATTTGATCGATCCATTGTTATATTGTTAGTGCACAGTATTTTTAACTTTTACAAGACCAACTTGTACAACCTACCATCTACTACTATCCATCTCATATGAGGTGAAGCCAGCATAAAGAACAGACACTCCAGAATCCATCTAATTCATGTTTTTATTGTGTAGTCGACACAAATATGAATACACTGTTTGTCCCAGTTGTAGACAACTGGCATGAAGTAGACACAACTGTGTGGAATGATTTGTAAAAACAAAACAAGAACAGTCTATGGCTTACCGAGCACGACACTGAATCTATTTACAAAGTCAAATCAACTCACTGACAGTTTGAAAATTGGAGCAAAAAGCTTTTTCTTTTATAAATATAAAAAGTGGAAAGGAAAGAAGGCCACTATGGGCCTAAAGGGGGGATAAAGTCTCTTTCACCGAGACAGCTTAACACTCAACAGAGTTATACAAATCCCATTTTCTGTTATGGCACCAGTATCAAAGCATGGCCTGGACTCGCTGGTTTCCATCGCAAATGCTTCACCTCATGCAGGTTGAACAGCGCTAGTAGGCACTGAACCAACGAGTAGAATAGAATAAGAACTGAACAAATAAAAAGACTAAAAATTAGAGATAGACCTTGACTGTCACATGAGGTATTGTGGATCAAAGTATTTCTGTACATTGTCTCATTTTTCCTTGTTTTTTGGAATAGTTCGGAAAATCATATTACGTAATTACAAACAAAACAAAAAAAAAACGATCACATAGAATCTACATAAAAACAACAAATGAGGATGTCAATAACACAATTTTCTATGAGAAAATTCAGACCTAGAATGGCAGTATATTGACATTTATATGTATAAAAAAAAACAACCAAAAATGTAGCAGCAAACAACAAGAGAAAAGCATCGTTTTTAATCCATTACGTTTTTGTCATCTTTTTTTCTTTTTCTTTTTAAACACGTAGCTGGGATTTATTTTCTATAGCAGCGGAATACAAGGAGTGTTTCTCTCCTACTCTCTATCCTTAATGTACAATCAGAAACCTAACTGACAGGGCTCCTACACAGTTGGACATACTTACATACTTACAATTCAATATTTTTCCCAGAATTGGATCTGAAGAAAGCCCTCCTGCTTGTAGTAATCTGTCCAGGGTCATATACATATAGAGTATAAATCCACCCGTCCTGTGTAGGAACCCTGACGTGAATTCTACAGCATTAAGACACACCTCCCTGTTGAGCCTTCACCCTTTTTGCCACTGTTGCTGCCTTTCCCCCCTCTGTACTCTTGCCAGCTTTGCTCTCCACTTTTTTTAGGCAAGTCCCCAAGAAACGCAGCACACGTCTTTTAGGTTTGTGCAAAATCATGTCAATAGTCTCAACACTCTTCTTTTTTTTTTTTTAGCTTCATCCCCCTCCCAGAATCCATGAGCAGTATTTGAACTGAGGCGGAGCAGTGGAGGAGATGTTGTCCTGGTGATTTAGAGGCAGACAGGAGTTTTACTTTTACAAATATTTCCGGGCGGCAGGGCTGCTCTGGAGGCAGACACAGTTAAACACCAGTAGGTGGAGCCATGGTTAGTTAGCTAACTAGAAAATGCAAGCTAAAAAAATAAATAATATGTTTAACTATATAAAAATAAAGTATTATTTTAACTAAAAATAATACTTGTTTTTACTTTACCTGTGGACCTTCAGCTCTTGGCTCTGCGCACCGAGGTTGAACTGAATCACTGATCAAATTCAAATGTAAGAGCAGCTCTGCCTGTATGAAACACCTGTTGAACTAAAACTCTAATCTGAGACTTGGGAGGCAGCGACAGCAAGCCCCTGGCTCTATCAGACTCATGACAGTGTCAAGCAGCATTCAGTCTGGGTTAAAAAAAAAAAGGATTTCTGCCATACTGGTCATGAATCCAATCCAGGTGCAACTGGTCTGCAGGTGCTGCTTGGACTCTCCATCACCAAAAGACTCCTGCTCAAACCCCCATTCCATTTTCATGTTGTTTTACAAACTTTATCACTGTGATTTTTTTAGACGACCAGCAGCGCTGACCAAAAGTGCTTTTTTTAGAAAACAAAGTTGGAATGGTTTAGGTTGAACTACAGAGAAAGGAACCATAACACACTGTGGATTGCTCTGCTTGGTTGTGCATCGATTTGATCTTATCAAACTACAGCAAGCTGAAATGGGTAATGCCAATGTTGTCAACGAGTGGACAAAGAATGCCATTTGTCCAAAGCTGAACATCAGCAGTCCACAGTCACCAGGGTCATCAATAAAAACAGAGCGTCTCACACTACACTTGGTTTAAAAAACAAAAAGCTTGGAAGAAAAGAGGTATAAGACTAATTGATGAAGAGGGCTAAAATGATATAATAAAGTGACTAAACACAAGCAAGCAGGGATATATGAATGTCTGCACTGCAACAAGACAAACACGGGAGCTTGGACAGGTAGTCTAAAACATTCTAGATATAACACGAGAAATGGAGCAAAAAAGCATCTTCTCTTTAATAAAAGTCAGATTTCAGGTAAAGCCCTGAAGGCAGACTACAAGGACCTACTGTACATGACACTTTGGGATGTTTTAGTAGGCAAGTTGAGTCTGCGGTAATTTAAAGATTCCTAGTTTAATATTTGAGGGAACAAGAAAAGATATCTAGTAAAATGTCTGCTTTGTGGCTTTGACTCCAGCCCACACAGGCCATCAGTATTCTGTCTTTTCTCTCTGGTACATTTCTGTAGTGTTCATTTCTTTTCCCAGTATGGGAGGGGACACTGGCAGGAAATGTGACTTGGGGTTTGTTGCGGGGCGGGCGGGGGGCGCTCTGTCCCATCTTGGCAGCAGTAGGGGACAGCGGGCATGTGAGTGACATGTCGGCCATGATAGCAGCCCACCAGGAAGGACGAGGAGGAGGAGGGGAGGCCGAGTTCAGATGAGGCACCCCCTCCCCAGCCCACCCGTCACCACCCTCTGTCGACAACTTTCCCTCGATCATCAGGTCATCGTGCGACACGGCCATCCGTCATTTCAGATGTTGATGTCTCTGACGTCTGTGGGGGTGCAGGACAGGTCCACGTCCTCG
Source organism: Macquaria ambigua (assembly GCA_008360985.2). Classification (NCBI taxonomy): domain Eukaryota; kingdom Metazoa; phylum Chordata; class Actinopteri; order Centrarchiformes; family Percichthyidae; genus Macquaria; species Macquaria ambigua. The sequence continues at coordinate 85,630 of VMKM01000391.1, read as the reverse complement.
TCCACGCGTTTGGTTTCTGCGGCAGCGCCGTGCTGCTGAGCCTGCCGCAGGCTGGACTCCAGCAGAGACTCAATCTGCTCCTGACATGCCCGCAAGCAGTCCTGCAGGCACAGAATCAACACTGAGTACACACCCTCACACAGCTAACATCAGTGGCTTTTTCCACATTCAGAAATGGCTTTGGGAGTGTGTGTGTTTGCCTACCGGGTCACTGCGGATGACCTGCGACAGGAAGTTGGTGAGGTTCTGGGAGGACAAGGAGGCGTCTTGGCTCTTCAGGTAGAGACCTTGAACAGCTGCCACCACGCTGCCCGCTGCCACCATGGACGGAGGACTGGCGATGAAGTTGACATCTGTGGAAAAGACACATGCATGCGTTAGAGACATGGTAGACATAGAATATCTACAAAACCCCAGACATAGAATATCTACAAAACCCCATATCTACTGTCCTTTAAATAAATGCACAGAACCATTATATATATATATATATATATATAGTAGTATATATATAGTAGTATATATATATATATATATATATATATATATATATATATATATATATATATATATATATATGAACTTGTATCAAGACATTAGCTTCGTGTCCTACCTGTAGCACAGAGAGCCACAAAGGTCTGGGCGTGTTTCCTGAGGATCTGCTTGGTGGACGGGTAGATCTCCAGCTTGGACAGGAAATGCTCGATGAAGTCGTGAGGTGTGACTGAAGCCAGATCCCACTTCAGTTTGCTGAGAACCAGCAGCTCCATTTGCTGTGGACGGACCAGACCAGAGGCATTCACTCAAACTGATCCACTCACTTCTAGAGAAAAATGTACTCCTCCTTTCAGATCTGCTGTGACATTCATTTCCTGCAGCAGCACATTTAATAAGATCTGATATTTCTGCCAACTTTAAGTTTCATGTTTACAGCTTTCTTTTTTTTATTCCTGCAGTGGTCAAAATACTGCAGTGCAACATTCTCCAGACTTCAATTTTCTCAAAAATGTATTGTATTAAGTCGAATTTGTTAATGTATTGCTTGCTTAACTACCTATAAATTATATATAATACATCTCTGATGGAGTCGCAGCAATACAAGCAGCTGCACACGAAAGAAATGTCAGAGCAAACACCAAAGAAAAGTGCGTGTCTGTAGTTCTCCGTGTTCAGTTTGTCATTGCCAATAGTCTGCACCTCTGTCTTATGGCCAATGGGTGTCGCTGTGACTCAATGTTTTCTTGGCAGCCACTGAGACCATTCATGAAATCAGAGAGGCCTTCCAGTCACCATGGGAAAGTCACAGGCAGCCATTCAGACACCACAGCTACATTTCTACTTTTTTATTTCAAAGAATTAATCGATGACCTGTCAATACACCCACTGCCATATGAGTATGACCATAGTGACACTGACAAACCAGAGGAACTGCACACACTGTGTATGCTGCTCATGCGATCTCCTGTGCATGCTGCTCATGTACTGTATGTGTTATGCAACATCCATGTCTGCAGAACTCAATTACCAGCAGCTCTCCGGGCTGGACAGAGTTGTCCGTGTAGATGCAGAGTTTCTCCGCCGTTAAGGGCACAGTCTCCTTCATCTTGGATGCTAGAAACATGCATGTAGCTCCCAGCAGCTGCAGTCTTGTTTTCCTGGTGGCCTCCACTGATAAAAATCTGTCCAAATAGTTCATAGCCAGCGGAAAAACCTCCTCCTCACATTTCTGTTCCTCGCAGACCTGGAGGTGAGAAAAGCACTTAGAGGTTGCTGTCGCATGGAAGAAAATTCCCCCATTCATATGCATTATAAAGTCTTGGCCCCCACTGGCTCTGGGTCTTATTCCATGCACAGCTGTTTGCATTCAATAGCTGCCTATCCACAATCACCCGAAAATAAATGCAAAACATAAATTAAACATTTTGTGCATCTAATTCATTTGAGTTTATTGTTCAAATATCGTGCGGGGCACGCTATTTAAACCAAACTCAATTCCACATGCAACCCAAACCATCTAAAGTCTATTTATCTATTTATCAGAGTAAGTAATGAAAACAGTCGGGAATTAGTTTGCAGTCAGTTCTGACGGAGACACAAAGGTGGCGTCGATGCAAGTTTCACTCTCTAATTTCAACTTCGTCATCTTTTCAAAAAATATTTAGAAATAGTTAAAAATTACCAGGGTGTGTACAATTAGCATGTAAATGATCCTCATCGAATGCCTGATCGGATGAGGGTAAAATGTGTCGAATTGTGACACGTAGGGATTTTTAAAAAATTCATTTCTCAGACTGGGCTTCTTCACGTGCTGCAGGCGACTCTGCCCGGCCCCCCGATGCACGGTTTCAGAAATTAATAAAAAATATAAATCTATAAAGAATTCAATCCAAAAGTTCATGGTAATGTTAAAAAACATCTAATCTATCAAACCCGACTGTTTAAATGTATTTAATTCGTTCGGCCTTTTTAAAAACGTCCTTTTTTCTGGGCGACCTTCGCAGACAGCAGCGTCTCTGAAGCAAACTGCAAACTTTCCCCGTTGCTACCAGTCCAACAGGCTGTAGCAGTCCGGATGGAACCGTCTTATCATAAAGCTGCAATTCTGGCTCATTTAACCGACTTACTGTCATTGCTGCTGATATTATAGATTTTTAATGATATTAAAATCCTTCTCATATACGACAACAAAGATGGCGCGTAATACTGGCACGGGCCAGACTGCATACGTGTACATTGCTGTTATTTTGGAATATTTTCCCCATGTAATTACATTTGATAAGCTTCTAGAAAATATAGGCTAAGAAATAATCAATAACAAAAGGTATCCGTGGTGGAAACTGAGTGCAGTCTGTAGCCAAAATCTCCTCTTATAGCCAAAGGACCACCCAGCACACATGAGGACACACTTTTCAGAGCGTTTATGTAACATGCACAGTGAAATATCAGACATGACCCTTTCAAGGACTTTCACATTAACACTCATTTCTCATGTTTTAGGGTAGGCCTATACTGCTTAGCTATAATGACTACCAACAAGTTAGCAGCGAAACTCAGGCACTGAAGGAAAGTTGAAGTGAAGTAAAACCAACCTCTAACATCCAGGTGGCAACTATTTTCCTCATTTTGGGGACAATTTCCTTCTGAACACACTTGAAGTAGTTGGGCGACGGTAGGTAGTTTTCCTCTGCCTTCAGCATGGTGTGTAGAACTCGGTCGTTGAGCAGGTTGACGTCCTGGTAGGCTCTCCTGATGGAGTCCACCTCGCAGCACAGCAGCTGGTCCTCCATGGTAGCCTACTTCTGCTATTATTATAATTATCAGCGTCGATGTAATGTTACTGTATCGCCGTGCTGAAATGTCCCTCTGCGGCTGAAGGAGCAGCTACAGCAGACAGAAGGCTGCTCTCCGGTTGTCTGAATCACTTTCTTCTCGCTGGGCTGCTGCTGCTGCTGCTGCGTGCTGCTGCTCCTCCGGTGTGCGCGAGCCCTCTGAAGCACAGAGCGCTTCCCCCTGCGAGACAAAAACCCCTGCCTCGCGCTCACCAAACACGCGCACGCACAGGCACACACGCACACAAAGTTTTAACGTAGATCGCGCGCTGAGGATGTGGGCTGGGTGCGCGCGATGACGTCAGCTGTTGTTAAGAGGGGGGGGATCAAAGAGACAGGCAGTCTGCTAGGGAGCGCGCGAGGAAGGGATTCTATTATATACATAGGCTATATATAAGGAAGGAGAGACCCCCCCTCCTCCTATAGCATGGCAGCTTCTGAGGAAGAGGTGGGAGGTCCGGGGCTGAGTCTGGGGGACGTCTGTCCCCGGGGGAGGCTGGCAGTTTAGCGTCGGTAGGGGGCGATAACTGCTCACACCGCTTCTTCCTTCTTCCTCAGTCTCTCCCCAAGACTGAATGAGAGCAGCAGCAGCTCTCTGAGCAGACTGTGCTGAACATGAGGTGAGCACATGGGACAACAGTCTGGAGCACACACTGCTGCTGGCTTCATTTCCATGTATTCCTACAGCAAATAAAGACTCTCCAATCCATAGATAAAGTGTGCTATATCAGGCTATACTACCTGTAGCTCTGGTCAACATCTCATGGGCTACTAACCAAGCCATTTTTGACCTGTAGAATATGTAACACATTATTATGGTTCATTGTTGAGCAGGGTAAGCTCCCTATACACTCTGCAGTTCATTAAAGCTCCTCATGTGGCTCCCTCAGACTGAATGAAATGGGAGTCTACCTACAGAGTCAACATCTGTAAACGGGAACCCCACTGTGTTGCATTTTAACTTTATATTCTATGCTTTGCTTAATTTCATCAATTATTTGTGTAACTGAGAAGAGATACATATGGATATGCTATTGATCATTACAAAAGAAAATGTGCCATTTATTCTTTGGAACTGAGTTTGCTTTGATAATCTCAGCAAAAATGATGAGTTCATACTACTCAAAAACACAAGAAAAGCTGTTTAGTAATACTGGAGTGCAAATAGCAAAGTCGAAAGACTTTCTCTAAAACACACTCAGAGACACACACAAACGGGAGGAGACTGAATTGCACCAATGGGAGGAATTGCTGTTACTAGGCAGATGTAACTTTTCGTGTGGGGAAAAGTTCAGTTCACTGAAAAAGTAGACATTGTTATTGATAACCCTATTAAACCCTATCAAAGTCCTCTGATTTCAAATAATCAGTACGGTATTTTCTATTGACAGCACTGCTTTATATGTTTTATTTGCCCACAGCAAGAAAACCATTCAGTAAGCCTGATGAGAGACCACAGCAATGGATCCTGCAGGAGCCGTATATTCTGACATTTACAGCTGGATACAAAGTCTACCAGTCAGGCCCTGCCAGTACTATTTACTTACTCAACTTACTACCCGCATTTAGTGTGTAGTTGTGCACATTTTAATCTAGTTTCAATATGAATTGGAGCTTTTCACATTCCTGGGATTCCTCTCTGGACTACCGTAATGCCTGAAGAGGGTTACACCTCTGTGGACAGAGCCTAGTCCCATCAGAACATATCACCACTCTATTGTTGTTGTGAGGGATCAAAAATACCATATGATTCTGCTATGAAAAATATCTATTCACCATGCATTTACATCTGTGACGGAATTGTAAACGTGTTGATTTTTCCAAACTTCTTAGCTTCTATTTACCTTCACTTTCACTTCATGTTTAGAAAACCTCTTCACATGTGTGTTATGGTTCATTTAAATGTTGAATGAATACATTTTTACATTGTTTTTTTTTTTTGTGTGTGTGTGATTTCCTGTTTACAGCTGAACCCCCATCAGTATGATTCAAATACTACAGTTATATAAACTAATACAAATCTAATCAATCAAGCTTTATTTTACCATCATAAGCCCTTTTGATTGCCTGATGGTCTTTTACAAATCTTTTATCACTCAAGTATTTTATTTATAGCATATGCACATTATAACAAGCCACCAGGGAAACTTTTTCTTAACTTCTTTATTTTATTTAGTCATTTTTTAACATGTTTGCAAATGACAACGTGTTGGAAAACAAAATATATATCCTGCGGACAGACACAGAAAGTTAGAAAAACAGAAAGCTACAGTTATTGGGATCCACTTCATTTCCCTCAGATGACTTTTCTCAATGGCATGTTCTGTCCTCTCAGTCCCTCTCATGCACAAACAGATAGAGGCTTTCTGTGGGAAACAAAGGGAGCTGGAGCATGTGACTTTTGCAGTGAGGCTCTTCTAGCAGCTTTATGGTAACAGGGGCAAGAAGTGTTTAAAGGGACAGCAGAGAGCTGAAGTCTACCAAGGCACAGACCGCTTTAGACTACTGATCACACCGCCACAGAGCCCACTGCTGGAAAATAAATGATATGTCAAGGCTTCCATTTACCACATCAAGGCCATCACTTTTTGCCCTGCTTTTTATCCACTTGCAGTGCCATGTGACATTCTCTCATTTTGACTCCTATGTGCCCTCATTTTCTTTGCTTCTTCAACACATTCAAACTGACTCCAGCCACTTTATTTACTTGACTACACTGTTTAAGCCTGAATATAATGTTGATTCTGTTATTTTTCTTAAGTCAGGCTCTTGGTAAGAATAAGAAATAGATATCATATTGTGTGTGATATGTGTTGGACAAATTGAAATGTTCAATTTAAAGTCAGGATCATCAAAGTTATTACAATCCTTTAGCAAATTATCCATCCAATATTTGTCTAGATATTTCATTTTGGACCAAAGTGGAGGACTGACTGACCACCACAGACCTAGAACCCTGTCGCTAGTGTTGCTAAAAAGCTTTATTTCTTTACTGCGGTTATATTGAGGTAATCAGATAAAGGCGTTCCCTTGAGTTTCAGTAGTTGCAGACTTGACTTAAACAAAGATCAGTATTTTTACTAAACTTTTATCATACAGCTCTCAGCCATTAGGCTATGTTTCAGAAAAGGGCTGTGACATGTACACATTTTATATCTCTTTGCACACATTGTATGCAAGCTAATACTGAAGTTAATGGTTGATTTAAGAGTTAATGCCTTACTTAGTAGGAATTTAAGTTTCCCACAGGTTGGCTACTCCAGGTATGATAAATTTCACTTTGACTACACAGAGGCTTTCAGTCGCTGTACCAGCTGAGGTCTGTGGACTGGTCAAACTCACTTTTCACATGAATTCATTTTCTAGCTCTATGCTTTCTAGTTTGTTTTCTGTGACTTGAATGGGAATGTCAAATTGTCCCGTGTGTGTAAAAGCACATCATCAGTTGTCATCGTCAAATTCATTAATTTTTTCAGTCTTAACCATTCATTCATTCCATTTCCCAGTACTGCCTTTCATTCATTCAGTGGTTTGGCTGGTATGTGTGTGTGTGTGTGTGTGTGTGTGTGTGTGTGTGTGCGTGCGTGCGCTCACTCATCTCCTTCTCCTCAGACACTCCCCCTATGCTATTTGTAACCCCCGCTCCCCAATTTGACTTTATTCTTTGCACTTTCTACATCCTGGTTGTTGAATGTTTTTGTCATTAACTGTGTATAAACCTATTCTTTTACACATTACACACACACACACACAAATCTAAATATATTGACTCATTCATGTGAATGCGCCTTTAGGTAACAAAGCCATGAGACTGTAGCATGCATACTTGGCATACCTGCATGTGCCAACAACAAGGTAACCATTTGCTTGTGATTATTTGTCAGGCAAATGCTATTTCTTCTAAAAAGAAAAGTATATTTCTTCTACTTTTGTGTACTTGATTATCGTCCTAATTCTGTTGCTTAGGGTTTGTGGGTTTTCTAACTTTGGATATTTTTTCCCACAAGGAAATATTCTTGAATAGTCCAGGCTATTCTGTTGTCCTGCCTTCATCGAATCCCAAGCTTTAATACCTAAAAGCAAAGCTGTGGGTGTGAGTTCGTAGGGGTGTTGAAGTGGTGACATTTGTCTTCACCCTCATTCTATGTCTAGCTTGGAAGTCCTGATGTCTCTTCATATTCTAAATATGACCTCCAACAGCACACACACACACACACACTCACAGTATCTGTGTGAGGGCTTCCCTTCCTGAGTGAAAGAGAGAAGGCAGAGAAAGAGGGTTCTTCTCTGTGAATGAAACTCCTTTCTCAGCTGAGGGCAGGCCCACAATGACCCTGCAAAGATGGATAGGGAGATTGTCCTGTGAAGTGATCCGCGAACACAGATAGGCGGGGGTAAATTTGGGCGTGTGTGTGTGTGTGTCCTGCACCACAACTGACCTAACAGCACCTCTGGTCTGGCTGGATGGGTTGGTGCTAAGGGGCCATGTAGGGCCAAGGGCAAGGATAAGAGGAAAAAACCCCGGCACAATGGGGCAGTGGGAGTTTGGGAGGGGGGTGGGGTGGGTTGGAATGTATGTATCCCATATCTCACACACACACACACAACTTGAGTCTACAGGGTGCTGCTTTGATAAGTATCTGTGAATGGGGCTCGTGCAAACTACTAGCTAGGCTTTGACCAGCTAATATTTGACATACAGTACTCAGTGGTCACAAACTGGCTGAATATGGCTCCAACGTGTGCTTCACTTAGATGAATATGTCACACTTAGAGATTAGTATTTGGATTTTGATTAGGATTTGGTGCCCCCCCTCCACTTCAGCTTCAGACTCAGATAGTGTAGATCCAGTAGATAAGGGGTTGAGATATTTCCTGAGTTAATCTGGACAGTTATAGAGTAGATATTATCCTATTACAAATGAAACATGTAACTGCAGAGTAGGACACTAAAATCTAGATAGTGTCAGCCATTATTAGTTAATTTAAGTTCACTGATATTGCATTACATATCCATCATTCTGTATCTGAGAGTCTAGCAGCTATCATAGCATCATTAGCATTAGTGTTATTGCTACTTAACTAGCTACTAATGTACATTAAATGTCTACACACAAAACGGCACTTTAATGTTAAGACAAGATACCTTTATATTTGGCTTTCTTTTCCTCCTCTACTTTCCTACATTTTCTTACTTGAAAACCTGAAGGCTTGGACCGTTTCATTATGAGCTAAATAGTTTAGTTTATCTTGATTCTTTCATGAAAACACGATATGTGCCTCTTGACCCCTGCTCATTAGTCAGGGATTTTGGCTAGGCGACCGCCTAGTTTGCCTATGCCAAGAGCCGGCTCTGGTCTCAGTGCAACACATTCTGTTATGCTAACAAACAGTTCCAGTTGCATTCACATTTTCTGCTGTTCACACTGAGCTTCAGGTAGGTGTTTTCTCTTTTGGCACACAGGAAGTGATATGTTTTGTGTTTCCTGTATGTTTGGATTAAATAAAAGCACCTGGATAGTTAGCATGGACGGCCATAGCCATCATGGCTGAGCAGGACACAGGAAATACAAGGCCTACGTGCGCACATGACTTTGTGATCATCCCGAGCCCTTAAAGTTAACAATGGCTAAGGGACCGTCACAGCATTTAGCTCATTTGAATGTGAACGTGGCAATTAGTAGGTCTGCAGAAATGTAAATTTATGCAAGGGTTTTAGGTACAATTAAACATGTAAAGTCACAGTGTCAAGAAAGAATAAACCTGCTCTGACTTTGTTGAGCTTTGAAGGGGAGTTTGTACTGTAGAGTCCAGAATGGAGGAAGATATCCTTTCATCTAATTGCATTTCATACAGTTCTTGCAGTCAGTCCCGATACAGGACTAATAGATGCTCTTAATACAGAGAACTACAGCTACACCACGTATGCGTTAGCTTTCCGTTCTGCTAGCTTCCATTTCTCAATGTATTTTGCCACAGAGAGTTTTTCCATCTGTCCTTCTTGTAAGGAATCACATGTTCCAGCTTTTCTGTCCACACTATGAACACTTTATAATTTACCAAAGATAAGGTAATAATTATTTTGTTGGCATTTAACCAATTCAGCTCTGATGAGTCAAGAGTCAAATCAAACTGGAACTTTCAGATTCTACAGAAGGTTTTCTTACCTCTTAAGTTTCTTATGCTGTACACATTGTAAAGCACTTTGTGATTTTGGGCTATATAAATAAAACTGACTTGACTTAATTTTAAATCATGTTGACATTAATGGCCTTCACTTCCCACAAACGCAACAACTGACAAGCACTTCATGCAGATATTGTGCGGAGATGTTAGTACACAGGATTTAAACTTCTCTCTCAAGCTGTCTTTTTTCATTCTTTACACTTACACACTACTCACTTTTTACAAAAATCAAAAAGGTAGTGGATTTATTTTAGGATATGGATAGTGATCCCCAGATAATGTTACACCTTTTCAAAAACGTCAGGATTTCCACTTTCTATAGCCATATCATAGCAGTAGATAGCCATTTGACTAAATCTTTATGTTGTACACAGATGGGTTAACTAAGGTCTGTAGTCAGAGGTGAGGCCCGTGTTTTGAGCTATAAATCTGAATTCTCTGTGTGCTCCCTCTATCAGACGGCAGCAGTCACAACCAAACCCATTTGCCTCTCAATACTCCAACATCTTTCTTTGGTGCAGATAAGGCACAGCGGGTGGTGGTGTGTGTGTGTATGCATGTGTGTGTGTGTGTGTGTGTGTGTGTGTGTGAGAGAGAGAGTATGTATATGAAAGACAAATGTCAGTTTCCATGGGGTTACTTGTCACTCTAATCTCCTCACAGTAAGTTGCTGCACTCTTGTCTCTATGTATATCCTAAAGTGATGCCAAAGATGTATGGTGAGTGATGCTACCAACTCTGATATGATGGGGTTTCTTTGTGAGCACAGAGGAAAAGCCTGGGAAGCACAAACGTTTCATATCTTTGAGTACTTTAAAAGTTCACAGGTGTGTTTCATTGATGTCTGTATCTCTGAATTTGGGATTGACCTGCTAAAAGAAAAAGAGGCGTTAACCCTGAAGAATTTCATCAGCCTGCTTTCAGTGGGAACGTTTAGTGATGGTTTAAATGTTGTTTCAGTATCACCAAGCACTTTACTATAAATTTGTAGTTTCTCATGCTAGATTTTTATATCTTTACACACCAAGTTATTGTGTCTTAAGATGTTATAAGCATGTTAACATGTTTCAATGTCTTAATGTGTTCAAAACATGGGAGCAAGCGCTTTTCTGGAAATCTAGAGGGAGACCAGAGCAGCTCACCACTTCTTTCTTCTTTGGTTGTATTTTTATGCAACATCATGTTGCACTGTATTACTTCAGTCCACTCCTTCCAATTCTTTGTCTATTCAAAATATTATTTGAATAAACAATTTCTTTCTTAATTCAAACTACTACTATTAATATATTTGACAATAGATTGTTTAAAAAACACACAAACAGAAAGGGAATGATAGATGATATAAATGGGTTCAGTAGATGGTAGGAAATGATTTGATTGGTTACTGTGCATTATGTTAAACTAGAGTTAACACCAAAGTTTAACATTCATCAGCCCTCAGTGGTGAGACTGGTATGGACCTCCCATCAGCCCTTCAAAGAGGGCGGGCCTAGAAGTGCCAGCCAATGGCATGGAAGCATCAGTCACCATTGTTGTGATAACATGGCAAATGTCAATGTATTAACATGCCTTTACCTTTTTATTCTATTAAGATGCAACAAGTTGGCAAGTAAAGGTGTAAAGATGCTCAAGAACCTGCTTGTTTTGAGGAAAGTGGCTTGAAATATTTTCAGAAGGTTTTTGACCTCCCCTATGACCTGAGTTGAATATGTGTCAGATGTGGCCTGGATTTGGTGACCAGACATCTCTATTAGAGATGGAAATCATATAACCATACTGATATCAATTAACCAGCTCAGAGGAAAACAGAGAGAGGGATAAAGACAGAGAGAAGAAAATGTGAGAGAGGGAGCTGGACAGAAGAAGAAAAGTGAAACTGAAGCCTAACCTTATTTAGTAACTCAGTGTCATTCTGTGGTTTAGCAGCTAACGTGTATGTACTCTGCTGTCTCATATAAAGGGGCCCAAACACAGTGTGAAACAGTTAGACTCACGTCATACATGCGTCTCCTGTATGAAAGAGATATACCAACTAAAGGAGCTAAAATGGGGAAAACAGGACCAGAAACTAACGTTCTGACCACCTACATGAGTTTTCCTGACAGGGCACAGGGTAGACACCACACTGCAGAAACTTTCTCCCGCACTGACAAAAACACATTTTGTCACAGCTCCAAACACGCCCAGCCTGTTGAGTCAGGGAGTTTCTTCACCTGGGAAATCACTGCTTTGTGTTGGACTGCCCATTTCATTTGCAAATATTTGCATAGATTTTGCATTATGTCTCCAAGGTATGTAAAGTATTCCTGAAACCATTTGGACAAATCTTCATGGAATCACCTGGAGCACTTCATTTCAACAACACGGAAAAACCCTGAACTCTTACTCTGTTCATGAGAACTGAACTATTTAGTGCAACTTGGTTGTGAGGGACTGAGCTGCGGGCATGAGGAGGAGTCACAGGTGGATTTTCAAGAGGAGGGTTTTATTCTCCCAAAAATGAAAGAAACTGTTTAGAAAATATGACACAAGTTCATGGCCCATAAAAGAGGTCAACTGAACAGAACTAACCTCAGGTGTGATAACGTAACATAAACTGAACAGACCAAACTGGCCTAACAAACTGAACACAAAGGGGAACATATATAATACATATATAACTACAATTAGTCTACATGGTTAGGTATTTTAACAATTAACCAAACCAAAAGTACCAAAAAACCCTAAAAATCCCATTCTCTACAGTCTGGCCACTTTCTGTTGATGACTTGATGACCACACATTGAATATACACGACACTTTGAGAGGACTCATGTTAACCTTTATGTAGGTAGGTATGCTGTTGAACAATCACTTCTCATCCAGCTGCAGTGTTTGCATTATCAAGCAGTTGGCCCAGAAAAGCCCAAGTAGTTGCAATGATGAGTAATGCTTCCATTTTGCTCAAACTGTATCCAGATCTGCAGATTTGGAGCTGATAATGACTCCCTGCAGCCACGGCCCAGGGTGAAGGTGTGCACTGTAAATAAAAAAAAAACGGCCTGTCACATTCCATTAAACTTCAGCTATGTGAGTAATCGTCACATTTATAAAGCGATAGATTCAGTCTTTATTTCCTTAAATTACAAAAAAAGGTGAAACTCAGATTGAAGGACGTCCTTTTTTACAATCTGTCACAAGTGTTAACTTTAACCCACATTTTAGATTGACAGGCTGCTCCTTTCTCTTCTCTTTCAGATGTGATTTGAATAACTGAACAGTCTGGCTGGCACTGTCTGCTACTGACATGTCCCTTTATTTTTCTCTTTTTCATTATTATTATTATTATTATTGTGTATGTCATATATTAAGGCTTTGGTTGTTTTGTTTTATAGTTAGATTATGACTGCATTTCGACTTTATCACTGTAAATGTTAAAACCAAACAAACAAACAAGAAAGAAACATGGAGCAGCTTCAGGTGTCTTTCACAGGTAGCACACACCTGCTCTGTACAACAGAGGACAGACTACACAAACACACATGAAGCAAATCTGAACCACAATTCACAACCAATTCACACAAGATATTTAGTGCGAGTGGACCACCGCTGGCATTATTTCACAGTTTCAGCAGAGGCAAGAGCACACAACGTGTCCCGCTTTATTTCATCAGATACATTTCCTGTGGAAAAAGGATTTCTGTTTTCATTTTTTACAACAAAACAAAAAAGCATCCATATAATACTGTGGCTGTCTACTGGTGAGTGAGTGAAAGAGCAAGAGTAAGTCCATACTGATATTTCAATCAGGAGAGACTTACTGCAGAGATGCTTAAAGAATAATAAAATGATGTATTGACATGGAGCACGATAGGAAGGTGGAAGAAAGTGAAGAGTAATCCAGGAGGAGAGATAGAGACAGGACAGAGAGTGTGTATCATGCTTCTTCCATGCTGATGTTCTCTCTTCTGGGTTTTGTTCACAGTGACAAACATTTTGCCCTTATCATTTTTAGGTCTATTTCAAACCAGTTCTGACTGTCCCTGGGTCCATTTTTTTATAAAAAAAGAAAAAAAAAGAAATTGAAACAATAAATCAATTTATGCATGTCAGGTTCTGGTAGGTTTCACATAGGTCTGTTTCAGATTGGGTCCAAAGACCTATAATGCAAATGTGTACTGTGTGTCTGCTATTATTGATCAATTTGTCCCATATGTGACATTGTGTCTAAATTACAGCGGCTGTCATTATTTTCAGAGTATTCGTGTCACAGGGAGATGTTTAAATGTCATAACCAATATAGTTAAATTACCCATTTTTGAAAGACATCAAAGAAGTCTTTGTACCTGTCCAGATGCCTTTACAGTTCCACGTCAGGCTATGTTGGTCCCCTCTTTGATAGGTAAACATCATCACGGTTGCAACTCCCCCCTTGGCAATTTTTAAAAGAAAATTTAAAAAGCATTTTTACACTTATATAATGAAAAATTACGTTAACGCAGATTTTTCTGTTTCATTTTTGTTTTTTTCTAAATGACAGAGTGGCCCACATTGGGTCAGTGTAAAATGATAGTCCACTGTTGGTAATGTAGGAATGTATGTATGTGTTCGTGCCTGTGCATGCATGCTGGCATGTATGTTGGTTAGAGTTCACATGTGCTATCAAATCCTTACAAATATTAATGGTGTGGGTCAGGAGCCAGGGAATGTGACACACACACACACACACACACACACACACACACACAATGCAGTGCAGTTCAATGTAAAGGGCCTTATCTAGTCCCCAATCAACAAGTCCCAGTCAGTTTGTGGAGCCAAAACAAAAAGCAGAGGTGTGGTGAGGTGTGGTGTATTTAAGTGGAAGTAACAGGTTTACACCCAAATCTCAAACCTGAGAGAATTCTACTTGATTGCTACTGGCTTGTCAAACTTGATTAACTGGTTAATCAGGGAAATAAAAGAAAATCCTTATCACACATTTCAAAAGATATATGACAAACTCCATAAATCAGTACTTATATTCATATGCACATATCCTCAGTACATGCATGCCATGTGTTTGATATTCTTCATCACATACAGAGTAACTAACAACACAAGCTAACATTTTGCACAATACAGCCTGTAATTACAGTAATTAATTTAATGTTTATGATCAAACACACCAAGGTATATGAGCATATGTGATGGTATCAGTAACCACAAAATTCATATTTTGAACTCATGGGCGAATTCACAATAGGATTGTGCGGCTGCTAAACAAATAAATAAAAAGACAAATAAAAAGAAACCGTGTAACTCTCAAAGCACCCACAAAGGGTGAAATGCACCCCTAACTGCGCTGCCAAGCAAATAGCATCTTGGTGCTCCGGTGCTATTTGCATGCCCCTTTCTATGCAAATGAGCCTCACTGCAAAAAAAGTCCCATTCACAACACCAGCGCTAACAGACACATGTAGTAACTGAAGCGCATTTATAAGGGGTGTCACACCCAGACTTTCCAGTGATCATGGCAGCAGTGATTGTAGCCAGGCGAAGGCATCGTCATGCCAGGCGAAGGAGAATATCACTTTCTGTAGCTTGAGGCCCAAAAATGTCCGTTTTCTCCTTCTCTCTGCCAGTGTCCTGCCTACTGTGTTCTTGGCACAAAGCCACCATTTATAGCTGACTTTGCAACACGGATAATTGCAATCACATGCAAAACAAGGGCAAATACCACTCAGCTGCAAAACTTTATGGGCGTGTTTGCCATTTGTGAATCGGACCTTAAGACGGGGCAGATAGCGGTTGCAAGTGATGCACAATTCATGGTGCTATCAGCGGCTGCAATCCATTCTTTGTGAATTTGCCCGACACTGTGCTGCATAAAATGTCAACATCAGTTCCTCCAAATCAAACAACAAAACACGTAGTTTGTCCATATCCTCTAGAACGACACATAGAAGTGTGTTCAGATCTGACGCCTCTATCAGCAAGACGACATCGTCTGCCTGTTCCTTCCATAACTATTGGAAAATACATCTGTTTTATGATGTGACAACACCTTAGGTAAGGTAATGCCACCTGTTGCACCAGTTTAGGTGCATCCATGATGAATCCAGTTGGTCCATATGGTAATGTGAGTTTTAGGTTCATGCTAGACTGAGCTGTAGACAATCCTGTACCATTCATATGAAAGCTGCAAAAGCTACTGACCAGGTGCTTTCTGTGGCTGTTTACAGACTAGGTGTGAAAGTTGACATTCAAATCACTTGCGTGACTGCAGAACCACTCAGTGAGTCATGTAAGTTATTGTCAGGTCGTTTTCGCAGGAGGGGGCAAAAGGGATTCACATGTTTGCAGGTGAAAATTGTATAAAGATGTGATGCAATCAAACAGTTCACAGTAGATACACTGACAGTGTCTGAGCTGATGTGTGGTTTCTCCTGTACAGACTTTCTGTGGCACAGACATCTCTACAATAGCAATTTGTTAATGAGTCGTTTCAGTAGGAATGAATGGGAGTTTAGCATTTCACATACAGTTCGACTGGCCTACCATTAGCTCTGCATACAAGAAACAATTGACATTCATGACATATCTCCAGAGGAGACTGCTTCTGAAAACATCGTGTTCACATGCTCTCAAGTAACCTTGTTAATGCCAGCTCTCTGCAGAAACCTGATTTCTTAAACATCATGTAAATGGAAACCTGTTACTCGCAACTGATGTGAGTACAGAGTATTAGAGACAAAGCCCAGCAGGTATCAGGTTGAACTTTCTGTTGTGCACAAGAATGAATCATTCACACCCTTAAAGTACTTACTTTGCTCCCTTGAGTTGACAACCAGCCAAAGCTCATCACTGTGCTGAAATAATGTCTGATGTAGCATCAAGCATCAGGTGTTAAAGGACTCCTCTCCACCTAACTGCAGTTACAACTTCAAGCAGTTACAAATCAGACAGAACTGCCTTATCATTCCACTTAATTAATTCAGACTGACATTGTGTTCATGTCAGCTGATTTGTTCTTTGGAAGGGGGTTTATTTTGTTTTGTTTTGCCTCAACTACTCAGTAGTGAATGACGTGCCGCTGTTGTCTTTCTCAGTCGACACAGAAGCTGTTGTTTTTCAAGACGATCGAAGAAATATGCTGATTTAAGAGTCGTTATTTCAGTCAACGAACAACAACCCGCATAAATTCCTCAATCCATCAGCACATCAGAAGATGACATCCCTCTGTTGGCTGTTTCTCCAACAGGGGATATCATTTATTCATTGCAGTCAAGTCAGGTTTTTAGTCAGTATTTGTAGACATGAATGAAATCTAAAGCTTCTACCTTAATTGAACAGTGACATTTCACTGCAAGTCACGACTGAGAGCCTGTAAACTGCAATCCATGGGAGCGTATCAGTGTTCCCAGGGTACTATGTTCCCCAGTTCAATTCAACACACATTAACCCTCCTATTTTATTCAGGTCATATTTGACCCGTTTCAAGTTAAAATATTTCATAAATATTATCCTTTTTTTATTGGAAAAATGCTCAAACAGCTATATAAACACAACAAAACCAATGGTTATCATTTGATTTGATTTTGAAGGAGAGTATTACAGAGTCTGGGTGGTTCTGTGGATACAATTTTACTCAAACTCTTGTTTGGGTTTGATCCACAAAACTACCCAGAATGCTTTATTGCTGCATGCCATACTATGACTCCAACCATTTGATAAGTTCCCTCAAGTACAGGCCCATTATACTGAGAGCCATACGGCAGTGCTGGGGAACAGAAAACCCCTTTGACGAGTTCTCACAATAGCCCATGTCATATTAAGCAAATACAGAGCTGGGGAATGTCTTTTTCAGGTTCCCATCATGTGATATATAAATCTGGGGAACATAGGACCCTGGGAAAACAGGAATGACCCCCAATCCTTTTGAGTTGCATCACAATTCATATTTGAGTCCTTCAAAACTTGGGTGATACTAGTATGTTCACAAATAAAGGTGAGGGATTGTCACTGGCCTTTTGTTATTTCTTTAGAAAACAAACTAACATGGCCTTCATTTCAGTATATATTCTTTTAAGGTTTTATTATCCAACTGTAAACTGTAACTGACATTAACCATGAGTTTCTGATGATCTGAAATTTACCAGACCAAAACAAGCAAAAACTAAATAAATAAAAAAAAAAAGTCTTAGTCAAAATGGTGGGGGAGCTGAGGTGAGTCACACAGACTCCACCGTGACTGATTGCCTGAGTCCCCTGTCAATCAAGTATCAAGTAGACCCTGATCAGCACACCAACCGGTGTGATCACTTACAACAGGGGTGACCAATACGTCGATCGCGATCTACCAGTCGATCACAAAGGCCATGGTGGTAGATTGTGTGCCATTCAAAAAAAGAAAAATCACATGTAGGCCTACGTCCCTCCTCCCTATGGCATCTGCCACTTAACCACTTGATTGACATACAGAGTGGCCAGTCTGCTGCTGTTGAGAGGTTGTTACATTACGTTACCATAACAACTAAAAAACCCAGAATTTGTTATTCTATTATTGAAAATGATCCATGGTATTTAAAAAATAGAATGAATAAGCTACAAAGAAAAAGAATAAAAATAATATACAATATGTATATATATTTTTAATTGTGTCAAAATAAAATCAACCAATCAGGGTCCATGCAGTAATGCAAGGTACATTTTTATGTATTTTCAGCAATAGGATTTTTTTTTTTTTTATTGGTTGGTAGAGCATGTTGAGCTGGTCTTTTTAAAAGTAGCTCACAAACCAAAACAGTGTGGGCACCCCTGACTTACAACTACCACACACAGGTAGTACTCCTAACACTCAGTGTTTAGTTGCATTGCAGACCTCACCACATGAAATGTAGGGAGAGAGGAACTGTGGGAGTGTTTTGGTGAGAAAGAAAATGCACTTGTTTATTGTGTGAACGTGGAGCAGTGTGGTGGGCTGGGTATACTTGTGGTTTAGTGGAGGTGGAAGGAAAAGAGGTTCACTTGCTTCTAATTTGACAACATGCCCTTAAACATCCTTATTACCTTGTACACCATATCACAGTGTTTCTGCCTGTTTATGAGTGTTTAAATACAATACAAAGCTATTTGGGTTAAGTGTGGCATACAGGTTGTGTGGGTGTTAACATTCCTTTCCTAATAGGAATGCAGGATATGTGGAAAGGTGAAATTCTGATGCCTACCAGAGTGCGGGTGGCATTTGCTTTCTTGAAGACCATCCATCCATTTTCTGCCACTTATCCAGATGCTACGGAGCCCGGGCCTAGATTCATCCATAGAGAGAAAAATTATATATTGAGGCCACGTTTTACTACATCGAGCGCTCAAAATGCTACACCGAGCACTTCTTCTGTCAACTACAACATAGTGTAATATAACGGCACCCTATTATTGGGCAGATGAAATTGTAACGTTATAACAAACACGTAACACCTGTTCGTCTCCAAGTTATCCCACCTTTCAAAACGATGTGCCATGCCAACTGTTATTCTACGGAGGACTTTACACCTACTAAGGGCTAGGTGTAAGATTTAAGTTGTAACTTCTGCCTACGTTGGAACTATTTCAGCTGGTGCAACACTTAAAACTTAAGTAGCGCGTAAACTCTGACCTAAGTTAGAAATTACGGGGGGGGGGGGCAGAGGATTGCTTCTCAATGAGCCCCTGACGGAGTGTCCAATTATTTAAACCTACTTTTAAAAGAAATCATAAATGGACCAGGACAAAAACTCTCACAAGACAATATATAAACATTATAATGAAAATATAAAGTTTAGGCTTAACTTGCCCTGGTCTGGTGACAAGACCCCCCCCCCTACCCCCCCACCTCCACACCTCCACTCGCTGCATCCGGGTGATGCACAGACAAAAGCAGTTCAGTATCTCTTACTAGCCGTTCAATGCACACTTATATCTAAGCACGAGTCATCAGTCATCAGTGTCATCTCCCCCATTTCCTCACTACAATACCTTTTACAAAGCGGCTGATTTTAAACTCTGAAAAAGCTATCTTTTAGCAATATACTAAATATATGGTTGTTTCCTTTGAGTGTCTATTTCTCTGTAGCACTTAATGTGTTTGCACAATATCCCATATCTTACACTTGTGGTGGTGCCTACCAGAGGCTCCGTGTGGAGTTGAAGTGTTTGGGATCAACCTCGTCTGTAGTTCTAATTGACTCTTATTATACATGCAAGGCAGATCACAACTGAGACAGAAGCACGAGAGCTGTTAGATTCAGTTTCAAACTTCTGATTATCAATAATGCTTATCCTGAGCAACTTTCAGTGAATGCAACAGCAAACAGATCTCTGTATTTCTAGAATAAAAAAGGATTAAACCAAGATGAGCAATAATTGTAGTAGTAGAAGTAGTAGCAGTAATAGTAGAGGTAGCAAAAGAATGTGGTTTAAACCCTCACCTCTGAAGTGCGCACACACACACACACACACACACACACACACACACACACACACACACACACGCTTTCAATAAGGACGTCCTGGGAGAATTTTCTCTTTTTCTCTTTACCAACTGCTTTTAGTCAGGATGAAGTTTCATTGCCCTGGGCTGTGGTCTACCTCAGCTTTCCCCTTGGCCTAACACACACACACACACACACACACACACACACACACACACACACACACACACACACACACACACACACAGGGGATTGGGGGTGGAAGTGTTAAAAAAACAACAATATCGAGCTGTTTCTGCGTACGAGTTTGCACGTGTGCGTGTCTTCTACTGCAGGAGACGTTCCCATGTTTTCTCTACTATTACTACACATTCGTGTGTGTGTGAGAGATTACAGGTAAATGCATGGCGAGCAGTCTGGTAGCCATTATGTTGTCACTATTATGTGAATGGCTGTCTGCTGATAGAGAAACACACCAACATGAGCTTCAGAGAGCATGTCATGATGGGATTATTTGTGCACTAAAGTCTATCGAAGCATAGTGGAGCCTCTGTCTTTCCGTCCATCCAACACTTTGGTCTACAGCAAGATGTCTCAACAACTTCTCATCAGACTTCCATGAAATTTAGTATATATATATTCGTGGTCCCACAGAGCTGACCCCTTCATCTTTGACCTAGCACCACCATCAGATAAAAAATTCTAGGTGACTTCGGTCCAAGACAAGCAGCCCGTTTTCACCACAGGAACTTTTCCATTGGGTCAGGAACCATTCTAGGCACTGGGGAACCTTACCTTCGTTTCTAAAGGTGAAACCAGGGTCTAAATTTAGGTTATCTGCCATAAGGCAAACAGTTCTGGGTACTATAGTTGCTGGTGCCAAAATATGGGTACAGCTTACTGATGATGATTGTGTAAAGCTTCATTCACACCGGAAGCAGAATTTGGTGCCACTATTATTGATATTAAGATGAGGAGTGGACATGTCTTGAAATTTGTATTGCTACAAAATGTCATGTAGTCAACTTCCTGACTCATCCAAAAAGAGCGAGATAAAGGGAGAACAACAGGATGAGTCTGTGGTGGAGATTGAAAAAAATGCCGCTTGACCTTTTCTTTTGCGCCTCCATTGGGTCCAAACTTCCACCTGTATAGGAAATATCAATATCTAACAGGCAGATTGCTCTGGAATTTACTGAGAACATTTATGTAACCCAGAGGATGAACGCTGGTCATTAGCCTTTGTCTCTCTACTACAACTGCCCCCTGAAGGTTGAAGATTGGAATCATCAGTCAGAGACCCCTCAGTCGACTGAGAATCTTCAAGTTGAGCAGTCGCTTCTTTTTTTTTTGTCAGTCAGTGTGCAGCGTACTTCTGGAGACATTTCGGTCCCCAGAAGTAGCTGCAGAGTGAGCGCTCCTCACTTCCACACTGCTCTGTGGGGTAAAATCTTTCCACCGTCCGCTCGGTGAAGATGTCAGCGACGGGTCCAGACAGAAGGAAGAGAGGCCTCGCCAGGTCAGGCTCTGAGATAACGTTATCTTCTGCCTTCTGCTTAGAAGTGCTGAATTTACAGCTCACAGCAGCTTAATACAACCTAGTCTCTGGCTTTTGTTTGATATGTAGTGTTGGCAAAAACATTTCCGATCCGTCGTTAGCGTGGTTAGCACACATTAGCTCAGAGGGCTAACTGGGCTATCCCGCCGAACACGTTCAAAAATCTGGCAGTTCAATAAAGTGTTATTTGATAAGTCTATATGAACTGACAAAATTCTGAGTTGGGTACAGCCCTACTCTCTATTGTCACTATCAAATAAAGACAAAGTTGACAGACAGAAACATGGGGACAGAGAGAGGCGTTAGACGTGAAACAGTGGTCCCAGGCTGGAATCGAACCGGGGACATTGAGGTTACGTGGTATGCACCTTAACCACAAGAACACTCCTGGAGCGTTCTCTGGAGGCCATGGCTTTATTGAGTGCATCCTCTGAAATGGCATAAGTGGACCAACCACTTGAGTAGTGTGGAGCACCCACTGGACATGCAGGACAAAAAGGGAGGGTGATGATCTCGGCTAAATCTCACTGACAACAAGGTCAGTAGACTCCTAATTAGATATCCACAGCAATGTGTGTCATGGCCAAAAACCTTGTGTGTGTGTCCCACCCAGGACGACCTTCTGAGTGCGACCCTCCTTATTGATCCCAGCAGCTGCTCTCTCATCGACTAAACATGCTCTGCTGCTTAAATCCTCGTCAGAATCGTGTTAATATGGACTATTGATTGTGGAGCAGAATTATCAGTCTACACACAAGGACATCCACTGTCTGACAAAAAAACAAAAGATTGTCAATTGATTTGTCGTGTGTCCCCAGCCTTATGGTATATACTGTAACATAATCCCTGTAGTCAGGGCGTGTTCCATGATGTCTTTCAAGAGATGTTTCAAGTGTGACAGGAATTTAATCATACATTATTGGGAATTTGCACTTACCATCCAAATATATGAATTAGCTTTCAAAGAACCATATCAGGGAAACCTGTGTGCTGGCAGTAGAGAGCATGTGGTAGCTGTGAGTGTGTGTGTGTGTGTGTGTGTGTGTGTGTGTGTGGGACACACATTTATCCGAGAAGAGGGCAACAAACATGTACTGTAGCTCCACGTGCTTGTAATTTTCCCGTCTCTCTCTTTCTGTTTGTCTCTATGTCTCGCTCCCTTTCTCTCCATCTTCTCCACCCACACTGTGGTTCCTCCATCACCACATCAAGAGCAGGGGAAATGAGAAAAAGACCCTCCCCACAACACACTCTTTTGCATATTTGTTGAGTTTGCTGCATGTTTGCTGCATACAGGAGTGTGTGCATCTCCAGCATGGACATAAGAATGTAGTTTTCAGTCAACAGCATCTCTTTAGACATACTTTAGACTTACTTTTAGAATGACATCCTCACTGAAACTTCTGACTGTGTGACTAATGTTTTCATGAGAAAAGAGAAGTAAAAAGTAAAAAAAAAAAAAAAAGAACAAGGGACTGTGGCGCTGATGTGAAAATGTTGAGACTGTGTTGGGTAATGAATAATATTCTTCATCTCTGAAGTATTTTGGTTTAGTCTCCTTCTGCATCCTTTTCTTGTTGATTGACAGCTGAAACATTTAGCGTACGTATGGCCTGTTAGCAGCAGGTATAGCCATAAGGCTTAGAGGTAGTCAACTCCCCTAGACCTAAAACAAATCAGTGTCCCAGTACTACCTGTGCCGTGATAATCAAATACCTGAACATTTAAGAGGAAATGTATTAGTTCAATCATACTTTCAGTGACTGTAGTGACTGTCCCCTTCCACGGCGCTCCTTCACTTCCATCTCTCCATCTTTTCTTATGGTTTGTGTGTTCCACAGTCATAGTTAGACAGCCCAGAATGCCTTTGGTGCGCCCACTTCCTCCCATGGTGTCCCTAACTCCTGTATGATTGGTCCTGCTGCCTTTCATCTAGGCCCAGGCCTTAATCACAGTGTGCGCATGTGTGTGTGCATGTGTGTGCGGTCTGTTCTCCGCACTCCTGCCAGTTTTTGTGTGTGTGTTTGGGGGGATATCAGAGAATATGTCACATGATTGTTACCCACCTGAACTCAGTTTAGAAATAACTGCCACCTTTTGAAGATGAATCTGGATGACTTTATTGACTTACACTAAATAAAACATCTTCCAATCGTTTTATTTCCCAGGTAGACTTTGACAACAGAAGCTTTAGGAATACAGTGACTTGAACTCATTAATCTGTACCACTTCCTGTCCCAGGGGATTGCACTTTCCTATTCTGTGGCTCATCAACAACCAGCAGTGATGCATAGAGAGCCCTTTAAGTACATCTGGACTGAAAATAGAAACAAATCAAAATGGTCCACATGCTGTGCAGTGCTTCAGTATGTCATTCTGTGCTATGTAGGTCCTTGTTGTTTGGTAGGTTTCTGTCATGGCTTACTGGGACCATGACATGACTTATTTGCATTTCACCTGCACATTTATTAAACATAAATGCATTTTTGTTTCCTTGATGTTGATGTTCCTTGATGACATTTGTTTCAGGATTATTGCATTTTTGCTTGTTGTGAATCTATTGTGTTTGTTTTAATGACCTCCAGACAAGTTCATGAACTGCTTTAAGAGAAACACATCTCTGGGATGCTGACACCTGCTAGTGAACTTTTTCTGTGCACCCAGTGCACAGCTCCACTGTGGCGTATCTAATTAGTAGAGTAAATACAATCTGTTAGTCTAACTATTGCTATGATGATGAGGATGAGCTGATACTCACTGACACTGCAGCATATTATTGATCCAGCCTGCAGAGTCTATACCTCACTTCATCATCTCTCTCCCCACGACTAATGACAAACACTTTGATATGAACAATTGAGGGGAATTAGCTGAAGCCTTGTGCAATATGTCGGTTTTTGGAGTGGCATATGTGTGGGCTAATGAGTATTCGGGTCAGGTGGCCAAACGGAGGCCAGTCCCGGACTGTCAGTCTGATGTCCATCTCCTCATTCACCTGCTAATAGGAGCGGGGCATAGGCTAATGCCAAACGCGCGCCACCCTCACCCATCTGCCCCAGATGGACCGTCGAACCCGTCCCTGGGGATTAGGAATATGACTCACTACTTTATGTGTGTGGACGGCGGGTATGGATTGTATGTAATTACCCCATGGACCATCTCTAGTAAGGTTTCCATTGTTTGCTCTCGACTTTCAAGATGACACATCTACGTGGATTATCCCCCCTCATAACCAATAATCCTCCGGCCATGGAGGCTGGATGGCCGCTCAGCTAGTCAGCCATAGGCTCATAGTAAAGCTGAAGGTACCATTAGATATAGCACCGTAACATTAAATCACATAAGTTCATGGCATTTTTTTAAATAAGTTCCAATTTTCCTCTACTTATTTTCATGGTTTCTGGCATCATTCCTACCAGTAACCTGTTTCATTGCTGTGATCTGGGGCTGCAGTGACTGGGGTCCAATGTGTCGAGTCCTCAGTTTAAGACATTTACTTTAAGGTGGATGTTGAAGTTATTAAACATTAGCTGCTGTGATGAAGTGAAAAGTGACTTCCTGGTTCAGCTTTGACCTACTGGACTGGATATCAGTTGTGCTCACATAGATTATCATTATATTACATTACACTTTCAGGAGCATCACATTTTCATATCGGTGGGAGGGGTTCTGAAAAGGGGTTGCCATTACAAATGTGATTTTATCAGTGTGACCCTACAGGTTGACTTATGGTTGGCTGTATAACCATACACCGTAGCTGAATTCAAATCCAAACCTGCACCGTAGGGATCTGCAGCATTAACCCCTTGAGTCAAGTATAAATCCAGTTTACCACCACTGGCAGGTAGTGATACTAGGTTACAAAAACAAGGTTTTTAGAGTTTAATATAATAAATAGCAATAAAAAAGATAATATCTGACTCACCAAGCTAATTGCAGAGTTTACAGGAACAAGTTAACCCAAAGTTGAACACTGAAATTATAACCCAAACGCAGAAAGTACTTCCTGGTTCCAATTGGCAATTCTTCCAGGTTTTCCAGGTGCACTCGCTGTCATTTAGATAATATATTTCCACTGTGGACTCTGTGTGTAAAACCTGTCTGATGCTTGTGCTCCAATGCACTCCATTTCCCAGCGGTGTCTTCTGGTGTCTGAGCATTACAGCAGTAAAATGTTTTCTGACCAAAAGGAATAATGGCCAAATGTTCCTTTTCATCGGGTAACACTTGGGTACTTGGTGTAGTCGCCTAAATGAGAGACGACACAATGACTGGCCTGACCACGCTGATGGTGTTACTGCTGTTATGAGTGGGTTCACATTGATTAATACCAGTTAGCAGTAATTGTTGCAACTAGGAAGCTCTGAATGAAGTTGAGGGGGGGGGGGAAATCAGGATTTCTTTCAAGTTTTAAATAAAACACCCATATTATCTCCTTTCACCACAACAGAAGGGGAAATGTAAATTTGTGAGTCATTTAATTCTCATTGTTCAGTTATTTTTATCCTCGTATTGATGCCCAGTTTGGCTTTTCACTTCACTGTGTGCATGTTTCACATCTCATATCACTATCAGTCAGACAATGGCCACAGGAAACACTTGTCTGTGTTGTTTAGAGGGAACTCCTATAATAATGTCCACATATTGTAATGAAACAATATACAGTAGAATAGGCTATTTCTACCACTGCCAACACTGTTATTCACTATTTCTGATTCAAACAGACATTGTTGTCCTATGTAGCTTCGTCAGTTGTGAGAAGTCTGAAAAAACATTTTCATTATATATTTTTGCCATTATTTATTTTGATATTACCGATACATGTAGTTATATTTAAAATGTTTTGTGCTTTATATTTAGACAGATACTGTAGATAGATCCCAGCAGAAAATGGTACTACTAATTGTACTATTTAAGGCAATATCAGTCTAAATAAAGTATGAACAGAGAATAAATCAGAGCCTATAGATCCAAGACATACCACCATATGGAAGCAGAGCAGCTAGTCTAGCAGATCGGACATGTACAAGCTTGTTATAGCATCAGCTATAAAACAATGGCTCACACTGATACAGTATGCTCACACACTTTAATCATCACAAACACAAGCAGGAATCCATCAGATCGCATTAATACCTCACCCCGGGCAGATTAAAATTGTTGATTTAAAGGACGAATCAAAGGACACACAGGACACAGATTTTTCAATTAGTAATATCAGAGGATGAAATAAGGGTGGCTGGATGATCTGGCCCCCCATGGTCGGTCAAGCCTGGGACCACAGATGCTGGACGTATTGATTATCACACATCTATCAATTCAACTGCGTTTGAGGATGCACACACACACACAGGTTTATATAACTTTATTGAACCAGGAGAAGTGCCTCACTGAGGTAAAACATCTCTTTTACAGGAGTGTCCTGGCCAAGACAGCAACATCACGTAGAACATAAAACATAGAGGTTACAAAAACACAGACCACTAACTAATAATGAAACAGACAAAGTATGAAGAGAACAATTCTGTGAATCCACTTTATTGGGAATAAGAACGTGACATGAGCTGTACCTACCTGCGGAAACTCTATTCATCAGCAGAATATCTGAGAAAAAGGACATCCCAGTACTAGACACTGTTTGACTGACAAGTGAAATGAGCATTAATGATTAAGACGAAAACAAAATATCACACCTCTGAGCAGTAAACATTAAGACAAGACTACCCTTTGTTGAACAGCGGCCACTGTGGCCAGAAGTGGTAATTACAGAATATTCCCAGGATCAGAGTAATTCAGTCATAGACGTTGGGAATTTAGCTTCCAGTTGGAGAAAAGAACCTCAGAAGTGTCCAAAGTACTGTGGTAAAATGCCTGCAAAGCCACCATTACTGGCAGTTATACTGAAACAAAATGCAATGCTAACACTAATACAGTCGATTCAGCTAATTCAAAAGGGCTGTACACTGTATATGTAGCACAGCAAAATGGCTCATTCATTTTTATCCAGTGTGACTACAAGGCTAGTGTAACCAGGTTAATTTAAACCTTAATTGGTATTATGTATGTTATATATTACTGTCCCTTTAAGTGAGTTTGCTACACTCAGCCTCAGCACGCAAAAAAATGCTAGGAGTGGCAGTCCTTGTCTTGTCACACAATCTTTTTTTCTCCTTTGTCTGTGGTTCAGTCCGGTAGGAGTTCTAAAGTTCGCCTAACCGAAGTTAGAGCTGAAAACTAAGTTGTGAGTTGAAGTTTAACACTGAATAGCAAGAGCTGATTGAGGAGCTGCGACTTCTGGAAGAACTGATAACTGCAAACATTTAATATCCCGGTGAGTTAGTTGTAAGTCAATATCTGTTACCTTAGCATGCTAACCACATTAGCAAAGGATGCACGCAGGAAAAAATTAGAAATAGACCCTGTACTTCTATCAAAACCAGTCGGGATAATCTTGAAGAGGATACAATTAATTCAGGAACATATGATAAATGTGTTTATGTGACCTATGAGTTGTATGCAGTCACTAATTGTGTGGTGTGGTTGATGACCATTCGGCTGCGGGCTAGCTAGAGGCTGCACGTGGTGTTGAGGCTAGCGTAATTTTCATGCAGCTAAGCTTCGTGTTAGCTGTGTATGGAGCCCTGTTAGCAACTGTGTTTTTGAATTGTAATGTGTAAGGGTGTATTTAAAAATGTTTAAATAGTTGAGATGGTTGTGTTGAATTCATGTACCTTGAAATATACTGTAAGTTGCATTACTATGTCTACAGTTATGAGACAAAGAAGAAGACAAGAAGACATTGTGGAGCAGAAACTTTATTAAAATAGGTTTCAGTGGACATTAATGATGGACTTGTGATGAGTCCTGCGCATGTGTGTAGGCTGGTTTTTTTTTGTAGAGCTCTTCAGTTGGAACTCGAGTCATCGCTTGCCTACCGTCTCACCTGCCGTCATTCATCCTCATCTCCATCCAAGTTGCCATCTCACCTCCACCAACATCACAGTCATCACCTGGGACCATCTTGTGAAAGAGGGTGGTAGGACTTTTGAGTGCACTCATTTTATTTTCAGTTATTTAATTTTTGTTTAATTTATTTATTTTTATTTGAACTTTGAATTTTTCTGAGATCTCAGTTGTTTGGTAGTTAACCAGTTACCTCTGGCCAGTTATGGGTCAACAGGGTTAGGAAAGAGACATTTAATATGTGGGAAATTTTTGTATCCACTTGTCATTTTGATATGGTCTAGGACTATTATATGACATGCCTGTTTTATTGCTTATTTGCCGACCAGTCATAAAGTCAAATTTATGCATTCTTTTTGCTGGCTTCAATGTGCTTGCATGTGGACATTTCATAAATGTGAGATGCGGTGAACTTAGTGTTTCCTCAGTTACAACATATTTCCAGCCAATCTCCTCTTCGAATCTAGATTAGAGGTTAAACCCCTGTCTCCCATTTAGATATTCTGCACTATCTTTAAAGTGCCAGGTGCGAGGGGGGGGGGGTTACACTAGCAGTGGGAGTAAACATCTTGGAATATGGGTGAACTTAATGACAGAAGGTTTTCCAGCTCTTCCTGTTCTGATACATTGTGTGAAAGCAACATGAGAGTGTGTGGAATGTAACCAGGAGCAGGAAACAACATGTCCGAGCTATATTTTTACTTCTTGTTTTACTTTTGTGATAAAACCACCAAAATGTTTACCTGGAAAATGCAGAACAAATAGAGAATAGCATTGCTGACTCTGTAGCCATTCACACAGTAATCTATATAAATCTATATAAAGTTTGCTAACATTAGCCACCATTAGCTGCCACTCATATCAGACCACCTCTGGATGTACTGGACTGAGCAATGGTGCATTTTATTGCGTATTAATTCAACTTTTAATGTGTAACAGGAAGATTGTGTTATTTCTTCTACATACAGTAGAGTCATTGTAAGGAGTGAGACAAAATGTAAAAATCACCACAGGTAGTAATGACACCGAGTGATCATATACATCCATTTTTATATTTGCATGTAAATTCAATACAAATTAATCAGATGTGAAATGCTGTTTATGCTGTTTCACCTGATAAAGTCACACTGTGTTTGTTAAAAGGCGAGAAAAACATCCTGCTATCCCCAGATAACAAAAGAATTCATGTGAGATCTGCGGCTGCGCTCAGCTTCCGTACTTACATCAAAGATGGAGACAAATAAAAAACACATTCTCAGATTACAACTTGATCAGCAGATCTAAGAACATTACATAATACCTGAGCCAATTGTATGTTCAGTTCGGTCATCGGATGTACCATTGTCCTGGTATATTCCAGTCTCTGGTCCATATGGTGGCAGAAGCCAGGAAACAGGCTCACAGGATTAACCCAGCCCTTAGAATAATGAACCCAATAGTCTATGATTATGGTTTTAGCTAAGTGAGAGACAAAGAGGTGAGAGAGCTAATTTGAGCCGGGCCGGTCTTACCACTGTTCATAACCAAATGTTGTGGGCTGAGAGATGGTTGCCCTCGGCTTGTTGCCTATTAAGGGATCCTGCAGTAAATACCAGGCATGGGAGTGTTAAACCCCAGCATTGTTTCTCCAACAGGCACACACGGTCTGAGTTCAGCTGGGAAGCTGCAGACATTACAAACACTCAGGTCCTTTGCAAATAGAACATATATGACTGTGTTGGTTGGAGTCAACATACTATGTTATAAATAGTGTAAAATAAAAACAGAATACAGATCTGTGCACATGATCTCTGTTTTCAAAAAATTCAAAAAAATAAATGACTAAATGAACAATGTACACATAGACTTTTTGTTTTACAATAACTGCTGGCTGTAGCTTCATATTTACCGTACAGATATGAGAAAAGAGAATATGAAGCAAATAAGTGTATTTCCCAAAATGTAGAACTATTCCTTTAAGTAGGATTTTGAAGGCAGGGCCTTTACTTGTAATGTAACTATTTTTTAATAGGGGTGTTGCTATTTGTTTAAAGTAATCTGTTAATTTCATCTCAGCTGACTGCTGATGTTTAAACTGGAATTTCTGGAAACTGGAAAAAAAAACTGAACCGAACTAAACACATGTGGCAACAAGTTTGTTTCTATTTAGACAAAAATAGAAATTTAAAATACTGTCACAAAAACAATGTCCATCACATTTAATAGGGTATTATTCAAACTAGAGTCATGAGCCATGACACTACATTAGATATACATGACTATAATGAAGAAACATTTAGGCAGTATTTGCAAATGTTTTTTTGAAAATCATTACCTCCTTCTGCACCTAATCAAACAGCAAACTCTGTATTATGCTAATGAGACATCAGCATATCAGGCTGAGCAGCAGTTGTCTATGAATATAGTGATAGTTTCATTGTTAGTGATGAAAGGAAGAGGCCAGCACCAGCAAGTCATTGTTCTACAAGAGACATAGAATACATAAAGTTTGCTATGACGCAGCTAAATGCTTCAGATCTGCTGCGCCAAAGAAATGTGGCCCCTGATTTGCATTATCTTGGATCTAGCGCGGGTGCAGCTGCTGTTGGGTTATGTAATATGATCCTCCATATGTTCCACATGACTAATTACACTATACAAAAGGAGGAGGGAGCATTAGGGTAAGGAGAAAGAGGAGGCCGAAGGACAATGATTAGGAGGATGGGGAGACTGGACAAGTTTTGGGAGATGAGGATGAGAAAGAGGGTGATGAAATTGAAAGAATACTATCATTAGTTCCTGTTCCTTCAGTTTATATCAACAAGTCTGATCAGCCTTGCAGCCTGTGTCTCCTCGTCTCCATCCCCACTGTTCTCCAATCAATCCAAATTGATTGTGAGAGCTGCGGGCTTTGACCTACTTTGAAGAACAATAGCCCCCCATGGCTGCTTGGGACATTCTGATAGTTTGGTTTGGAGGTCCCCCAGGCTTGGACAGCGCAGAACGGGCTAGGAAAGGGGTGGGGTGCAGCCTAACCCCTTCATCCTTTCAGAAGCGCACTACCATCCTCTTTGACCCTAAACGACAAAGACTCTAAAGGGTCAAAACAAGCAGATCCCAGGAGTGTCCAGACACTGTCGGGCAGCTGCGTCCTTACTCCTGCCCCTGTACAGTGACAGCCACACAGCTTTGGACGTCTTCATCCGTCCTGTATGACCTCCATACAGAACCCAGATTTATTCTGTAGAGAGTCTTTGAATGACTATATGAGTGTTTATCTGTGCCCTCTAACCAAAATGACAAAGGTCTGGTGGTCAGTACCTTCCAAAATGGCCTACATTAATGTTCAAAAACAACTCTTAATTGGTGGTTGGCTAGTTTGTGGCTGACTTCCTGTGACTCAAAGACTCTGGCTAGATGTTCCGACAGTCCAGCCACGCAAGGGAGTGTCACTGGGATGCTTCTGGTGGTCCCCGTTAAATTCTCAGTGTCCATCCTGGTCTTAAGATTGGATGATGAGATTCTCATCATTCACTCTTGTACCTGCTGGCCTGGAAGCCCCCCTGGACCTGATTTGTCGCCCTTTCTCTATCCTCCTCCTCACTGATAAGATGCTCTGCTCTGTGTAGGAGGGTCTGCACCAATAGTATTTTATGTTGATTTGGGTCTGCCGTCCCCAATGCAAGAGACAGAACTTGAGACCGTGTTTGAGATGGTGCCCCATTCATTGTAAGTTGCTCACAAGCTGAAAGGTTTTTCAGGATTGTGCACCTGCTTCCCGTTGGCTCCACACACACACACACACACAAATGACTGAAATAAAAGAATGTAATAATTTACTGATATGGCTCTTCGAGACTTTTCAAATTTAAAGGACCTAATGGATCAATTTCTAATAAAACCAAGAGTCATTTCAGACAATTGTAGCAACAGTTTTACAGGCGTTCCTTTTGTAATGATTGATTGTATATAGGGAAAAGTCTTGTCATTCTGCAATCCTGAACATGGCCGCTACTCCATGTTGTTCCTGGGGGCTTGAATAGTACAGAACATGGGTGAGGTGAGCTGCTGACCTGCGGCAAGCAGATAGCATGAAACGCAATTGTCCTTGGCACCAACATTGTAGTGCGCCAATGAAATTACCAAACTGACACAGGGGAGGAAATAACCTCAGTGCAGCCCAAGAAAATGCCACTTGAACTTCTCACAACAAAAAAGATCATATCACCAGTACCTGAACCAACTCACCCACACTAATGCAGCCCCTTGCTTTGTTTTAACGCAGGACTGTTTTCAGTCTGAACCTCCACTAAGAGTAGATTCTTGTCCCATTGACAGATCCTAAAGATGGCATTTTCAGCTGGTCCATCAGTATCCATCCATCCTCTCAGCCATCTGGCAGACAGATCTCCAACTCAATACTAAAGTATTGACAACTAAAACCTTCCCATACTGTTTCCTGGGATTAACGTGATCATCTGGGGGTCCCTGTATGCCTGTTTGTGGGTATGTGACATAAAAACATTTAAGAGGTCCTGATACAGAGAGGCTGTCCTGTCCCATTATCTGGTTAACCTACAGATCCCACATCCTCAGCTGTATATCAGCAGGAAACTGCCTCCAAACAGGCCCTGCGTTCTGCCTCTATGAGACTGAGACAATGAGTCACATTTTGGCCCACGACCAGCTACACACTGTTGAGACCAAAGCATCCTGAAGTGGTAGGAACTGACATACACGCAATACACACACACACACACACACACACACACACACACACACACACACACACACACACACACGGGATGCCTAGGGGAGACACTCTGGACCGGATGGTCAGAAGAAACGCCCTGCATAAGAATGGAAATAGCAGAGAAGAAAAAAAAAAGGAAAACAACCATGCAAAAGCATCTAAACCAGTGTAGAAGAGTATAAACAGACAAAACAGCCACAGGCGATAATAAACACGCAATCAGTGAAAAGGGATTGTGCTGCAGAGATAAGGTTATTACTCATTATTTCGTTTTGGGCAGATGACAAATGTGGAAAAAGACACCCATGGCTTCAGGATAATGACCCCAATTCCAGCACACAGACTGACGGCTGGGAAAAGCCATTGGAATGCTATCTGACATGCCATGCAAACACAAGTAAATAACAATATTTACCACAGTTCCTAGTGCACACTGGAAACTACTTTGCCAGTTTTAAACTCAGTTTGATCCAATTTCAGACGGTATCAGTATAGGGACAAATGAAGTCATTAATATGTGATTCATATGTTTTTGACTGTAGAACTGGTATGGAATGGTATATGTTCATACATAAAAAGTATATCATTTTTATACTGCTATGGTAATATACTATGAGTAAATCATAGTATGAGACATTTAAGTCTTATAAGACGTACAATACATATAAAACATAAACATTTACTATTGGAGGCAATGCCTCCATATGAGGTATCTTGTGCGCAATACATGGGAATGTTTTTGTGCACAGTGATTTACTGCCTCTCATCTGTCTGTGTAGAGATGAGAGTACATAAGTGGGTGTTGAGCCTCACCATATTCTCACCTTGGACTTTAGTGTAACAGCATCACAGCTTTGCTTGCTAGCTGTCGCCATTGCATTTTCTCCAGAAGGTGACTGTCATCTCTGCTGACATCCTCAGTGTGTGGAAGTTGAAAAGCTTCAGCACAATTGACCAGTACTGGAAATAGTTTTTACATTTCGAGTGGAATCTTGGGATAACAAAGTGGTGCAAATGTTTTTTCATGGAGAAGCCTATCATCCCATAATTTAGTTTAATCAACATCTTTAGCTGAAGAACACTGGGCCTCATGCAACAAACACATTTGTTCTTTAGTGGCATGTATGAGTGGTAGTGATTTGGGGGTGTCATTTATGTTAATGATCAAGTCTCATGAAGGCGCCCCTCCTCGTGAACTGGTGGTTCATCAAGCTGAAACGAGTGATTTACAACAAGTGTGTGCAGTTACAAGGGACTGGTGAATCCAACTTGTAACACTTGTATTTACAAACTGACAGGAAAAGGCAAGAGAAGTTGGGAATGTTCTCACATGAAGCCCAATAGCTTTCTCATTATCAGGACTGTGTGTGCATGGTGCTCTTCCTCAGGCTGCTGATCCAGGCCTTGTCTGTGTTCTTCATGCCTCTAAGTGCCTCCATTTGTAGTAATAAAGTTGTTTGATAAAATGACATGTC
Organism: Macquaria ambigua; assembly: GCA_008360985.2. NCBI lineage: Eukaryota > Metazoa > Chordata > Actinopteri > Centrarchiformes > Percichthyidae > Macquaria > Macquaria ambigua. Next base: position 50,957 of record VMKM01000391.1, on the reverse strand, counting down.
TGAGCAATGATCACCTTACACCTGAAATTGAAATCTAATATCAGTTGGCTGATGTTGTTTATGTCTAGCGAAGATGTTTTTTTTATTCTGCAATGTTTGAAATGTTTAAAGTATACTAACGGCTTCAGACTGACTTCATTCATCACAGCTGAGCTGCTGCTGTTGCCAGTGCTGCAGCTAGCTGAAAGTACAGCAGGTTGCCAGATCACCCCATATGGCGTTTTTTTCCACACTTCATCAGAATAGCCCACTTTTTTGCAGAAAACACAGGAGCCTGGCATCTGTGCTACCATCCCAGTAACACTCTGTGGAGTTAAAATGACAAGATATTTTGAGATTGGTAAAAATACTGGCTGGACAATTCAGCAGTACCTCAACACTGGGAGGGACATGTCCCTACTGTCCACATCCAAATCTATGCCTGTATGTGCCCCTACAAGTGGTCTCTCTTGCTCCTCCAGTTTCCAGTCCAAATATGCATCTCTGTTCTGCATTTCATTTCTTGAACGAACCCTTTGATGTTTTATTGGGGAGACTCACAAGAAAACCTGGTATTTATCATTAGACAGTTTAAAGGTCTACACTATATTTCTATATAACACTATACCATACATGTATTCTAGTTTGGATTTTCCCCTTTACAAGATAGTCAGGTGAAACTCCTCAGTGCTGATGAAATGAGGAAGTGACTATTCTGTCTGCTGTGCGAGACACAGAGAAACCACTGCTCAGCCACACACACACACACACACACACACACACACTCCTTTACCTCCTCCCCCACTTTGTTCTCCCTCCATGCTGCCTTTTCATGAATGGAGCTGCAGAGTGGAAGCCTCTCATTGGCTGAGTGGCAGACCAATCAGAGCAGATCTGGGTTGGGTCTTCAGGCCATTCACAAAAGTTCCTCACTCACCCGTTCTCTCTCTCTCTCTCTCTGTTTGTCATATAGATATAAAAATGTTTTGTTTTTTTCTTCTAGAGTAAAGTTTATGTTCCTCTCTGTCACAGTATGGCTTTATAATTCCAGCATGGATTTCTTGACATTTTGTGCATGTTTCTCCACATATATTAAATTTAACCATCCAAAAAGATGACAACTATTTTTAATTCTGGGATGCTACATTTCACAACAACATCACATTTTTATTCAAGTTTAATGGTAATCCGAGTTTTAGAAATACTGGAACACTCATATTTTAAGGTTACAGAACAAAGACAAAAGGATTTTTTTTAAATTGTAGTCACTGAAGTGTTAATACATAAAGTGGATATGGTGACACTATCAGACAGCAGAGGACACTAAAAGGACATCAACTTAAATGACAGACATTTCATTTAAGTTGTGTTTTGTATTTTTCAGACAAAAGATGTGACAAAGAAGATGTGGCCACATCAGACGTGTAGAGAATTCAGCCAAAAACAAGACAGCTGTAGTTTGACCAAAAAAAAATCTTTTTTTCTTGCCACTCATTTGTTTATGGAAAGATCCTATTTAATCCTCCATATGTCTAGAGATAAAATCAAAACAAGATCACCCCCCAATCAACGCACAAAGCACAATCAACGTTTTGGTTTAGCTTTGGTTAAATATTGAAAAACTGATTTGAACCTTGGACAGGACTTGTCTAACGTTTCAATATTTTACTCAAACCACCAACTTTACCTAACATTAACCAAGTGTTACAGCAGCATGAATCTAGACTTGTTCTGATCCACACACTCTCTATGCTGCCAGGGGTCACGTGACCCTTGCCTTGCAGGGCGTAGTGATGTTTGTACTTGTTCTGCACTTAACGGCTACAATGGCCCAGGCTTGGGTTGCTGGGAGATATGTGACGCTACTGTAAAGCCTGTATTGTTTAAATCCCATTAGCAACAAGTCAGGACCTTTAAGTTGCCCACAGCAGGCGTGTTAGTGTTATCATGGTTTAGTTGCTGTCCCGCCTCAGTTAGCCAGAAATTCTTTATCAACAGTAAGCTTATCCAGCTGGGCAGGGCAGTGTGGCAGCCTCCACAGATAACACACAGCTTCTACAGTTGGACACGAGGCGCGGTCATTAATGGAGAGACACTTTGTACAACCATTACAGGTCTCATTAGACAGAGCCACAGAAAGTTGCTGTTAGCTAATTTCATATAATGGAGATGGAAATCAGATCAGTATTTCTTATGGGATGTCAGATTTGAATTCTGTTGCTGCCTTGTAATGAAAGTGAGTTTACTTATTGAAGCAGGGGACAGCAGCAGTCAGTGATAAAGCATTATCTGTTTTCATTTGAATGTCGGTTAAGTTTAATCCTGAGATCATTTTGTTAGCGTCACTTTCAGTTTTTCTTTCTCGGTAGACAGCTGAGACAGCTCTAGAAAGAAAGCTCTAGAAATGCTGGATCCTGCAATTTCCACATTTACACCTTTTTCAGTAGACCAACGTTTTCATTGGTAACTGCTAACGTCTCTCAGACTCAGTTTGTAACACAGGCTTCGTGTTAAAAATGTCTCAAGTCTCAAGCCCAATCCAAGACAACCCTGATGATGTCATCTGTTTTTATTTTCTCAGACTTCACAAAGCTCCTCAAAGTCAGAAGACATTATACAACTGATTTCCCAGACTGAGCTGTCCTCCCCAGGTCAATCCAACTGATTGTCATATGTAAAACTGATAGAGTGACCCTTTATATGTATGCAGAAAATAAGCATTCAGACCGAACAGCCCTGCATTAAAGCATGGCATGGGGCTGGTACCTGTGACGCACTGAAATACGATCCAGGACGTCCAGTTTGAGTGACAGATTAACGTGTTTAAAGGCTTAACAGATGCCAAAACACTGCATAACACTTTATAACGCTATAATAGAATTTTACAACTCTGTCTCATTATTTTACCTTTTGTCATGGTTATCATGAGGTAAGCAGTAGAAATACAGCATTCAGGTGACAAAGTAATCCAAGAATGTGCGCTTGCATGTATGTATTTGGCCAACGCAGCACCTTGCCAGATGACGTTGGATGGGGTTGAACCGGGTCCAACTTTTTTGTCGGATGACCCTGCATTGGTATTGCATTCATATGATGAGATGTTTTTTCACACAGAGCCGAAGTCGGTGTGAATGTGGCCTGAGGGGTTGATTGCAGTCCAGCTGCAGACACTTACGGTGTGTGATTTAAAGTTCTGATTTCACCCGCTGGAGGTACCAGCACAACACTAGATCAATGTATTACACATGACAAACAATATGTTTTGTGATATAGAGGGGTGGTGGGAGGGTTTGCCTCGTCTCACATGCTGCTGAAGGCCCGATGTGCAGTTACAGTTTTGAGGAGGCATAGGTGCAGGGGATAAGTTATCCTGTAACCCACTGAATTTATGGCCTTTCATTCAATTAATCTCACATTTAGGTTTAAGTTTTGTTTGCTCTATCCTCGTACAGCCGTATTTAATTCATTTCCTTTGCTAAATACTTCTACTACTTCCTGTTGCAATGAGCCACCTCGCCCATAGGGATAATGCCTGTTAAAAGTGTTTTGGTATTTTATCCAAGACACATATGTATATTCACTGAGTTTCAAGTTAATATAGCAACACAACACAGATGTGCTTGTCCTAATTTCAGCTAGACTGACCAAATGTACTTAAATAGTTACTGGAGCAACACAAACAGATGTTGTGTGGATCAGGCATTTCAGGTTGATTTACAAACACCTTTGGAGCAATAAGACACAGGCAGTGACTGAGTATTGTGATTGCAGCCACATGAAGGACCAGCTGACATTGGTCTCAGTTAAAAGACAGTGGTGCTGGCAACACTAACTGATTTAAATCCACAAGCCTGGAGGAGTTCTCCAAAACCCCCAAACCCACCTTCCCAACCCCCCAGACATTCCCCTCTGCGTGGACCCCTAACGTGAATGCAGAGAGATGAGGACCACCCAGCAGGGGTCCTTAACACTTATTACTTAACACAGGCATTCTATTGGTCACCTATTGAAAGACAAATGGAGCATTTTAATGCACTTCCAAGACGTCTCCAAATGTGAGTGCTGCTTTGACTCAGCAAACCTATTAGGCCTCTGCTGCAGGGATAGAAGGGTGTAGGGATGGTGAGAGTTAGGGTCGGGTTATGCAGTTGTTCTGAGTAGCTACACTGGAAGGTGGAGTGAAAGTCTGGCCATCATAGAGAGGGGAGACGTGATATTGTTTAAATATTTTCAGACAGTCTCTCCTGAAGACATTCAACCTGGTTGTAAAGTGACAGAAACAGTTGTGTAAAGAATGAAAAAGAGAGCTGAGAGAGAAGTTCAAACCCTGGATCCTTTTCACCTCCACACAACTGACCAATCATGGCGTGAAGTGGGTGTGAATGTTGGATTCCCCTTATCTGACGTTGGGGGTTTCCGAAGCCATTTGACCATCTGACAAGCAGTTATGGTGGAGTATACTGGAAGCTTTACATGAGGAACCAAGGCTTCTATTATACCATCAAACTGTAATGAGCAAAATTATGACCCGTTTGTGTTCAGTTTGGCCTGGTTCTAACCGCATCATTTGAGCTGAGTGGAGCTCAGCTGTTGCCCCAGTGGAACCAGAACTGACCTGGGAAAACTGTCACCACAAGATGGATGTGTCAGAGGTTATCTGCAGGGTGACTGTGTGTGTGTGTCAGGGGTCATGAGAGCAGAGGCTGAGTGAGATGTTAAGAGACGCCTGGGTTATGTGAAAATTGTTGACTTGTCTTCATCAAACAACAACAGCTGAACTGTTAGCTGGGAGGTCCATGTCTGAAACAGTGCACATGACAGACAAGTCAGACTTGTTGCAGTATATAACTACTCTTTGTGTTGATTTTATAGCATCTTTACTTTGGGTCTATTTTACAGGGTCAGTGCACTTTAGTCAACATTCATGTATATCACAGACTTAAATATACATTTTCATGAAGAAGCAGACACAGTAACTACAGCACATGAAGGCAGACACCAAAACTCACCTGTCCACTGGTCAATAAAGGCACCAAAACTGTATGTCCACAATTTTTGTAACTTTCTGAAACCGACAATCCATCAAGCACAGTCACTTCACGGTGTGATTGGCCAGGTGTGTGGAGGTGAGAAGTAAGCAGGATTTGAACTTCTCTTCCTCTGTGTACAAACGAGTGGAACACCATGAACGCCTTCAAGGAGAGACTCACTTGCAAGATTATTGAACCTCTCTTCTCTCTATGACAGCAAACGTTTTGACCCGTCTTCGAGTGCAGCCGTTCAGAACAGCTGTGAACACTTTAGCTTTTAGACGACGACGGACAACAGGTCGTACAAACTAGTTTGTTTCAAGCTTATACTCCACCCTTAAGGTCCAAACCAGGCCCATAACTACGTTTTTAAGACCAAACGCGGCTGAACCTGACTGGTGTGGCCACATTTGAGACCCAAACCAAGACCTTTATTTTAACCATACTGACCACTAGGTTGCCAGGCTAATGCTAAGCATTGGCTACACTGTCTCTTTCCCACTTCCCGCTGGGTATTGTGTATCGTCTTGCAACACATGACACACTTGGATACAGATGGAGGCACTTTGAACACACCAGTTGTGATTGTGTTTCTAGTATGTTCTGCTTTAAGCCCTGAGGTTATTGCTGCCCTCATGTTCAACCTCCACCATGTCTGTAGAACCAAATCACAGCCACATGGCAAAAAGCTTCCACTCATTTGAAACCCCCCAACCCCCATCCCCTGTAGTTAACTCTTAAACACCATTGGCCCTCAGTTGTTTGGCAGCTTAAACTGTTTTGTGTGAGTCCTGCTACCCTGTGGAGGATCTTTCCTCTGCAGCCTACTGAGCTGAAACTAAGTGAGGTAAAAGATAACTTCAAACTTAATTGCAGTATTGATGCTGCTGACTCCAATCAGAGGGATCCAACCCGTTTTAACCAGATTATCTGGGCAGATGTGTGCAGGAAAAATAAAAACACATAGTAGTTTCTTTAAAGAGGAAAGAGATGAAGGAAATCGCTGTATTCTTGAAAGAGAAGTATTTAAGGATTGATAGTTTTTTCCTCCGATACATTTTGAAACCAATAAGAAACTCAAAAGTGACTAATGAAGAATAATTAAGTAATGAATAACTAATGAAGTTTCCTGTCAGGGCTGAAAAGCAGAAGAAATTGAGCTTAGACCATAAGGGAACTAAATTTGTGACTAAAACTTTGGTTTGTCACATTTTCATAGGTCTTTTTTTGTATAAATACTACAGGGCGGTTATATGGGATTCCATTAGTGTGTTTGTGTAACTGTGTCTAGTCCCTGTAAATAGCAATTTTCACTTTGCCACATGTGTGTAGTTGCCACAAGCCATAAACTGTGCGTGCGTGCACACATATACACACACACACACACACACTTTGTCTTCCCATACTTGCGAGAACCCTTGTTGACATAATGCATTCCCTAGCCCCAAACCCTAAATATACCATCACAACCAAATGCCTACCAACCCGTATGGCATATTCACAACAGAAAAACAAGGGTCTTGCGCTGCACATTCTGCATTGGTCGGCACCACCTTAGCTACAATGCTAATGTTGCTAGCAGTTGATGTCTACGTTTCAGAGACTGCAACACTGTTTTCGTAGCAAATACCCCCCCTCGCCCCACTGCTCGGAGCACCGCAGACATGTGAATACACCTTCACCTAAACCTAATTCTAACCTTAACCTTGAAACCGAGTCTTAACCTTCAAACACTCCTTTGAAGCACCGAGGACTGGCCTAAATGTCCTCACAATGGTTTAAAACTGAAATTGGTCCTCACAAAGATAGCAATACAGGTCCTAATCTATTTATTTTTAAATTATTTAATGACCCGATCAGTATAAATATTGACAGACAGCAAGAAACAGGTCGTGAGTGAGTGACTTGTACCACAACAGGATGTCAAATAAAAAGGGTGGTTGCTTCTTTTTGATGAGGAACTGTGCACAGAGAAGTGTCACATAACCACAACCATACAATCCTTTGGTTGCTCTGCTTTGCAGAGTTCAGCAGGAAACCAAGACCCTGGTTTTCAAGTGGTCTCACTGTGGTTGTCTGGTCTCCGTCAGAGTTCAAATGACTGCATTCTCTCCAGCATAAATGAACCAGACTAAACAGGCAAAGGCACTAGTTTTTTTAAACTGCACCAACCAGGCTAAGTGTGGACAAAGCCTGTGTGTTTTCATATCTAACAATTTACTGTATACTGTATATATTTTACAAATGATTAGACTGAAATGAAAGCATGTTCTTTGGCTGGATGTGTGGTATAAAACATCACAGAAGTTCTAAGAGGAGGATCAACCTGTTTTATTGGTTAGGAGCTAAAACATTGCAGGAACCACTGACAAGTCAGCACTGCCAGTACATGAAAATAAGCTCATTTTCAACCTTTTTCTTCATTGAACTTCTTGGCTCCATCTGAGCAAGCAATGGAAGTTGTGAGGGGACTAATATCAGTGTCCACACACACACACAAACACACTCTGTGCAAACAGTAGCACACTCACGCACACACAGTCTGGTAGATTTGCATTTAGGGAAGTAGTGTTTTTAGCTGGAAGGTGTAACGCTCTCCAGCTCTAACTGACATGTTGGCTAAAGTAAACAGTCCACATCCACACCCAGCAAGCAACTGCTTCCAATGTACAGCAACACTGTGAATACTACTCAGTGAAAGCTGCTAATCTGGCAAGACTCACAAGATAATTCAGATGCACTCATATTTCAACATAATTAAGATTTTGGATTACGGCTGTTATGTTCTCTAGTAAATATATTCTTGGGGCGTCACAAACTAACATGCAAATCTTGTGGTTGGTGTGAACCTTCTGTCATGTGTCATCCTCTCTCTTTCTAACAAAATGAAGACCATCACTGTCAGCCTTCAAAATGCCAAATTGGTGAAGTTCTGAGAAAAATGGTAAGTTTTTCAGGGTTTTGCTGTATTGAAAGGATGACAGGAACTTATTCCACCATGAATAAAAGAAATCCCACCATGCTGTAACGGCACACAAAGCCACATTCCTGGATGTGCTGTTTTGCACTTTATTGTGGTTTTCTTGTTGAAAGTTGTTCTCCAAAGCCACCAACAAGGACCTTGTGCCAGGTGGGCCTGGGTTGTGAGTGGTATAAAAAGGTTTAGCTTTGTCCTCGGCTGCAGTCATTTCCAGCAAGGCCTGAGCTCCCTGCCAAAGACTTTATAGGGACTCTGAACTGAGACAATGCAGCTGACCTTTCAGAGCTGGTCACAAGCAAGATTTACAATTTGAAATCCAAGATGGATGGTTGAATTTTCAAGTTTCTAACTAAAGGTGAGGGACCACTTTTGATTCTAGCTGTTTGATCAGGAGCGGCACTGTGGTACAAGGAGCAGCACAGCGGTGTAGTGGTTAGTACTGTCGCCTCACAGCAAGAAGGGTTCGAAGCTGCTGGCCAGCTGGAGCCTTTCTGTGTGGAGTTTGCACATTCTCCCCATACCTGCATGGGTTTTCTCTGGGTGCTCCAGTTTGTTCCCACAGTCCAAAGACATGCAGGTTAATTGGCAACTCTGAATTGCCCATAGGTGTGAATGTGAGTATGAATGGTTGTCTGTCTCTCAGGCTACATCTACATTACTAAGTTTTTGTTTTAAAACAAAAACAATCTCTGTACACACAAATGTTTTAAGCATATTGTCTACTCTGCAGTAGGTTGCTTAGTTGCAAAAAATACTACAAACGAAGAACAGTAATGGAGAGAAAAGTAAGAGCAGAGATTTCTCTGCTTGGACCGACGACCAGGTGGAACTGTTACTGAAAGGAAGTGTTGTAATTCGTTATTGATGTTGAAAACTGATGTCGTTTGTTTTCGTCTGAGAAAGGGTCAAGTGATAGGGGCGTGACGAATCAGGGAAGGACACCTCGTGGCTGATAAGAGCCAATCAGGAAGTGAACATGGGTGTCTGCATCATCGCTTTAGAATGTCTCCATTTTCGCCTGTCCTCACTAAAACGCAATCCCGGAGTTTTCAAACCAAAAGTCTCCGTTTTAGGGGTTATAAAATGCCGTAGTAGTGTGGACGCTGTAAACGTAGCAAAAGTTATAGTTATTTGTGTGCCAATGGCGTCATATTAAAATGCGAAACAACAAGAAGAAGCAATAACAACAGGCAAAATGGATTAAGTGTTGAGGGAAGTCGCGGAGGACAGAACTAAATAGGCAGAGTTTTCACTTCTAGTGGGACTACGTCGTTTTGTTGTTGCCACTTACTTGGTTGGAAACGTGTTTCCAAGATAGGGCTTTCCTCCCGAGGTCTCGATACAAGCGTAAAATTGTGTTGCACAATGCAGGGAATTCAGACACACATGATATTAGCTTTTCTTCCATCTTGCCTTCCGCGCCTGGCTGGCTGCCTTGTTTCTATTGGCCATGCGGGTATTCATCACAGCGCACGCACCGAAAAGCCGTCGTGGAGCCATTTTTAATAATGGGTTTCAGAGCGCAGTGGTGCCGTTGTCACGTTGAGTCTGAAAGGGCCTTAACAGAGGCGATGTATCAGAGCAAAAATAACTGATGGAACTGATGGAATCAGATATTCAGGGTTAAAATTAAGTCATAGTCTGCTGTTTGCTCGTGTTTGTAACAGGGTGTCTTTTGTAAGACTGACCAGTAGAATTGTTCAGTCACACACACACACACACACACACACACACACACACACACACACACGCACTGCCTCAGCTGTTCAGTATAAATTCATTGCTGACATCTGTGCAGTTTCCTTTGGATAATGGACACTTACAAAGTGGATATCTGACACACACACACACACACACACACACACACACAGCAGCTGGAACACTGCTGCTGTAAAAAGGGTATATTGAATAAGAAGACCCACCATGACAAGCTCTGTACATTGGCAGCAGATCACTGGGAAGTGTCTTCAGTAATACGATCATACTTCCCTTCTTGTTTTTACCATCATTTCCATGTTTCTAAACCAGAGTAACCTCACAAATGAAAAATCTTGCTAACACAACAGTTTAGTGATTTTCCATGCCACACTAACCTGTTTTACACTGAATTACTCCAGGTACAGCTTTTTCCTAATCACAATATGGCTTCTCTTAAATCACATTAAATTCATCAACTCAAACCCAGGTTAGTGGATCAGCTGAGTTACAGTAAGGCTGCTTTCAGACAGAATTAGGCATTGCAGCGATTAGCGCAAGGTTGTGTGGCGGTGTGGGAGTGTCACATACTAACCAGCAATCCCAGCTTGAAGGCCGATACAAGCCAAGCGACTACACGGCGATTAATGTCTTTGTACTCCCTCGTGGCAGGTTTGAACAGCTGATGTACAGTCATCACGGCAGCGATCGATCACAGTTGCTTGGTAAACAGTGGAATATTACGTAAACAGCTAATGCTACAATGCTACATGGCAAACAAAGTTCTTCTTCACCCGGGCACCTGCCAGTCTGATCAGCGGCATGATTGGCCACTGTAGTGTGATGTCGGGTTGCGTTTCTCCAAAAGTTGATTCTGTTTTAGCTTTTTTGCCACAGGCCGCTGTGTTTTTTTTCCGGCACCCCCTGCAGCCCACACCGCCGCAGCCTAAACGCAGTACCCGCGTTCAAATGAATGGGAAAATCTGCGTTTTCACTGCAGCGCCTGATTCTATCTGAATGTAGCCTAAGAGGGGAAAAGCTTGTCCATGTCAGCACACCCAGTCCCAGTCAGAGCAGATTCATCAGGACTGCTTTGCTGCTCTGTTACTCTGAGTCAGGGACCACAGTCTCAGCCTCAGGCTTTCACTCGCTACATGTGACTGAAGGACATGTGTTCTAGGATCCAACGGTGATTTTGACTGAACCTGCTGATGTTTGGTGGTGATGTTCAAAGTGACTGAATATATACATTTTTATGCCCATTAATGGCCACTTGAGAATCCCAGGTTAAAGATTTCTTTCATTATAAACAACAATACATATATGAAGACAGATATATACGGTAATGTCAGAGGTATTGATGCAGTTTGGTTCAGATCACATTTTAAATAAAAGGCCCAAAATATGAATAAAATATAAATGGGTTAAATCATATCTGTCCTGATGTTGTCCAAACTCAAAGCTGGGCACCAGACTGTCAAGCTGCTCCCCACATACATTTTAGTTTTTTCTTGTTTCATAAGTGCAGAGGGATGTTCGCTGTCCACGTCTGCATCCATCTTGGACTATGAGGAGCACCTGTGAAGACCCAGAAGCCGCCTTCTTAAGTCTATTTAAGCTTCCCCTAAAGGTAATTTACCTACACTTTTCAGACATGCTCATAGTCTTGAATATTATTTATTAAATCAAGTTAAGTTGCTATAAAATTAACACTTCACATAGCAGCTGGCCTTGTCACATGACACTAAGGGAGTTTACATCTTCTCCATCTTCAGTTTGCACAAAACTGTGTAGAAACACTGGAAATTCTAAAAAAAGTCAAAAATATCGCAAAAAAGTTTTTTGGAAAAATTGGTGTATCATAAAATCAAAATGGAAACAGACTTGGTGAATAAATGATGATGCACATGAAGCATGTGACTTAAAGTCAAGCGTCCACACAGCAGGATAGAACCAGCATTCATTCACATTTTCTTTTGACCATTTTCTTGAAATTTGTTTCAAGTTTGCGCTACGTTTGGATGGAAACATGGCTGCTGTTAACTACTGTTGTGTGAGTCTTCATGAAGCTAAATGAATGATATCTACAACAAGCTTGTATCATTCTTTGTTTCAATATTTTAAACTGTAGACATAAGAGCCTGTATAATAATAATATTAATAATGATACCAATGCGTATGGAATATTTTATTCTATATTTGGAACATATACTGTATCTTTTCATCTAAATGCATGCATCAGTCATGTAGACGTGTCAGGTTTTCTGGCTCTAGGAGACTGAAGTCACACAGACTGCATTACTGTAACTGGCAAGGGTGGAGGTATGAGCCCCTTGTCACTGACTCTCAGTTGCTGGTGGTCATAAAGACACCAGGAATGCTTTTAAAGGTGCAGTAGGGTAGACAGTGAGAGGAAGTAAAAGGAGAGAAAGGGAGCTTCAAAGGATGTGAATCAGGGTTTCACTGAGAAGTCAAATTCCATTTTCCACTGGTCACAGCTGAAAAAGTTTTTCCTTCCACATTAGAAATAACTTGTGTCAGTCTGATTTCCCCTCTAGTCAACTGCAATGAATGAAACACGTGTTTTTATATATGCTCTGCTATATTCATATAAAATTACACACTTTGGAAAATTCCCTCATATCCCCTGACCTCAAAGAAGAACTGTTTACATTCCCTGACTTTCCTCTCTGTTGAATGCAACCTCGCAAAATTCAAAGACCTTCAAGACATTCCTTGACCAGTGAGAATCCTGTTTAACGATATGGGGGGCAGAAAGGAGAGAAGAAAGGGAGAGAGAAAAAAGTCAGATCCCTCTTTTGACAGTGAAGGAGGGAGAGAATTGAAAAAGACAAGGAGGAGGAGGATTAAGGCTGCGGTGCCAGCTAGCCCCGCAGAGGTCATTCTGCCCTGCTATGGTCACATTAAAGACCACAAGACCCCCTAACACGAGTGAATGGACCCAGTTCAAGTGCAGGCACCCTTCCCCAATAGGGCACACACACACACACACACACACACACACAGAGACACACACACATTTTGCCCCCAGTGTCCAGTCATCACTTTCATGTGCTGACATGGGTTGTTGGGCGGCCTTTCAGAGACCTTTCAGCGTGCATGGGGTAATAGGCTCCCTAGCTGAATAAACTTGCCCCATTCACAATGCTGTGGCTGCAGAGGATGCTGGGAGGACAGAGGAGGGGGAGGTGAGGAGGCCACCATGAGAGCCTGCTCACTCCGTACACACTCAAAATGTAACTTTGGAACTTCACTGGCACCTTTTTCAGTTACAGTTACAAGCGGTTAAAGTCGCTTAGCTACAGTTTACACTAGCATGTGGAAGTTTTTTGGCTGGACTGCAGCACAGCCCTTTAAACTATGATGAAGTTACACCATTGGTCGGTCGAGTGTTGGAGTTTCTCCATTGGCCGTGCTCTTTCTAAATTAATAGGTGCGAATGTTAGTCACGTACCATAACTCCAGATTCTGTCAGTACAGGCGCAGGTGGTACGTAACTAACGTTGTATTTTGTATGGGCTTCACCCTCTAAGACTATCGCTACTGGGACCACTACAGAAGACTGCAGATGAACATTTAATATTATATAGGAATTCATATTATAGACACAACCACTGAATATCTGTGTAAGAATATGGCCACAATATAGCACATCGACCACACACAGTCCAGTCATATACTAGGTTTCCACCTAGTCTTGTTTTTATACTACTGCATGTGAGTATGGGAGTTATCACCTTTTTATCACATCCAACAGCAGAAAGAGGGCATCAGACCAGGTGTCAACGTTAACCAGCTGGAGTGAGATTTATCATTTTATTTTGATGCTGGGGGAAATCTCAGAGGCAGATATTTCAAAACCCAGACAAACAAAACCAAAGCTACGTGCATGAAATGATACACACTAGATGTAAGAGAGAAAGTGAGATCATTTGGGTGAACTGGCCCTTTAAATGGGCCAGGCGGCGACGAGACGCAGCATATTTGAGTAACAAAAAAGTTTGCCTCTGTCTGTAAAGCACCATGAAGTCCCAAAAGACAATAATACAACCCCAAATGTTCATGAACATCACCCAAATACGCTAACAATAGCAACAAATATCTGTTTATCAGTTGGATTTATGGTTCAGCCAAGGAAACACTGAAAGTCCTGCCCATGCATAATGATCATCCTGTCTGTGCAATAAGACAACTCTTACTGCATTATTACTATCTGTTGCCATATTTCTTGTTATTTACTTTAATGATTATAGGTGTGTTCAGTATGTCACTACTGCAAATATTATTCAATTTAATTTAAGGCAGCATTTAAAACTGCCTGTTATAATAAACTTGACAGGCTAAAAAGTATTTTGATTCTCCAGAGGAAACAGAGTTTGGACTTATATTTGATTTGACACTGTGGGAAATAAAACCTTACAACTGGATAAAAAATTGGCAAAATGCAAATAATTCAAGAAAAGATTCAACTTGATCCCCCAGGAGAAAAACTTTGAATTTCAGCAACACAAGAAACAGACCAGCGAAGTAGGAAGGAACAGGATGCAGATCAATAGAAAAATATATATACAGGCAACAAACAAATCAGAGTTAGACAGCGACGCAGTCTATTAGCCTAAAGCAGTGTGCATAAATGTAATGTACAAAACCAAAAGTGCAGTTTTCTGATATTGTCTGACATACAGGAATACATATTTATATACATATTTTTACATTTATATATAGATGAGTATTTAAGCATAATAATATAACCTGAACAAATATAGATATAAAGATAATAATAGATGATAATATATAGATTTATATGATAGGATAGGGAGGACAACAAAAGGAGATTCAATTCAGTTAGAGGGGTTGTTTGAAATGTTGTGTATGTGAGTGGTTTCTGTTTGTTTCGTTATATTAGTTATAGGAAGTTTAATATGAAAGACTGCTGTGAATAGACCCCTAACACAAAGGCTGCTGTTTATTTCTCACTCGACATTCTTCCCATCTTTTTTTTGCATTTCAAAGTGTATATATTTTTAAATCTACCATAACAATAATGCTATTCAATACAAAACCTTTCCCCACCTTTTTAGTGTCGTCTACATTACAGAACTTTGGTGTTGGTTGTCTATTGTTTACTGCAATGTTTTGCTAATGACGGCCCCAGTGGAGATAGAAACAGGGACCCCATCCCTGGAACCACCCTTTCCTGGTTGTTTTCACCGCTGAGGGTTCCTGCAGGTTCCTGTTGAAAAGGGCTATTTGGGACACACGCACATACAGTAAGAGTCGCGTGGCGTCGTCTGTTACAATAAATACAGGGAGGCCTGTATTCCTCAACATCCCCTGCTATTCTTCTTCAGAGGCAGAAACCAGCAGAGACGGAAGTAAGAAACAATGCATTTCCTCTGACACCAGAGACCCTGAGCATTGTGATCAGCTAGTCAGCTACTAAAGATGCATTCATGTTTGTCCCTCCTCTCCTTCCTCACTAGCACTTGTCTCTTACCAGGATGTGACTTGGAGTGAGGGAAGGAAGGGAGGAAAGTGAAGGAGACAGAAGAGAACAGAAGTGAGACAGTTGTTTTAAAAGTCTGTTACTGATGCAATGATGCAGCTACATAGAGTTATGAGTAATTCTTCTACTACACTGTAAGTGATGGGGGACCAACTCCAGAGTCCAGCTGAAAATAATATGAGGCTTCAGCAGGCTGAGGTAGCCAAATCAAAGTTACAGTCTTCTTAGAAAGAAATTCCCTCTTTGTGTTTCCAACAACAGCAGACAAATGCAAACGCATCATGCTCATCATGACAATGCTAATATGCTGATGTTTAGCAGCTGTAATTTTTACCATGTTCTTAGTTTAGCGTGTTAGTATAGCTGAGGCTGATGGGAATGTCATTAGTTCTGAGGGTATTTGGTCATAAACCAAAGTACTGAACACATTAACATGTTGACCTGGTGATGGTACTAGAGGAAATGTCAGAGGATCACCAAAGTTATTACAGTTCATCCTGAGGGGAACATGAATGTAATGGAAATCCATCCAATAGCTGTTGATTCATTTCAGTCTGACAGCGACTGACTGACCCATCTCACCCCCCCTAGAGCCACACTACAAGCAGGGCTAAAAACATGATTTATTCTGGTGGTTCCTAAACCATGGGCCCCTTCATACTGATCATTTTGATCATATGCAATCCAAATCAAAAAAGAAAAAAGAAGTCAGCTGTTTTATGTTGCTGTGCAGTTTGCAGATAATTATTGAACATAAACTAAACAATGACTAAACACACACACACACACACAGCATCCTGCACTGATAGCTTCAATAGTTGCTTGTGTGAAGTATCTAAAATCTAAAGAACAGTGCTTTGTGTTGAGATGCCTCTTGAACTTGGTACCACTGCCACATTTGATGGATTTTCCCTGTTCTGATATACTGAGAACATATTATAGTTAATGTAAACGTTGTACAGTAAAAAAAGTATATATATATTTTGCAGCACCCTTGGCCTGTCCTTAAGGCACCCCAGAGAGTGGCACCCACATTGGGAAACACTGATGTATTTGGACAGAGAAAAATCTCTTCCATTGAAGTCAGTACAAAGCATGTCAAATCAGAGATGGTGCAGGACTACACCCTTACTCCCTGCAGAGCTGGAAGTCTCAGCTTGGCAGGACTTCTTTATGGCTGTGTATTGTAGAGGTGCCAGTAACTGACACCTGGCTCAGTTAGCTTTACATTGACACAAGTCTCTCAGATCCCTGCAGTTCCTAAATGAGGTTGGCAGGCATCTGTCAAACACCACTGTTACTGTATGTCTGACCTTAAGGTGTGGAAGTTAGTCCTAAGGTATCGAGTTCAACACCAGCTCCTTAGGCTTTATTGCCTTTATTATATTAACTTGGCTCCATGCTAATTAGGAATCCCAAGAGGCAGCGAGACAAGTCATTCACCTGAGCTGACTCTGATGCAACCATCTCAGTTTCAGATGTAGTCTGTCTACGCTGTCTACGTCTAGGTTTTCATGTGTTTTCATACATGTTTCCAGGTGGATTTAGTAGAGACGTCTGTCCACAGTGAAACACCTGAACAACATAAAAACAGGTCAATCTCTTCTTCCTCTTCTCTCTATAGTTAACAAACAACAACACTGCATCACAGCCAACATCTGGTGAGGAGAGAGACAGACAGGTGAGGTGTGAGACGGCAGCTGTGTGTTGTTCCTACTCAGTTTAATTGATGTGTCCTGAATGAATTCTGTACTGATGTTGTTCTGATGTGTTCAGCCAATGTTGATCTCACCTTGAGCCACTTATTCTTTCATTCATTGGTTTGCACCATAGCCAAACTGTTTCATTTATTCTATTTTTGTATTTGTAGGTTATAATGCCATAATTACCAGGATTCAGGAACAGCTTCACCATTCATTCCAACTTTGAACCATTTGAGGAAATATAACTGATAGTCTGTAAGAATTGAGGAATACACACACGTTGATCTGTGCCACATGACTGTGAATGCCTTTTAATCTTGACTTGTGCAATCTGCCTTTCAGATTTCCGTCAGGCCTTCGTCAGAACCGAACTGATACTGCCTGCATGTTTGTAATTCCTCAAGAGGTTTGGGCACCAGACCAAAGTGTAACAATGGCAGCGGGGATCGTTTTGTGTCAGTCACACAGCTCTCTCTGTCCACTGTTAAAAGAGTGAGACTAGCTGTGTGAATGGGTAAGAGCTAATGCTCTCACTATTTAGGAGGAACCAGTAACAGCAGCTGCACACTGTATCAGCAGCTTCCAATGAATTTCAGCTTTATAAATCTCACAGAGAGCTTTACCAGGCTGCCTCAGGCAAAAACAACCTGATTGTTCAATAACCGTATTGTAAAGCTTATTAAAGACTTTTGGTTGCTGAATCAAATTTGTTCCCACGTGCAAATATGTCTAGACGTGCTCACTGGAGGTACAGATGCCACGAATCAAACCCACATCTCTGCAGTAATGGTAGAGAACTCTTTGCCCTGCACCATCTGTGCATTCAGCATCACTGTGAGGTCACTCCTGTGTTGCTTTGGCTTAATGTTTGCTGTACTTCAGGATTTCTCTAACTTTGCTGCATCCATGTTCCCCTACTTACCTTCCTTTTTCCTTGTTCTGCTATGTCAAACATAACCTGCTCCGGAGCAGGTTAGGCATGCAGCATAAGTTACCATGGCGATGTACTCCAGTAAGAAGTGAACCACTGTCGTAACCCTGAAAACCCAGAGTTAAACCTGACGTTACCTCGCTAACCCCAAATCCTGCTTCATAGTATTGGCCTCTGGTTTCGGATAAAAATTTAGAAATGATGTTCGGGTTGGTCTTGGTTTTGGTCACGTCGGCTGGGCTAGCCTACTTGACACGGTGCTTCCTGTTCAGTGCTGAGGTTATTTACGTGACAACGCATGAACGCAACACACAGGCAGTAAATATTCATGTAGCCTAGCTAAGGATGGAGGACATCAAACAAAATTTGTCATTAGGGAAAACGACGGTATGGAGGCATTTCCATTAGCTTCAGTTTACATTAACTGCATCAGGCTCAGGTCGGGTTCGGACATAAACAACAGAATGCCTGTCGGGTTCGAGTCGGGCTTGGTTACTGCTCTCTTAGTTTCGGGTCGGGTTTGGAAAGAAATATCCAGCCCGAGCTGCACTCTATCTGTGACACACACTCACACCAATAAAGAAAAGAAAGTAAGGAAGCAGCGTTGCAGTGTCTTCTGTCACTAATACTAATACAGTCCAAAATGACCCCGGTGGGCAGGGGAGAAACCTGATCACTGACCTGCTGCATGTATACGCAGATTCACAGTAAGCAGGTTACTGCAGTGTCTGTAAACGCGTTCTCTGATTCCCTCCTATCTCATGATTGATCACAGACCTTACTGTACTGTGAGGGCTTTTTAGAGTCCTGGAAGTATTCTTGAATCAGTCACTCCACAGACTACTCACAGCACTGACCAAAGGCAAGTGAGCACATCATGTTTATCACAGCCCCACGGCAGCCCAGAGTGACAGTGAAAGGATGCTATGCTAAATTCCTGCAAGGTGATTGCAGTTAACCGTCTGCTTGAGGTGGAGGAGGAGGTCCTGGAGACAGCGAGTTCTGGTCCAGAGTTCTCACTCACTGCTTTGTGCACAGCAGCTGAACAAACTGGATTTAAACTAGGTTTTAGGGGCTGCACAGGCCCCTGAACAACAAAACCACAACAAAATATGTTGGAATCACTTTCTCTGATGAATGGTTACCAGGATATGAGTATATTAAATACAATCTCATTCACACATACAGTAAAACGTGTATCTCAGAAATGTCCACTTCTGAGTTTGTGTGTGAAGTGTTGATGTGTGAGTGTGGAGATTTAAATTTTATGACATCACTTTTTGTTGTCATATTTACAGTCTTTGTATGGCCTCTCCTAAAAGTGACACACCTGTTTGTTGTGTAGTGCAGGTACACATAATGGATTGTGGGACTTGCGGGGGAGTAGAGTGGAATGAATGGTAACACATACCAACACAGTGAGAACGATCAGGTAGCTGCACTCAGCGCGTTCCTGTGTGTATGTGTGTGTCTGCCACCACATCACCAAACAATGCATCGAGGATTTCACAAAGTAAGCCTTGCATGCCGCTCACACCCACAGTGTCTGACCTATTTCTGTAGGGTTAAACATCAACAGTCACTTTAAAGTCACCGCTTCATTTAGACCTGATGCACTGAGCAGGAAGTGTTGCCCTAAAGCAGGCACTCGTCTAACTAGCTATCAGCACATCACTGGCAGCAATGACACTGCTGTAACATATCTAAAAATCAGTTTGTGTGTGTGTGTGGCAATCTGACATCAATAAATTATAATTACTGTAATTACCAAGAAGGCTGACAGTGACAAATTGATGCATTGCGTGTAATCAGGCTGCACTGCACACATGGGAGCTCACTTCTTTACACAAACCATGTGTGTTGATTCTCTTGAATATGACATTACCTGCAGAACTCCTGTTCTTGTTCAAAGTAAAAGAATTCAAGGGAGAGAGGTCCCCTGTATGACAGCAAGCACCAAGCTTCACATGTTTAATCCATCTTGGTTGCTTTAGTCAGATGTAGGTTATTGTTGTGTGGTCATACAGTTCAGAATCTGCACTTTCACTTCTTCTGCTTCAAGATACTGAATATTGGCATTAATTCCATGTAATTAGCAGAATTTGAGCAGCTATAATGGTTAATAAGAACCAGACATTATCATGACACCAAACTGATCAGATGGATCAGTGATCAGCTGCAGCAGCTCAGTAATGAACTATATCTGCTCAGTTGTGTTACGATGGTCAGGCTGTGGGATTAGAAGCAGAATCAGCTGCTGAACAACAGAGAGCTCCTCTACACTCCATGAAAAATATGAGTTCTAGGTTAAATAAATTGTAAGACTACACAAAACCAGACTGCCGTCCTCTGATGAGTGGAGTGGAATGATTGCTTTTGATAGTATGGTTTGTGTGTGTGTGTGTGTGTGTGTGTGTGTGTGTGTGTGTTGGGGGGGGGGCAAACAAAAGTTCTGAAGTTCTGAAAAGCCTGGCTTTCTCCCTCCAAATAAAAGACAGCGAGCGAGCGAAGGAGGGATGAATAGGAGAAAGCAAAGTAAGAGAGGAGGCTGTGTGCTGCTCCGGCATGCAGCCTGTGAATTACCACAGCAGATGGTGTGTGTGTGTGTGTATGTGTGTGTGTGTGTGTGTGTGTTTGAAACACAAAGGGCCCAGGAAGTGGCGGATGAGTGGCGTCCAGAGGCGCGAGCCACAAGACCTCTTGTCAATCACGGCCCTTTACTGCCTGTCTGTCTGTCTGTCTGACCCTCTGGACAGACTGTCTGCTGCCATCACTCACAGGCTTCTACTGCCTGTCTCACTGCCATCAGTCACTAATACAGATCTACACTGCCTGTCTCACTGCCATCAGTCGCTAATACAGATCTACACTGCCTGTCTCATCAGTCACTAATACAGATCTACACTGCCTGTCTCTCTGCCATCAGTCGCTAATACAGATCTACACTGCCTGTCTCATCAGTCACTAATACAGATCTACACTGCCTGTCTCATCAGTCACTAATACAGATTTACACTGCCTGTCTCACTGCCATCAGTCACTAATACAGATTTACACTGCCTGTCTCACTGCCATCAGTCGCTACTACAGATCTACACTGCCTGTCTCATCAGTCACTAATACAGATCTACACTGCCTGTCTCACTGCCATCAGTCGCTACTACAGATCTACACTGCCTGTCTCATCAGTCACTAATACAGATCTACACTGCCTGTCTCACTGCCATCAGTCACTAATACAGATCTACAGCCATCAGTCTCCCCCATGTCCCCTAACCCACCAAGCCTCCAGGAAGTGCCAATTTGACATAGTGGCCAAACCGTGTGATTACAACTTCCAGGCCAGTCACGTGATGCACACTGGCCCCAAGAGACGTTTTCCCACGGACTTACATTGTGAAAGAGACGTCTGTAAATCAGCAGATCATTTTTTTTGAGGTACAACAAATTCTCAGTATGAACACTTAAATAGACCTTATTTACATCATTATGTCCTAAAAGTTGTAAACTTCACTAACAGCTGAATCCAGAGTTATAGACTCATTGTCGTTCATGTGAGCAAGCCCGAGACCCAGCAGTTGGGAGGCGGGGCTAAAGGAAGCACTAGTGCGCTTGCTCTATGGGCCACAAGATGCAGAAGCTATGCAGTGATCCGGGTCATTTTATACCCGGAAGTCGAACTTGTTCCGCTTCATGTGCCACTGAGTAACTTTCACAGGAATGAACAGGGCCCCGTCCCCAACGCTGTATCCAGTTCTGTTTATACATCCATGTGACGTACACACTACGTAGCCACGAGGCCACACCTCCTATAGTTGTTGTTCCCTCACTCGTTGCATTTTTTAAATATGCTGGGAGGGAGGGTTCTAGCCGAATCTGAGGGTGGAGTTACACTTTAAAGTGACCAAACACTTGCTGCTCTCTGCTGACTCTGGTTACTGTTCTGTTTTAATCCGACTTGATATGAGTTCTGCTGGGCCAAAGAAAGTGTCATCTCAACATGCAACATTCCTGAAGAAGGTTCTGGCTCAGCTGTCTGTTGCCTTCGATGGCATCCAGCCTAAGGCAGATTTAACTGGCATTTGTAAAGTCACAGTTTTAAAGATGCAAATAACACTTGCAGCCAATCTGCTATTAAAAAAGCAATGTTTGCGTTCAGTATGTTTCTGAAAGTGGATCGTGTGCCATGTGTTTAGCTTTACCTTTCTTGTAGCTATCCTTTTCTTATTGCTGCTAAATGTTGTTGCTCAGCAAAGCAATGCTAAAACAGCCTGCATGTGACTGATCAATCTATTCAAAGCAGACAGGACTATACTGACAAAAAGTTCTACTTTGTAGTTTGAAAGCAGTTTCCATTGGTATTATCCAGTATAATCCCTCTCATGGTTCACACCAAAGTGCAGAGCAGATCCACCTTCATGTTATCATCAGTGGCTTTCTTTAAACTTTCCTTATCAGGGAGAAAAGCCTGCCTGTGCAGGTGAGGTATTCACCATTTCAGGTGTGAACACACTCATGGCATTACAACTATTCACTCAGTCAGAGGAAAGCAAGAAATATAGAAATATATACTATAATATCTGTTGTGTTCCTGGAAAGAAAATGATCCACTAAACAAGAAAAAATACAGCAGATATACATACAGTACATACACAATACCAAATACAAATACCAATACTCTCTGTCATTTCAGATATAATATTGCATCTGCAAATTATACATCCATAGTACTAGCTCAAAACTACAGCAGATAAATCCATGCATTTTAAAGGATAGGGTCAAATTATTTCAAGTCTATCTTAATACAACACTGACCAATATGACACATACCATATGTACGTGGAAAGACTTACTGGTTACTCACAATGGCCGTGAAGGGATTCCTTTCTAGCATGACTACACTGTTAAATATAAATCAATACTACTCTCATGTCTGGATGTTAATTATGGAGCTAGAACTAGGAGGCGGTTACCTTAGCTTAGCATAGCTTAGCTTAATCCAAAATTCAAAAATATGCCTACCAACACTTCTATATCACACTAATTAAAACAGTAAAATGTATCTTGTTTGTTTAATCTGTAGACAATTTAGAAATGTAAAAAAGACAATTTGTGGTTTTACACAATTTACTTCAAGCAGCCGTCACTTCTATAAGGACTGGGAAAGTTCAGCAAAAGCTAATTTGAAACTTCAGTCATTTATGCTAGTTTGTTTCAGCTTGGACTGCTGAGACCTCGTATTAGTCATCATGGTTCCACAGTTGTGTACAGGCGCATGTACAGTATGTACAGCATATGTACAAGTCACACTCAAAGATACAGATATGATTGAGCAATTCTGAGTGAAGCAACCCAGCTGTGACAGTTAAGGCAGGAAGTGTAGTCTAGTTGGCACAAATAGCTTGAGGCCTTCTTGGTTCACCTCAAAGGGATGTGGTGTGTGCAGAAGGTGCTCAGAAGAGGAAAGGCCATGTTGTAAATCAGGGTTTATCCTCTGTATAGCTCCACGCTGTCAGACCTGGCTTAACATCCGACAGACTAAGCAGTCCCTCAACACTTTCAGCCATATTTTGAGCTGAATGACATCCCACCTTTGAGTGTGGCCATTTGGACAGGTACAACACGTTTGCCATTAGAGGTGGTCAAACGACACATCAAATGAACCAGTTTGTTTTAGCATACTGACACCTTGGCTACAGTCTGCTAACATAAAAATGAACTTGATGATGATGATGTTAGCATACATTTAGCATGCTATTTTAGCATTAATCTTAAAGTAGAGAAATCCACCTAATTCCTGATGAAATATCTGTTTCACTTCAGAGTCATTGCTCCCGACCTTGACACAAAGGCTTTCCAGAAGAGAAAAGTAAAAATGCAAGAGGATACACAAGTAGGTCTCTACATGATGTACTGTTATGATCAAGTAAGTTCTCTGAGTGTGCATACCTCCGCCAAGGCAGCACAATCTTCTCCCACCGCCCAATGTTAAGACACATTTTACCATCTTATCACACATTTTTATTACTTGAAGCGGTGTTGTTTTTACAGTTATGCCGCCTTGTTTGACGGCATATTTCCTTATCGCCACTATCTCTCGGTGCAGTACTTTTACTGCCTTTACCGTAAATGCAGTGGTTTGGAACCATGGATAATAATGTTCTATGGCTTCACAGTACACAATAGATTATAGTCATCAGCACTATAATGCCAGTTCGCTTTCTTACAGTCAATTTGTCTGTCACTCTCTCATCTCAGTGCGTCTCAGCTCTCTCACATGTGGTGTACAGTACTTCCCCCACTGCGTGTGGACTTATCAGATGGATGACTGACACACACACACACACACACACACACACACACACACAGACCATGGTGTACACTGGGTGTGTGTGCCATGTTTCTTGGATGGCATATCATGGCCTTCTTGGGTGGCAAACCCTCCTACGTAACAGCTGGCCATGCTTGCCTCCAACAGAGCCGGTGGGCAGGTTGGCAAAACAACTTAGTGAGCTCTGCTAGACAAAACAGTTGATGCACAATGTTCGTGTGTGACTACAGCTGGTAGTTTGGACCAGTGGTTTCCAATCATGTGCCACCAAGTGCCACAGGTCTGCAGGCTTTCATTCCAACAAAAACCTGAGTTTACTGATGAACCCAGAACTTCAGCAGTTAGTCATCAGTGTTTTATCTACTGTCTCTATCAGATAAGAACACATGAAGCAATAGTTGGTAGACTCTGTTAAGCTAGATTATGTCAGACTCCATCTGCTTACTCTGTCCCAGCACAGGTAGTAGTGGATAAAAGATTATGACTGTAAATAAATGCTAGAGAACTCAAGCATGGGGATGGGGTCCACATATGTAAGGGTATAGTCTGCGCGGACATCCACATGGGGGTGTTAGAGAATATGAGCAAATGATGATATTTATGTCAGTCAAACGCTTGTGGCAGTGCAGATGCAGAGAGTATAATTCAGGCTTTACATGTGTTGTAAGTGAAGAGCATCCTATCATTGCAGCAGTCAAAGACATTTTGTGTCATTTCGTGTTAAGTTTTGATGAGAAAGGACGTTCCAGGACACTGACTGCTTGATGAGTGATATTCAACACCATACTTATATAAAAAAAAAGGATTTATTGATCCGACCTGTGCTGCTAACTGCTAATGTGATCTTAGTCTATTAATACTATATAGACATAAGTTTGGTGGACTCATCTGAAATCAAGTGCAGATTCCTCTTCTTGTTCTTATCCTTCTTTTTTTACCTGCATTGCTTCTTATTGTCACTCCTTTGACTTTTTTGTTCAATCTTTTGTAAAGATACATCCATCAAACCAAGTAAAAGTGAGGTTCAATTGAAAAAAACCCTGATACTTTAGGTTGCAAAGTTAAAGCATTAATCAAAATAAAATGAAAAGGGGTTGTTTCAGCTACTAGCACTTGTGTGGGGATATACAGTAGCAGCAGCTTAGGGTTAATGAAAAAAAGCTGCTGTGTTTTCCCACTGGCCTACCACCTTGTGTTGTAAATAAACATAATTGAAAGGTCATCTGGTGTGTCATTATAGCAATATAACTTCATGCTTCTACATCTGTGTCTAAATAAACAGAGACCTAATTTCCTAGCATGGACACATCCTCCCTGCACTAATATGACTGGAATGTCAACAGCCGTTTTTGCATATAGTCTCCTCATGTTCCTTCAAGTCTCTGCTCCGCTCTCCTCCCTCTTTGCTTCTTTCCAAAGCCTTTCATCCCTCCTCTCACTCTGAGCCAATATTCCTAATGTATTATGGTACCATACATGAAAACAATCCATGTGCAATACAGAGGCCAGCACCTCCGTTTGACAGATATTGTCACCCATACATTCATATTTTCCATAACTTAGTCTTTGATTAGGATTTGTTGGTGGTGAGAGTGAAATTTATGATCAGTGTAGAAAACCAAAATACTTGTCACACGGCAGTGAGGGGATGTAATGATTAGAATTCCCCAATTGTATAAAGAAATCAATAAAAATAATAAAAACTATACTAAGTATGATGGCAAGTCACTGTGAAACATCTAGAGTGAGTTAGCAAACATCCTGAGATCAATGCAGTTCATCAAGCTTCATCTTCCTGACAAGTCTGTTCTCCTTAAAGCTTCACTCATTCATATTTCTGTAATAAAAATGGATCAAATGCCTATGTGTAATTTATAAGGAGTCAAGTAGTAATGAACCCACAGAGAACTACCACCCATCTCTGCAGTTCTCCTCTCTCTGGACTGTTTTGGTTCAGTGTCACAGCTCTCATCAGCATGAGGCGTTTTCGAACCAAACTGTTCTGGGGAGCTCCCTCGAGAACTACATTCCTTCAAAGGCTTTTTTTTTCTGTTTGCCTTCCCACTTTGCTGAAGTGACGTAAGCCGGCCGGCAGTTGGTATAGCAACGCCACTCACAACATCACGCACAAGATTTTTATATTTCCCTTTGACGAGTCAAAATGGCGTTGTATTTCCCCCATCGCATGTACGCTCAATAAAGCCTGGACTTCAGTGTCGGTACATTTGTCCGTGTTTTGGTCCATTTTTTAAGGCTGCCGTTATGAGCTGTTGTTACAGGGGTTTTTAAAGATGGCAGCTGAAGGTGCTGCATTGGCTCATGTTCAACCAATCAACGCATTTGAGATATTCAGGAAGTTGGTTCCATCTGTGTGCAGCATAGTAGCTAAAAGCAGCTTCACCCTGTTTGGTTCCGACTCGAGGTACAACCAGTTCACTGCTTCCTAAAGATCTAAGTGCCCTATTGGGTTTATATTCTTCAAGGAGATCAGAGATGTATTTTGGCCCAAGATTATTGAGTGATTTATTAACTAGCAGCATCACTTTAAAATCTATTCTGTAAGTAACAGGAAGTCAGTGTAAAGATTTAAGAACAGGAGTAATGTGCTCAGTTCTCTTGGTTCTCGTTAGAACTCTGGCAGCAGCGTTCTGAATGAGCGGAAGTTGTCTGACTGTCTTTTTGGGAAGACGAGACAAGAGGCCATTACAATAGTCCACTCTGCTGGAAATGAAGGCATGCATGAGTTTCTCTAAGTCTTGTCTGGACATGAGACCTCTAAGCCTTGCTATTTGTTTGAGATGATAAAATGCTGATTTAGTTATTGCCTTGATGTGGCTGCTGAAGCTCAGGTCTGAGTCTATTAAAACATCAAGATTTCTAACTTGGGTTTTCTTCTTTATAGCCCTGGGATCAAGCTGAGCAATAGCTGTCATTCTTTCCTCCTTGTTGCCAAATACAATGATTTCTGCCTTGTCTTTATTTAATTGAAGGAAATTTAATTTCATCCAATTATTTACTTGCTCTAAGCATTGATATAGTGAGTCTAAGGGACCATAGTCACTTGGTGAAAGAGCTAAGTAAATCTGAGTGTCATCTGCATAGCTGTGATAAGCAATGTTATTGTCATGTATGATTTGACATACATGAATAGCGGCCCAAGAATCGAACCCTGAGGGACTCCACATGTCATGGTGATCCGCTCAGATTTATGATCACCAGTGGCAACAACATAGCCTCTGCCTTCGAGATATGATCTGAACCAACTAAGGACATTAGGATATTAGGATATTCCCACCCACCAAATGAAAACATTTTTGAAAAAGGTGGTTGGCAGGGTGTCAAAACAGCAGGTGGATGAATTAAGATGGTTCACTACATCCTCCAGAGTTTTAGTATTGATGGCGTTGAATGTTTCAGCAATGGTCTGGTTCCACTGTTTGACATGGAGGAATTTATGGTCACTCTGATATTTTCGATTTTTATGCTAAAAAAAGATGCAAACTCATTACACTTATTAAGAGATATGAAATCGGGGGCTAGTTCTTTTGGGGGAATAGTTAGCTTCTCAACAACAAGCCACGAGAATTGTTGATATTTTTGTTGATGATGTTAGAGAAAAAGGCTTATTTATTTCTGAATTGTAAATACGAAGCCTCTTTTTCAAATGAATCACACAGCAATTCCCTATCTGGAAGTCCCTCAAGATTCAGTAATTGAGTAGTTTTATAAATCATAGTCTGGCATTCATGTAGCTCTGTGGTAAATGCCATTGTTGTGGTTTGATCCTCACAGTGATTTAAAGACATTGCTGGCACATGTAAACAGCAGTATTTGGTTGTTGTTAGAACAGTGCATGTACATCAGAGAGCCAGTTCCAATCATCATGATCTCTCCAAATATTTGCCCACGTGTCACCTCGGGCACTTACTGGGAATAGGAGGGGAAAAACCAAAAGAGGCAAAATACAAAGCGGCAGCATGCCTTCTTTCTGTTACAGTGGGTTGGGAAGGGTGGTGTGAGTGTTGACTGTGTGTGTGTGGGCATGCCTTGATGTTGACTGAGAAAATGTCTGAACTTCATGAACACATGGAGCAGTTTGTGGTGTGTTTGTAGAGGAAGAGAGAAAAAAGAAACAGTAGCTACATCTGAGTAGAATTATTGTTATTATTGTGATTCCATTAACATGTGTAAGAATTTAAATGAACAAATATATTGAAGCCATCCGCTGAAACAGCATTTAGAAGCTAACACTGTCACATGCAGCATCAAGCAGTGAATCATAGTTTTTATACACCATATCTGCTCACATAAGTAGCAGCCATGAAATGTATGTATGTATGCTGCTTGTATTGTCCAGGCATTAATGGATGCACCTGGCTTTTTTAGGCTAGTACTGTCAAGACGCACAGCAAAGGACTGCTGTATATGAATGATATCCAAAACTTCAAGTTCTAAAGTGTTAACATTTTGAGACTAAAGGAACGAGCTTTCCAAATATTCCAATGTGTCACCATCAAGTAAATAAAAAAAGTAAAAATAAATAAATGAATAAACATAATAATGAGTCTAGTGATATTCTATTTTTTCCTTATTGTCATCAAAAACCATGCGCAGTCAAACCAACAGTGAATGTATCCACTAACAGGTACTGTGTGTGTATCACAGCCTGATATATAAAAACTATTAAAAACACATCAGTGAGCCACGCTGTTGTTCCTTCATCACCATGAACACACACACTGTAGTTTATATGGACTCAGTCCCACATACATCGTCCTGCTGCCCCAAATACTCACTAGAGCACCAAATGTGGATTCATCCACCGCTAAAAATAGTCCCCAACAAATGCACTATTTTCTCCTGTTTAAGTAACGTTTGATAAAAACTAAAGTGACCAACTGTTTTAGGAAATTACTGAGAGAATCAGTCGTTTCAGCAAGTGCCCCAAAACGACACCTATTTACATTCAAGTGACAGCGCCCTCTAGTGGTTATAGTAATGACTCTTCCAACAGTGTGACAGTTGTTTTCTGAGGAAGTAGTTCATTTCCTGATGCACAGTTTCCTGAGTACAGAATAACTTAATTTGTCCTTTTTCTTTTAGGGTCAAGTGGGCAAGACTGATTTGCATTGCGGTCCTGTATCTGCGCTGGAAGCCATCCCCACTCCACTAGTGGGAGCAGTAAACAACTGTGTGCTTCTGTTTCAAAATGAGCACGATCGGCTTTCGCCTGGTTGTCGCTCGCATTGCGTCAGAGGACATTTGCATTACTTTCCCTTGTAGTGTCGCTGGGCTTCTGGGAGTCTCTGTGGCACAGTGAGTGGCGCTGCCATGCATGGCTGCAACGCCAGGTCCCATTCATAATGAATAGCAGCCAATCGCTGTCCTTGCTTTTTGAGTCCATATGTGTGAATGGCCCATTATCCTGTAAGGCTGAATTCACACTAAATCAATTAAACTAAATCAACTAAATCAAAATCAGGCAATTAGCGCAAGGTTGTGCGGCGGTGTGGGAGTGTCACTACATGGCCATGCTGATTGTAGCACAAGTAGAAATACTAACCAGCAATCCCAACTTGAAGAGTGACACAACACCAAGCGACTACATGCGATTAACGTCTTTGTACTCCCTTGTGGCAGGGTTGTACAGCACTGGAAAGGTCATCACAGCGGCGATCAGTCTCTCTTCCATCTCCACAGTTGCTTGGTAAACAGCAGGATGCTACAGTAAACAACGAATGCTACAATGCTACATGGTAAACAAGGTTCATCTTCACCTGGGTGTCTTCTAGTCTGATTGCCGGCTTATGTGATTGGCCACCGCAGTGTGACGTCGGTGGCGTTTCTCCCGCAGCACCTGATTTGGTGTGAATTCAGCCTAAGTCTGCTGCTTTGTCTACAATATGGCAGACTCGGGCAGTGGACAGCGTGGTCCGTAACATTTGAAATGGGGGTATGGATGATTAGAATGCAGTAAAAAAAACACACATATATGTAAACCACTATCAAAATGTCCAGTTATTTTTGATTAACAGTTTTCAATAGATTGTGTGGTATTCATTATTTCTACAGTTTAATCAGTAAAACTGCATCACATCAATCATACCAATGTACTGTACATATGTGTGTACGTTTTAAGTGTGGTGTGTGTGTCCCAGGTCATGGTGCTGATGTGTGGAGGGTGCAGCATGCATCGACCAGCTGTCCACTGTACATAAATCACTGCACTCTACAGATGTCCCAAACAACAATGGAGGCTGCAGTAAGCCAGTATCCTACACTCATCAAACACTTCTTTCTTCATCATGGTGCTTTGTTAAAATATAGGGTGAATGATGTTTGGACCTAGCAAACAGTGTTATCTTATTGTGTTATGATCCAGACCAGGAAGCAGATACATCTGGCAGCACTTTCTGTCCACATACATTTCATTAATTCACTATCTTCAAGAGTTAATGTTGTTTAAACACTGTAAACTCTGTCTCAAGTGCAGCACCATGAAGTTTATTGTTGATGTGGTGGTTAGCCAGCAGAGATAAATTAATTAGGTTGTATAACCTGGGGGCCCCAAGCCCAGTTTTGTTGATCATTTCCATCATTTTTGCATGATTTGCATAATATTTGCATTCTGACCCTTAGCTGGCCTCAGCTGCACGGTACAGTTGTGCAGGGGAAAGCCCACTGGCTGTTACTCATTACACAACCAGGAAGCAACAACAGCAGCTGGCCAAGAGCCTCCAGCTACAGGGAGGGTAACCATACCACCAGGCAGCTGAATTGAAATGAACAGCTGAATTCACAGTCACTGAATTGTCCAAAAATTCTTCTATTCTTTTTCTCTGTGCTCCAGTACAGTTCAGTCAATGATTTTATCTAATCTAAAGGTAGAAAACAACAGAGAAAAGCCCTGAATTTGTGATGTGTCGAAGGCGTGACATCAGACAATAAATAGGCAGTAGGTGTCACACTGATTTTGCCATTTGATGTTGTGTTGTCACATCAAAATCAGGATCGTATGAGGTGTAAATTTAAGCCTCATTTGGAGTGCAAGAACTCAAGTGCCCTTGAAAAGCGTCTGCAGCAGGACTGTATTTTATTTCTATTCTTTGTAGCGTTAGGAATGACCAAACAGCAATGGAAATGATCTGTGGACTCAATTTATTGAACTTGAATGAATTTCCCTTTACTTAACTAAACTTAAATAAATGTAACAACTGAACACAGTTTAAACGAATTAACAGGGGTTATTTGTTTATCAGATAATGCACTCACATGTATTTCAAATCATTAACAAACTTAATGTGCAACGCTGCACTAACCAGGACAGTGACTGCTACTGCTGTGTATGTCAAAGAGATTGACATAGCATGCTAAGCATGTCATGTCAAGAAGACATGTAACAGCTTCCAGGATATGACCAAACCGAGTCAAACGGCAGATTCCAAACTTGTGCAGCAACAGCCCAGCATTAACCTGCTGACCCAAACTGAAAGCAGATAAAAACAAAGGAGACAATGCAGACATACATGGTGTAACATATGCATCTCCTCGTGTGCACACTCTGATAAGATAGCATTCATTTCTCTTGTGCTATGCTTGTTCCGTCTGTGTGGGAAAACTACAAGGAATGTGCTATCACTTCCCAAAGAGCATTCTCTCACTGCCACAGACAGGCAGCTTGTTAGCTAGTTCATTCCTGCCCATACAGGCACATTAGAAGGCTTGGCCTACTAAACTTTAACTCCGGCATGTGGGAAAGCTTACTTTTAAAAAGCTGCTGGGGAAAACATGGTGTCAGTCAAAACAGGTTCAGGACCATTTTGGATGACAAACGCAGGCCGGATTTACAAGGCTTGCTCTCTAAACAAAGACACTTTTAACACTGTGATGAGGCACTCCTAAACGTCTTTAAAGCTCAGACAGCATAGCTCAATGTCAGCAGAGGAATGCCTTTAATACAGGTTTATTGTGTTTAGAAATTATAGGCAGGATGCTTCAGCAGCATCAAACCCTTTCTTCCCACTTTTCTAACTTTTAATGGCCAGATTGTAGATGGTAATACAAACATGCAATAATACAAACTTTAAAGTGATACTCCTCCCTTCTTCTTCATCTTATTTTGTCTTTGTAGCACTCACCTCCTATAGACTTGAAAGGTAGGTGTCAAAAGTTTGTAGGTTGGTCCTTCATGGAGAACAGAGGCTGTAATCAGCTTGGAGTAAGAGCAGTTGCTATAAGCTATGCTTAGCTTAACCTTAGCTAAACAGTGCCCACTACCAATGCCGCGCCAAACCCATCCCCATCAAGGCTCACACATTAAGAGAGAGGAAAAACACACAGAACACTGAACAGTGAATACAGTAACAAGCTGGGCCAGCCCCCCCCCCCCCGCAGCTCCACCAACCACAAGCACGCAGGATGACCAACATTCCTCTGGTTGGCAGAGAGCGGGGTGATTGACAGGCTGACCCTGCGAAATTTAAATCAAAGATCAGAAAACAAAAAATTGTCCCACTCAGTGTGCGCGATGAATCGCTATTCATTTCTCTGTTTACTAACCAGCATACAGATATGTCAAAAAGAAAACAATCAAGTTTACTCGCAAAGCCAAATAGAGAAGGAGTTAAGTCAGAGAACTTTCTCTGTAATTTCAGTTACACAGCAACATCTACTTAGTTTGCTAACATTAGCTAGCATCAGGTCATACCAGACCAAGGAAGCCCATGGCTATTTCTGCTGACAGTGTTCTAGAGTTGTATTGTTACAGTACTAGTGGTTCATAGAACACTTTTGTGCATCTAACTAAAGCAAATAAGCAAATACTCCTCCTCATTGCCCTTCCCCTTACCCCCCATCCTCCAAACGCATGACATCATGCTACACTAGCTACATAGCTCTCATTCCCTTGCTTAAAAAAATAGCCACATCCTATTAGTGTATTGATCACATGGAGGTTACTGTCTGTGAGGCTGCACTGGTCAGAGCTGTAGAGAATATTCATCAGAAAGAATGATGTCAGAGTGTGAAGACAATGCCTGCATCATACATCATGCTTTACTAACTGCATTTTCAGCAATACAATGACAGCATTTCTTTTTCTATTGCAGTGATCAAAGAAAAGTTCCAGACACAAATAATTACTTACCATCATTTATGTGTGTATTGTGTGTGTGTGTGTGTTTGTGTGTGTGTGTGTGTGTGTAAAAAATAATAATGGAGTGAAAAAATGTAATTTCCCCCAAGGGATTAATAAAGTAATTCTTCTTCTTTCTTCTCATAGCATGACCTACTTCACCATTCAATTTAAATTGAATTGAATTAAAGTAACTCACAATACTCAAGTTAGAACAGTCCAGGCTCTGTAACAATTATCCCCCTACCCCTTGTGTTAATGAAGGCAGAAGCTGCTGCCAATGATGTGAACTGACGGGAGGGCACCAGCGCACCACATTCAGACATCCTCTTGTCACCAGGAACATGATGCCACTGCCTATGATGAGCACACGGCCTTATTTGTCTGAAAATCCCATCTCTTCACCTGCACAAAAAAGCAGTGAGGCAAAAAACGCTCTGGTGATACCCTTTATTGTTAGAAAAAGTGTGGACTGATTGTCTTGACAGGCTGGGGTCACAAAATCACACTGCTACATGTGTTGACAGAAGTGTCCAAATACGTCCAAATTCAACCTGCACTTCTCTGTTGCCGTATTAATGAAATTGAGGCTTAATCTACTTGATAGAAACTAAAGAGCTGACACCAGAAATGTCCGACCGAGTGATCTGAGTACATCTTTAGTACCGCTATGAACATTTTTATTTTGCCAGGTAAGGCAAGAAGTAGAGTTATGTGGGTTATCCTGTCTGCAGCTTTATGTCATAGATGTCCAGATTACATTTCACACATCAAATTCCATCACTCCACAGTTTTACTTTAAAATATGAGCTGGACACCACTTCAGCTTGCAGGTAGGCATGTTACTGACATTAGTTTGTACTAACAGAGGCTATGTTAAGCTTTGGTAAGCAGTGCGTGCTTGTGTGTGTGTGTGTGTGTGTGTGTGTGTGTGTGTGTGTGTGTGTGTGTGTGTGTGTGTGTGTGTGAATGATAGGCTTGTAGAGAAGGGTTGAGTCTAGGTGTCACAGTGAGGGGAGATTTTAGATTTATGTTTGGATATAGAATTTGGTGCTAGATCTGCTCAGTCCTAAATCATGAGATATATCCAGTCTCTCTCTCTCTCTCTCACTTAAACACACACGCAGGAATTTGGCCCCTCCTATCAGAGAATTATTGCCTCTCCTTGATTGTTTTGTTACATTAGCAGTGTTTGCATTATTCAAGCATCACACATTTTATGGACATTTTTGGGATGTTCCAAAGGTGTTGCTGTGAGTAAAGTGTTTCCAGCAGCTATATCATACATCATGTGTACCTGATAAATGAAAGATGTTATATATTATGGTTATACTCAGTTACCCTTTACATTTTGTTTTGTTTTTTATTTTTATTTTGGTTTTTTTAATTTAAATTGCAGAAGGTTTAAAGCCACTGTGGAGCTTAATTAGAGCCCAGGCAATCCGAGTTCTTAGTTTTATTGTCAGGTTTAATAAGCAATATTTGTTTACTCATGTTGAACTAATATTGTTTGTTGTACTGGATATCTATAAACCTGATCATTTCATATCAACAATACAGCAGATATTTTACATGTTAGGATTCAGGTTTGCTGTTGCGTCAGGCACCAGTGAGACGATACAATCCAGGAGCTGCTTTGAGGAACAGATCCATGAGTCTGAAGGCTTAATCGGATGCCGAAGCACTGTGCAGTGCTATATTATAGGAGACAGGATTTTACAGCTCTGCTTAAATTAGATTGGCCAGTGCAATGTGCTGCTGGGTGACATGGCATGGTATTGTGTTGTGGCAAATGTTGAGGCAGGTTCAACTTTTTTAGCTGGAGGACACAGTAGGGGTCTGTCTGCACACAGCCTTACAGTATCTTCTTCTCAAGTGTCTCATATCTGGATACAATCCAGGTGAGATTCAAGACTCTTTCATTTACACTCACTCATACACAGTATGTGTCTCTGTTGGTCAGATCACAAATCTGATTACAATCCGTCTTTGTGTTCTTGGCCGTATGTAAATCAGGGTCGGCCCTCCTCCAGTCCAGAAAGAGGTGGTGACGCAGATGGAGGATTTCAGTCCATCTTGAATGCTTCTTGGATACGTTTACACTTAAGCTTTTTAGAGATCAGATAGCTATTCTATCCATCCGAGACGCATGAAGTGAACATGCCTCAGTGTAAATATGGTCTTAGTTTACACACTGACAAGAAGCCAGGTGGGAGAAACTGGGTTAAAAAGGTGGGAAATCAGAGAATGCATTTATGTACATGATCTAATAATGTGATTACTGTAAATGTTTACATACAGCCGCTCACCATGAGCTGTATGCATACATTATTTTAGGTTTTGGATAGGCTCCATAGTGAGATGTAGGTGTTTGTGTTTTAGTGTATACAGACTGGAAACTGAAGAAAAGACTTCTTTATTTCAGTTTCAGTTTTAAAACTGTCCACTAAGCTGTGAGGGCCTGCAGGATTAAACTGAGCGGGTGAGTGTCCCCTGCACAGACACCCAATGAAGTATAAACATGTCTATATATGTCTGCTGTCCGTCAGTTTATTGGAGCCTTTAGTCGGACGCTTAAGGCAAGCGTATTGTTGTGTGACCACGTCAGAAGGCAAAAGTGTTTGTAGCAGTTTCAGATGGCCAACCTTGAAAGCGGAGGGAAAAGCCAGCCATCGCAGGGAGGGGAGATGTCAGAATTGTACAACTATTGGAATAACGCACACTTTCGGACAACGGGCCTCATGCAAGAACACGTCGTACAGATTCATTCTTAAGTGGCACTTACGAGTGATTTAAGAGAATTTGTGACATTTACCAATTTTCATGTACTTTTCTCTTGAGTACGAGCAAGTATACAGTCTCTCTCTCTCCACAGTGGAAAAAACACCCATTTGCTCTTACTTTTCTCTCATTGCTGTTCTTCGTTTGTAATATTTTTCTGCAACTAAGCAACCAACTGCAGAGTAGACAATCTGCTTCCTGTTCACACCAGCACATGCATGCCCAGTGCACGTGAATGGTCACGTGATATGCATTTCCAGGCGTGTAGTATGGACGGAGATTATTTCTGAAATGGTGATAAAACGCTTGTGTGTACAGAGATCGTTTTCATTTTAAAACGCTGTTTTAAAAGTAGTGTGGATGTAGCCTGAGAGAGAAGTTGAAACTCTGCTTTTTTTTCACCTCCCCACAGCTGATCATGGTGTGAAGTAGGTGTGAATGTCGGATTGTCAGATTCCTTAAGTTTCAGAAATCAAGCTTCTCCAGAAGTCGACCTGTGTTATCCAGATCCAGACGGAAATGGCCACAAATCCAGTTAGGGCAGAAAGCTGCGTGTGAACACACTAAATGACCCAAACATTAGCATGTGTGTTTGTCCAGCTACACCTGACTTCCCACCCCGAACTCCTCCAGCTCACTTCAGCCCACTCATTCCAGACAGCTTAGAGAGGAGAGCTGGACTTGCTCTGTTTGATATTTGATCTGATTTGTCAATCCATCCGACCCCAGTCTCTCTCTCTCCGTCACTCTGCTGCTCTGTCTCTCTACCACCGAGTGATAAGTAAGCCTGCTGGAATTCAGGAGTCGTGTTTCAGCAGCATTTAGTCTGTCTGGCATTCTGCAGACACCGACACATAACACTCATCCTTCTCTCTCTTATTTCTGCTGCAGCTGACCAACATACACATGTCTATCAATGTCCAACACAATCAATGGCTGCTTACTTAACTTTATTTGGATGCTTTGCACAGGGGAAAGGGACTTTTAGCATATCCACACAGCCTGGACACACCATTTACAAAGTCACCTGATAAAAGTAGTGACCGACAAATCAGAGTTTTAAGTGAAGTAGAGGCATTACCTGTGGAGGTGAGGAACAACCATTTTAAGCAAACTTCTGAAATGTCGCAAAAAAGAAATGTGAGTTAGGCACATTTCCATCAACTGGTTTGGAGCGAATAAACTAGGCTCGTTGCAAAGCTTAGTTTGGTCATAAGTTGGCGGTATAGGCTACGCTTTACGCATGGCTGTAATCCACCAGTAAACAGAGTAGAAGAAGTAGAGGTTGAGAACCGGAAACAAAACAAGTCAACTTGGCTATCTAAACAAACACCTCAAGAGAGCGTAAAAACTTTTTTGCACAGTTGAGGAAGTTTTATTGAATTTTGCCATTTCCATACAGCTTTTCTAATGTGATACTTCAAAATGTGCATATAAATAAGTTTATGGAAACAAAGCTAGTAACTGTTTTAGTTAAAGTTTATAACGCAGTAATGGAAAACCTAAAAATCTCTATTCTTTGTGGATTGTAAACAGTTATCACTGCATTTGTTACATATTCAGATGAAAGGTCAGCAGGACTCATCTTTATAACCAAACTGTCAAGGCCTCTGTATTCCTCAAATAAAGTGCTTGTCTGATCGTCTAACAATGTCTGCAACCCTGTGTCTGACGGCAGAATCGGGTGGGACTTTCCAAAACAGACAATCTGACATTCCTGCCTACTTGACTGGCTGAGTGTATGGAGGTGTGAATGTAGGCCTTAAGTGCACCTGACTTCACCTGAGTACCTCCATGTAGAAGCAATGTTAAAGATACTCTCCATGACTTTGTAAGCACCTTGTGGCACCCAAACATTTTGTCCAAGCTCATTGTTGATGTTTTTGAAACTCAACTGTGAACTGTGCTAGTTTCAAAAGTCTAACATTGGTGTCTGTCCAAATGGATCTATTCGTGGCACTCACTATCACATGGTGCAACTTATTTATGTAGCAGGAAGAAGAAGAGAATTCATTTTTCAGTCATTTTAATTGTAGATCAGTCACTGTGCTCCCATTAGTCTATCTTGAGCTAGTGCAGACACCGTACTCAGAGGAAGTAATCCTGCCCATGCGGTACTAGTTAGTGTGACTGCTGCCATGTCTGTTATGTTGCTTCTTTGACACTGTGGTCAATAAACCAGGTTTGAAGTTATATTACTTGTCTTATTCCTGCAAACATACATTAATGTTTCATTGTGGACTGTGGACCCAGTGTGACATAAAAACAGCACATTTAAAAGGGCATCAAGTAACAGCTTGGAGATCATCTACAAATCTTTCACAGAAACCTGTGTTACAAACTGGTGGCATGGAGCTAAGGCGTGTGTCTAATGAAAGACACTATCAAGTTGCATTATGGGAGGTGTAGGATCCAGTGTTTTTGGAGTGTGACCCATACTGGGGACTAACAGTCAGAATATCTGTGCTTCTGCTGCATCGATCTTGACCATCCTTTAATTACAGAATTGCAATGCTAAATGTTCAAAGCACCATGATAAGGGTGGCCTGATAGAGTAGATATGGACAGAAACAAGAAACCAGCAATAAATCGATGACTAAGATGACAACAGAGTGATAAAGAAACGTCTCAGCATATGAATTATCATGATAAATATCATACTATCCTGTGCTGAAAAGTGTAAACTTGCATTGCCGTCCCTCTTTCAGATACTTTTGCTTGGAACCTGACTTTGAATAGCCAGTTCAAAAACTGTTCTAATATTTGTTCCTGTGTGTTCCAGCTGTAGTGTTAGTGCTGTACACCTCCACCTCCAGTTGACTGCAGCAGGGTGAAAACCAGACAAACATGTCTGGTTTTAGACAGCAGCTTCATCTTCCACTCTGCTGGCAACAGGAAGTGAAACAGGAAGGTCCTGTCATTTCATTACGTCAACACAAAATCAACATTTAACAGACTGCTGTCAGTCAGGTGAAGGTTCATGGGATTCACTCGTTGTTCAGAGAGAAACCGTCAAGTTTAAACCAGAAATCATTCCATATTTCTAATATTGCCTGTTCATCAGTTTTGATTGACACATCACATCAGCCTTCAAAAGTCTATATTTGGTTGAACACTACTTTACTGTACTGTCCCGTCTTCATCACTATTCTCCTCATCATTGCAGTTATTATCAATGACAACACTCACAAAAACAAGAAGAGATCTGCTGCAGTCCTGCAATGCAGCTATGAGTTTCTTTGTCTTTCTGCAGCTTGCAGTGTGTGTTTGGACTGAGCCCAGCATTTCCACAGCAGCTCTGAAAGTCATTAAAACCTCCACAGACACACAACTGGCTTTCATTTTGTCATTATGGCCCCCATGAAGGCCCTGATTGTTGGAGGGGAGCCTCAGCCAGTGAAACAGTGCCATGGAGGGGGAGGGAGAAAAGGATGATGGAGGGACCACACATGTCTTCATGGACAGGGGATCCCCTGCTAACTCGCAGACTTTACTGAGGCCTGTGGGAATCAACTGCCTCTGTATAGTCATGCTGGAGAGCACACGGTAAGCCAGTTTCTCTACATGTGTTTTGGGTTTTGAAAATGTTCGAGCGAGAGTTTCTGTGTTGTTGATGTCATCCAGTGAAAGTTTCAGCTGCTTTGTCTAGACCTGGTTATTATTTCAAATGGATTTCTTGGAATGAATTGATCTGAGATTGCCTCATAGCAGGAAAGACCTGGGTTTAAACGACCATAGTTCTCAGTTCTTTCTGTTTGGAGTTTGCATGTTCACCTTGCGTTGAAAAAAGTCAGGCCTGTGAAATGTTGGCAATTGTCCAGGAGGTTTCTTTGTCTTCCAACTTGAGGCCCTGATACTCCAAAATGGACGCAGACAGTGTGGTTCTGTACATACTACACCGAGAACACAAACGTGTTCCACAAGTTCATTTAGCATGTTTGTAGGGGCGCATAGTTCACATGATCATACATTTTGGGCAGTGTGCAGACTTTGTGGACAAGAGCAGATAACGAAATATGTGTCACTTCGACGCTCACGGCTCCATAAATGCAGAAGGTATCATTTGGGCTTATTGCATGCCGGCATATGCTGCACCCACAACACACAACCATATTTCCCACAGTAACTGTCTTCACATTCTTTCATTTGCTTTGCGATACAGAGCGACAGTGGGCTGCACGTACTTATAGACCTGGAGTTACAGCCAGGTAACTTCTGTTTTGCCTTCTCGTATTACTGAATATGGGACTGTTCTGTGCAGTCATGATGTTTCATTCACTTGTGGTACTTCTGCTACAGCACCAAGCGGATTACGCTGTGCAGTACATCGGGACCTCTCTGGTCTGGTTGGAGGGTGTTTGAAGTTTGAGTGGAGCAGTATCCGTTTGGCCACCACCTCCCTCTGCCTCATAGATAATGCTATCAGGGGTGGAGGAGTCAGGAGGGATGGGGTTAGATGAGAAGAGGAGGGGGGACTTCATGTTGTGCCCCACCTCTATAAATGCTGAAAATGGTTATTTTTGTCCTTTTATCGTTTAAGTGGAGAGACTTGGTGTCCAATGTAGTTTTGATACAAGAATGACATTGAAATTGTAACAAAAAAAGCATGGGATTCTGGACAAAATATCATCTATAGCAGTGTTCTGCAAATGCATAGTGTTTGGAGAAGAGATGGAGATATGTAAATTGCTGTGGAGTAGAGACCTTAAGAGCAGAACGTTTGTGTGATTGAAAAAAAGATCCTGGAATTTAAGAGGAAATCCAGCTGCAGGTGTTGAGACTCAAACACTGACAGCTGAGTGATAAGTAAACTTCAAACTACAAGACAAAAAAAAAAAGAAGCAAAAGCAGGAGACAAAGAGAAAAGCCAGCAGAGAATATTTGAGATCTGCCTCCATTCACAACAGATCATCCCACTCCCACGTCAACAGTTCTGCAGAAGGTTGGCCGGCCCTCCTGTTGACATGACGAGTCCCCTCAGCCAACTGGAAGCCAGCTTTTCGTCCCTACCAACCAGTTTCCTGTTGCAACCATTTTTTTTACTCATTCACAAAAAACACATGACTCTGACTAAAGACTGAATTAAAGGATACCAGAACATCCTCATCTACGTGCTCAGTTTTTTGAGGTGCTTTAAAATATAAATATTCACCTTAAGCACATGATTCTTAAAATGTATACTTTTAAACTGCTGCTGTATTAAGACTGACAGACTCTGAGAAGGTTGGACAAAGCCTGACCACACACAGTGACCCTCCAGGTCACCCAGCAGCCCTTTGGGCTGAGGCCTCTTTGATGTTAATGCCGGATTGCAGCAGGCAGGAAGAGCCCTGATACCAATCTGATCCCTCCTGCACTGCAATTTTATCCCCCTCCACTGTTTCCTGAAGCACAAGCTACCCAAAAGCGATATGGTAGGTGCTTGATTTTCAGCCCCAAATTGAATTAAGGTTCGAGCCGGGGAAGACGTGTTTCCTTACTGCCTTAAAGCTTCTAGTTTGAGTGAAAGTGGCCATGCCCTTCTTTCTTTTTTCCACAAGGTTGTCTTTCTGAAGAGAGAAGAATGGCTGCCGTTTGTTTCTAGATGAATCTGTTTCCCATGAAATGAGACTGCGTTAGTGTGCTGGATAGCTGGTTTAAGCATCTACATTTGAAATGGACCAAAGTCCAAAAGTGCCCCCAAATCTCCAAAGTTTCCCTAAAACTCATCTCTGTTGAACTGTGTTGAGTTCGAAAAAGTCAGAAGTGGGGACATTTTGTGATTTAGCGATGCTGTTGGGCACTGCAAATCAGGGATTTTACCTCGCTAGCCTTAAAGCTGCATTAATCAATAGTTTCATAATAACAATGGGTCGAATGACTATGAGTAATGTGAAAAGGGCTGCTCATAGTGACAAACCCTCAGAGAATTAGCATGTGCAGTTCCCCTCTATGAAGCATTTTAGCGCCTTTAGCTCTTTTAGCTTATTTTACTGCGTGCGACTTTGTTTTGGCTCAGTCTCACAGCTCTCATCAGCGTTGTTTCAGTTTTAATTGCTCAGCTGCAAACAGCAGACAGACCCAGTTAGAGTCTAGCTGGTGAACATAGTGGAGCATTTAGCAGCTAAAGAGACAGATATTTCCCTCAGGAGTTGGTGGAGACCAAAGCCAGATCTAACAGAGAGGGAATATTGGAATATTTGCACACCATAACAACTTTATAAGGTAAAAAATA
This sequence comes from Macquaria ambigua, assembly GCA_008360985.2. NCBI lineage: Eukaryota > Metazoa > Chordata > Actinopteri > Centrarchiformes > Percichthyidae > Macquaria > Macquaria ambigua. Next base: position 8,653 of record VMKM01000391.1, on the reverse strand, counting down.
TGTCAATTTTGTGTTTACAGCTCCGCTTCCGCTTCCCTAAACTGGCCCCAAAAAAAATTCTGTTAATGCAGCTTTAAATCTGTTGTAGCCACATTTTAGAAGGAAAGACATTAAATCTTTGGAAACTGAAATAAGCACAGAAACATCAGTCTTTCATTCATCTGAGCCCAAGTAATCTGTGTTTCAGACTAGTCCACACTAAGCTGGCCAAATTTGAAAACACAATCACAACACAACTCAGTTATGGCCTTCCATCCACAAATGGAAGGCCAATTCTCTCGAACCTGGTGTTTTCATGTGGACGGAGAAAAAGTAGTTTCTGGAAAATGATGACGTAAGCCTGCTGAGACAAGGTTGGAGGCTGCGTGGCAGTAAGAACACAGTTTTCTGTCTCCTCTGACCCTCCGTCTGATCAGCCATTTTAAAAGACCACACATCCGACCATACAGCACATACACAACCTGTATTTATGTTGTTATTTCTGTTGTTATTTATGCTAATCCATTTTTATGTTTTTTGAGGAATATTGTTTATTTTAGTCTCTATCAATTTCACTCTTTTTATTTCAGTCCCATCCACGTGTCATGTAAGGTTTCTTGAAACCTCTGGCTGATATTGATCCAGATGTCAGGTCAGAGCCAGTGTTGCGTAGCGCACAGAGCCAGCTGTCAACAATGGACCACTTGCAACTGGTGCATCCACAGAGCGCAACGTTTCGACTTTTGGGAGACATGACAGGTTAGCATGCTAGCGGCAATGATGACATTGTGAAGGCTCATGCTAATGGGCACCATAAGTACGCAGGAGCCTTAAACAGGTACAGAATATCAATTGGATGGATGGACGAACAAAGCAGAGATCACGTTTTAATCAAACGAGACCAGTGTCTGCTCTTTGTCTTCCAGGTGTGGTGGCTATTACTGCTGGAACTATAAAAATCATCACTTCCTGTATCCCAGAGCTCGTTTGATGGGAAAGATCAACAACTCAGGGTGTTAAGAACGGCACATGTAAAAGCTCTCATGACCTGATGATACGTTAACTCATGGTTCAGTTTTATTAAATGAGGAATCTGGGGAAAATATAGCTTATATATAGCACATCATTACTTTAAGGAGCTTTTCTGCCCAGTGTGAACCCAAACCTCTGACTGGGGAAACAAAAGCCATCCAACACACACACACACACACACACACACACACACACACACACACACACACACACACACACACACACTGCAGTGCTCTGGATTGTTACCTCTCTCCTCTCTTCCACTTGTTACATCGTTAAGCCCTTCAACCCTCTCACTATTCCTCTCTCACATTATCTTTTTCCTTCCCTTCCCTCCCTCTTCACTGTTTTGTCTGCTTATGCAATAACCCCCCACCCAACACATGAAACCACCACCACCCTGCCATGGGAAGGAGTGGGTTTATGTGGGCGGAGGCTGAGGCTGTGGAGGAATCTCTCTATGTGGACTTATTAGAAAGACATACGCTCTCTCTCAGACACACATGCTAACAGCATTCTCTGCAGGCCGGCACCCGACGACAGACAGATCTGAGCGATAAAGCTTCCTCTGAACAAAAACGGATGGGCTTGAAGCAAACTTCCTCCCATGTTGCCCCTGTGCTGACACATAAAGCTGGCCTTACCACATGAAGAAAGCAAACAGGGGGACAGGGCAGGAAAACACATTTAACACCAGTATGCCTGTATTAGTTACTGTAAGAACATTTCACACATCATTCAAAACAAAAAGAAAACTGCACAGTTTAGCCACATATCAGTCCATTTCAAACCACCGCCGAGCTCTACGGCTGCTACCAATACTAGATCGTGCTTGTGCAGTTTTATACTTACTATATATATCCAATATATACTGTTCACTTGCACCTGAGTGATGACATGTTAGCATTTATCAGCTGTACGGACACTCTATAAACTATTATAGTTGTAAAATAAAGTTGAATTTTACTCAGTGTTGACATGCTTTAGGTGAAGATCAATAAACTGGTTTTGAGATTCTTTTTTTAAAATAGACTGAAAATCTATTTATTTTCACTTGCATACATCTGGATGTAATGGTCTGACTGTATATCTGCTACATTCAGATCTTATTTTTTTGTTTTTGTTCCTTATTTAAACCTTGATGCTTTATCAATCAATGAAAACTCTGTTGTTTTGCTATTTGAATATATTTGCAAAGTGTTTTTAGATACTTGTGATTTTGCACTCACTTGGTTACTTACTACTTACTTACTTACTTACTGTTTTGGAATTATTGTCATTGTTATTTTATTTGAAATATCTGCTATCTGCAGCTTCCATCAAAAATCCTGATATTGGTAGAGATACACTGGTAGAGTGTTTCAAAGAGAACGCAGCAAAGAGAGACTTGATTGACATCAGTAAATGTAGTGAGGGGAAATGATAGTTATGTGATGGCTGACTCAGCAGTGCAGTTCATCTGCCTGCAGAGTTTTTCTACTCTCAGCATTTTCAGGCTACATTTCAGCTGTCAGCATGTAACAGACATTTTCTACAGGAAATGCATTGTTGAGTTTCCTTTCCTCCCTTCTCCTGTCCTCTCCTCTCCTCCCTCCTGAGGATTTGACTGTTAAGCTCCCCCTAGAGGCAGACACAGATTACAACAACACCTAATTTCAATCAACAGCCTAATTACAAAACTTTAAATAATTGTACCACTCTTCATAATGAATTGACATGCAAAACTACAACACTTTTTACCTTGAACTACCTGATATCTATTGTGTCTCAGTAGGGATTCATCCACAGATAACATGCTAAATTGGATTCAAGTAAATCCCAAACATTTTCCACCATGCAGTTTCACTTTTGGATTCCTGTAAATGGAGTGCAGCGCTTGCAGCCAGATAGTTAGGCATTAAACCTGATTAACTTTGTCTCAGGATGTAGATAGGGGAGGTAAAGCTAGACCTGAGCAAGGCCTCACCCGCCGCTGTGTTTGATCTGCCGGCTGCTGGAATGTCACATGAGGCTGCCGGTGTTGATAAAACAATTTACAGTCCGCTGTGCTGCTTCGAGGAACCAAAGGGCTTGCTGAATGAGGGCAGTGGGAGAAACCCCTGTTATTATAACCAAGGTGTAGCAGGTGGAGAGCTGATACACCCACGCGGATTTGCTTGGATTAAACGGAAGAAGACATTGAAGCTGAAGAGCTGAGAGCAACATTAAGCATTTACATTTTGATAGGTGATGTGTTCCTAACCATCAAACCCTGAAGACGTCTCGACTTAATCCTGCTGACAATGTTCTTCACTTATCAGTAAGCAGAACACAGTGCAGGCCAAGGCTGCACATCACCATTAGCTGTTTAAAAGAAACTGTCCAACACGTGGGGGAAACAGCTGTTGACACCAGAATGAGATACGGGTCAGAGATCTGTTTAATACACCTTCCCCCAACTCCAAAGCCATCTTCTTTACATGTTGTTATATATGTTGGCTAGCAAATATTTGTTTCTGTTTTGACACAGTAGTCTAGCAGATATGAGATAGAGCCTTTAGTCTATCTTAAAACCAACCAGACCTGACCTTTTCCACCTCAGCCATCTCCTCCACAGCCTAGTTGTGGACAGGCCTCTCATGTCTCTCATTCATCAGTGATTACTACAGTAGTGTGCTCAGGCTTGTGGTTTCTGCTCCAGTTGAAGAGATAATGGTGAACAACCCACACTCCCCTTAACCAAACATCCAGCCCTGAAGAGATCCACCATTGTTCAACATGGAGAGTCCTGCCTTCACATGGGAACGTGCAAAAGGATCCCTCTGTGGCTCCAAAACTTACATTAACTAACATGTTTGAGGTGCTGATGGTCCACGATGATTCAGTCAACCAGCGGGACTATTTCTACCTGCATCTGATACAAAGGCTTTGGGTTCAGAAAATGGAGTTTGCTAAACCATGGGAATCTGTTCTCCTGACTACATCCAGCACAGGGTCACTGGTGCAAAGGCTTCATATCTGGACTGTGTTGTATTGATAAGTGCAGCAGCTTTTAAAAGCATTTCCGTATCGAGTCAACAGCTCTATCTTTCTGGCTTTCCTCTGTTTGGACAAGGTCAGGTGACAGGCTCTGCCAGATATTTGTGAATGAATGTGCCCGAGCGCTCATGTATATGTGTGTGTGTGTGTGTGTGTGCGTGCAGACACATGCATGTGTGTGGAGGGCCGTCCATTCATACATTCCTTCCTCCCACAGTAACCTGAGCCTGGGGGGGAGGGGTGGGGAGCAGCAGAGCAGAGAGAGAGAGAGAGAGAGAGGGTGGAGTCTCATTGACTTCTCATGGGGACAATCCAACTTTCTCAGCACTTGTCTAAAATACATCGACCTGGATGCATGTCTCAACTCAACATTATGCCAAGTTGACTGTGAAGTGTGAATTGAGGGAGCTTGATACTCAACACTGAAACACTGACTACACATACTGTATTATAATAACATGATCATAACGCTATATGATACACCATATATCTGTATTTATCTGTGAGAGTATTTATTCCAAATGGTCACAGCAATAAAACTAGATCAACAGTCTGTTCTCAGCTTTTGCTAGAACTAACCAGGCTCTCATATCAAGGACTCGTCACTATGACTCTTTTAAAATTCACTTAAACTCTCGTACAATCTGGTCTCTAAAGCTTTAAACCAACCTACTGGCAGAAATGCTAGCATATAATATAATAGAATAGAATAGAATAGAATCTTTTTGGTTGTAAAATCAATTCTGTCTCAATGCAAGGGTAATTTAACACTAAATCAAAACCTGCCTTTTTGAATTAGTAAATTATATGTACAATTTATAATAATAATAATTGTATCTTTTATATTAACTAATTATGTCCCCAAAGGGGTCACAAGATAAATCTAAGGGGTCACAAAATGCATAACAATAGCCAGAAGATTGAATTAAAATCACAATAAAATGAACATGAAATGTAGTAGATTTTTCTGACTTTAATAATTTATTTTGTCTTGTGAAATAGCTAAGAGTTTTACCCCTAAAATGATTCAAAGCAAACCATTTGAGAAGGGAAAATGACGAGTTAGACCTGTTATGTGGTGACAAACATTGCTTCATTTTAAGGGGACACACACGAGCCAAAACCACTGGCAACCACTCATCTTGATTTAGCTAAAATCTTTGATGCTGCCCTGAACACCACAACCCACGGCAACGTCACGTGAGAGCTCCAAATCATTCTTCCTGCCCGCCTGGTGGTCATTCAGAACTCATTATATAATTGCACAACTCCTACCTTTCTTCTTCCTCTCCTTCTTATTGATCATGGTAACTTCAGAAATGGCAGAAACTGCGGTGGTAGTGTTTTTTGCACTTGGAAAGACCCCTTTCTCTGTCTTTTTTACTCTGTCAGGCAACTCTTTCTTTCTTCTCTGATCATTTTGGATTCACTCTAAATATTATGATGTTACTTTCCACTTGGGTTTGTTCAGCCTCTTGTGCATATTTGTTATTTTTATTGATTATTTTTAACTGTGCTACATTCTTTTCCTCAGTTCAAACCAAGGCTTGAAACCAATATAGCAGATATGAAGCCATATTGGTTTATTTCTACAGTGAATACAACTGAACGTTGGAATCCACGACAACAACACACTCTTTAATGTCCAGTGGGATCCTGAAGAAACAGGGGAAGTCTAGGCAGAATCCGCATGGATAATCTTTTCTTTCTATCACTGCTCCTTCTCTTGTGTTGTACTATAGAGACTGCTGGGGTGGCACACAACATAATGCTGGAACACACACACACACACACGCACACACACACACACACACACAGATATAGCAGCATGGCCCCAGTCTTTGGCTCCCCTCCCCTGTGTCTGGTTGCAGCCCTCCTCCGTCCTGTGACCTACAGGCATTTAACCTCTGACCTGCAGGGCCAATATTAACTCTTGTGTGATTGTTCCAGGGCAGCCGACTTCCCCTGGCCCAGGCCCTGAGAACATTCCTGGGCTCCGTCGCTAGGAGAGCCTCGCTGTCACACTGCTGACCTCCTCTATGGCCAGGGTTACCCTTGATCTTCTGCACACACACACACACACACACACACATACAATCAGCAGCACCTCCACCGCCACCCCACCCCCAGCCAGGGGTCCTTGTGGGGTCTGTCTCGGAGCTGAAGGCCACCCAGTCCGCCTGCTAGCTGACACCCTGCGTTCACTCTGCTAACACACAACAACTGCATTCAGCAGGAGCTGCTGGTGTCGCTGGCTGCATGGCTGATTGAGATGTTAACCCTCAGTGAGTGTGTTTGCATGCACATTAGTTTGGAGTCTTGTCCTGGTTTTGATCTTATTCGAGATATGACTGTTTACGTGATCACAACAGTATCCAGGTTTCATACAGGTGTGTCTTAACTCCTCGAAATCTCAAAATCGGCACGCTTTCATCAGCTGTGATGTGGATATTGTATAAAAAAGGTGAGCATGCACATCGTATCATATAATCTTTTTATGGCACGAGCTGAATTAGATAATGGTATCAATAAAATAATAAAATAAGATTCAAATGTAGACACATGCCTTCCTTGACAGTTGTGGTCAATTAGTCAACAACTTCACAAATGAACACATTTTAAAAAGTAATCAACTTAGAAAATCTGCACTTTGTGCCATTTCTAAAGTGATGGAGAATCAAACACACCCACGTATTGATTAATGTGATCAACTCTGAAGTGTCATCACATAGTAACGAGCAGAAAGCTCGCTGGTTGTTTGAACGGCGTCTGTGCATTTTTAAGGACAAACCTCAGCTCATTAAAATGGTAAACTGGTGTTTACCTTTTTAATGTTAATATGTATCTATGGAGATAAACGCTTTAAAGTGTAAATGTTGCTGATTGCATTACCCCTCAGTGTGTCAGAAAGCTAATTTAACAAATGTCTGTAAGTATTATGGCAGCAAGCAGATTACTGAGGTGCCTTGATTAAATGATTGATTAAATGAATTAAACGTGGACTAAGCCCAGGTCCTTGTTCCATTGTTTTTCTCTGACTTAACTTTTACATCCTCGCTGCTGGGTGAAAGTTGTGTGGGCACTAATTCCTCTCACCTGTACACTCACTTATTGTTTATTATTATTTTATTATTGTTTATTGCCTTTAATGATGCCAATCTAGAAATGTGGGTCATTTTATCGATAAGAGAGTTGTGCTATCAATCACTTACATGGGAAGAAGAAGGAAGACCTAGCTTATTGCTGTGTGTGTGTGTGTGTGTGTGTGTGTGTGCTGTCTCAGTCTTATTTTCCACTGGTTGTTAAATTATAGATAAATCTTGATGTGAAGATAAGAAAAACAACAGTGTTTTCACTGAAGGCCTTAACAAATGTTCCTGTCATCTCTTTGGCATGGACAACAATAGCTCGCTAACCGACAGGGTTTTCATTGGTCATTAGTCAAATTGTGTTGTCAGACTGTAGATGTAGTAGATGTTAATGATATGTGAGATGTGATCAGTCATCATGACAGAGGACAATGGCTGCTGATGTTTAAGTCTCTATTTGAAAGTGAAAGGAGAACTTTAGTACAAAGATTGCATAACTCACTGCCACTCACCTTTGATGCTGGCTTTTATGTACCTGCTGTAAATAAATAAATGTCATGTGCTTGCTTGTTGTGTACTTTTGTACCGTGGGTGTATTGTGAATCAGTGAAATAAAAAAGCTGTGCCTCTTTTGATCTTAACAAACCCAACAAGATTAACAGCAAAATGTGCAAGTCCTGGATATCAGCGGTTATAAAACCCGACAGTGTGGTGCGATGCTATCCACTCGATCTCAAACTCTCTGCCATGTTGCCCTCACCTTTAAGCATAACATTTAAACATAAGCAGTAATGTAATTTCCCACAGATTACACTGGACATTTGTGTGTTGAGGAATTATAGATGATAGTTGTTTAAATGTCTGCTTTAATAAGTTAAATGTTTCTGTTTTTACACTGACTAAATGACGTTGATGTGTATTGATTTTCATGTCATTTTGGCAGAAGGTAAAACAGAAGTGGTTCAGCAAACTTTGCTCGTTGTTTTAGGTCGGTTCTACATATCATCTAACGTACATTTCAGTTGAGGCACGTGGGATGTGTTTGTTTCTCTCTGTTTGCTCTGCTGCTCCAGTCACCTGTTGGTTTTTCCCCTAACACAGCGCAGATGTCAAATGCTTATAAGGGAAGTTGTCCACTTTAATACAATGGCAGCAGACCATTCATCACCTATCACTGCTCACTGACAGAGGAAGTTTGCTCAGGGCGACGGCTGCATCCTCATCTCATGTTTGTTAAGACCTGAGACGCTGTGGAGTGTTCAGGCTCATTGCCAGTATGGTTTACACATACAAGGAATTTGCCCTGGTATATTGGTGCATAACAATAAACATAGTAAGTAGAAAATATAAAGAAAGATAAAACAAGTACTGCTAGTCAAGAAGCATAAATAGATAATAGAAAATTGACAATAAGATATGAAAAATGATTATAAAAATAAGAAAGAAAATATGTACAATATTTTATACGATAAATTAAAGAGCTGTACAGTTTTGTGCAGGGATGTGCAAAAGTTCCCAGTATGAAGTTTATATAT